>CAEFZP010001846.1:140000-363683 GCA_903064625.1 Mallotus villosus | reverse complement strand
AATAATAGGCGTTTCTGAGGACCGTATCATTAAATTAAGTCAGCAATCATTAAACATTAAACACAAATCGTAGACAGTCTTTCTTATATAGGCTAATAATTGATAACCCACCTTAGGCCAACCCAAACCCATGATCTTCATAACAAAGGCTAGTATTGCATAGCCTGGTGCAAAAGTAAGGTAGGCTAAATGTAATGTACATGTACAAATAAATAAACAATAACAATCTATTTGTTATCATAAATACTTTTTGTTTTCATTCACCAGCTTTTACGGATTTCTTTGAATTATGGTGGATATATCCTTTCAGAAATAAGCACCTCATTGATTTTAAGCATAAATGCAATCAATTCACTATTTCTTGTAGGTTTTTGCAGGATATCCCAGTACAAGTTGAGTATTTTAAAGTTGTTTGCTCTGTGCATGTGTCTGGTAGTAAGGAGCAAACATGACATTCCACATGTGCTTCAGTATTTGCAACAGCTTTGAAATCCAAGGAAAAGATGACTGAAGAGCTGTGGAGAAATCACATTGGAAAAAAAACGTTTTTTTACTGATGATGGGTTGAGTGAATCAATTGAAGTATTATAACAGAGGTTGATATGAGTCCCATGTGTATTTGATTTACATACTGTATACTTTAATAGCACAAACGCATTAAAAAACACTAACTTGTTACCTGGATCTATCCTGACAAGAAGCATGTAGAGAAGGATGAAAGCCAGAAAGACTCTTCGTAGAGGGATGGACCCAACAGTAGCCACGGACAGCCTTCTACACAGAAACCGCAGCATGGCTTTAAGCTTCTGAACCACAGACCCTGTCCCACACAAACACACACACTGTTTCACTACCAGCATTATACAATTTACAACAACAATACACGAGGGTCAGTGTTCATACTTAATCTGATTAAGTATAAATAAAAAGTGAACTTGTACCTTGAGGCATAGCCAGTCTTGCTGTCACATCTGTGCTAGAGCCACAATGAGGGCCAGGGGGTTGTGCAGGACTTTGATTCTTTTTGTCTTCCACAATATCCAGCGCCGTTTGTTTCTGGTCGTCTGTGAAGGCATCACTACCCACCTCTCCCAGGATCATGTTCCCGAGCCTCTTCCAGGAGGCCCAGGGGTGTAAGGACATGCAGCAGGTACAGCTCTGCTACTGTCCTGAACCCAGTTTGACTTCTGTTGGATGGGCAGTGGAGCCAACTTCTACCTGCCTCTTGGACCATGGCTTGTTCACCCACTTTGGTGTAAAGAAGAATGCTTAAAAACAATAGAATAACAAGATAATTATGTTAACATTACTATATGTAATCTGGGCAGTGGAGCAACTTCTACGCCTCTGGACATGCTGTTCACCCACTTTGGTAAAGAAAATGCTAAAAACATGAAAACAAGAAATATGTACATACTATGTAATCTGGTTACTTAAGATTCAAAACAGAACAAAGGTACACCAAACATGAGAAGTATTTCTTAGTTAATCAGCTCCTTACCACATCTGCATTATTTTGGCAGGCATTTTCTCAGGGGACTCGTATTGCTGGATAATCCATTGCAGTACCCCACGCCACTGATTAAGTTCAGCCAAAGCTTGTATACCCAAAATGCAGAGTGCTGCCTTAAACTCTGCATACCTAGAATCAAAGTGGGTGTCAGTAAGGGCTACTTGTACCGGTGTCCTTCTATTTTTTGCAACTACAGTATATAACTCTATGATCAGAACGTGAAAACAGGAAGTATGCGCTAAACAAGATTAAGGTTTGGCTCAAAGTAGCAAAATCTGATATGGTTGCAAAAATGGCAAAACACCGGTAAAGTGAATTAAACAAAATGTGAAATCCTTTAAAACGTCTAACCAAGTCAAATTAATTAGACAACTTAACGTTTTCCATCTGTCGGTACCACTCACCTGCAGTCCTCTTGCTCACCATTGTTATCTGTAAGACTCTCCAAACCTCTCTCACATGTGTCAAGTGCATTACGGAAATCTCTGAGAACCATCAACTGTTCTGAAGCTAAATCCAATAGGCTGTGTGTCCGTACTATATTAGCATTTAGCGCGGGGCTATGGTGTTCAGATCCAAAGCAACGAGTATTGACAAGTGAGGTAGAGTTGCTCATCATTTCTTCTTCGGTTCTTCTTCGTTGTTTAAACGTACATGAACCTACGTGACAACTGAGCTCCGTCAGATGTATTATCTTATTCACTTATCAGCAAACCTAAACCCAAGTTCTCAAGAATGACATGGTGGGCGAAAGCTGGTACCAAGTTTGAGAGGTGTCTGGTTTGTTTACAATCATCGGGTTTCCTCTACAGTTTGCACTGTAACCAATAATGTGTGGACATCTTCAAGGACAGACGAACCAACCAATCAGATGCGTTGTTACTCCAATACGGAAATCAGACACGTGTGCTTCCTTACGCAGAGGGATACATCGAGCAGAAACCTGACTACCAACAATTGTAAGTGAATAACCTTTTAACATTAGATTAGGTACATAGGTAGATCAGTAAATTCGATGAGCTAGTCAGATTTATGTGGGCAAGAGTCTAGCTAATATCCAAAGTACACGAGCTAGCTATATTAGCTAAAAGAGGCAAAAGTCAATGCTTAGCCAGTTTCAATAGCTAGCTAGCTAGCTAGCAAGGGCACGTTTCTACAATATTTGTATCCTGTTTTATTAATCCAATCGACTTTATAGCACACAATGGTGCGGTGGGGTTAACCAGATTGCAACTGTGTCACGCACATGAATATAATCCGAATAAAAATAACGAGGTTAATAATGTCTTTCAGAATCTACAATGGCCAAAAGTTTGAGAAGCAAATGGAAGAGGAAGATGCGTGCCGAGAAACGGAAAAAGAATGCTCCAAAAGAACTTGCCAAACTGAAGCAAGCGTTGGCGCATGGTGGGAAAGGCGAGATCTCCATGGATGATATGCAAGATATCGTCACAGTGGTGCCAGTAGAGAAGATAAAGAAAGTTGACGCTGTTATGGATGGGGATGATGGTGAGTGACTTAAAAGTCAAACATTGAAACAGCATTCCCAAAAGACTTATCTGGTTGTTAAACCTGGGTTCATGTTTGCCTGTGTGTATATGAACCTGGCATCCTCCCCAATGAAAGTATTCATAAGTTTGACTCTTGCCTTTTTATCCTTTTAGATGGAAAGATGGACTTGGACAGCAAGCGCAACAAGAAAACCTTGTTGGATGAGCATGGACAGTACCCCACGTGGATGAGCCAACGGCAGGCCAAGAAACTGAAGGGCAAACGGGTTGGCAAGAAAACAGGAAAGGTCAAGAAGCAGAAAGGCATGGCTTGGTAAACTTGAAAAGCCAAAGGACTATTCCCTGGACCTAACCTGTCCAACACAACACCCTGATCCTGGGAATGAATGTGTCATGATTTCAAACACATTTTCGGTGTAACTCGTTGCCTTGAACTCTTGCGAATTGCTGAAATTTGGGGGTTAAAGGCAATGTAGATTTTTGACTTGTGCCACTCATCTTATTTTCTGCACATCTGTTTATGTTGTGGCAATGTGAGAGATTGTTTTTAGTCGGCTATATCCTGACCATTGTTACTAGGTGTACCTGTAACCTTAAGGAAATTCTCATCTTGATTGCAGCATATAATCAACTTTAATAAAATGCCATTGTATCTTCAATGGATTTAAAGAAAAATGAAAACATTGCTACATGAATACTGGTAGCTGGTTATACCTTTACCCTAAAGGGTAGAGCTAGCTCTGTTCCAGATGAGAGATGATCAATGACAATGTTTTGGGTGGGGCGGGCAGTTTATTCATAATATTTGGCAAATTCATGGCGTATGTGGCACAAATGTGCCTATTAAATATACCGGTAGAACACTTGTCAATATTGAAATGTAATTCATGTGTATAGAATTTTAGTTTAAAATAAAATAACTTTGAACAAGACAACATATCTGAATGCCTTGCCTATTCAATACAGTATATTTGCACCTAACCGTCGAGCATGCTGGCTTCATGAAAGTAGCACATGCTATGAAATCCTTCCTGTGTGATGGGAGGTTCACAGAAGCCCTAAAAGGTACAAATGAGTTTGAGCCTGGCAACACAGTGAGCTCACTGCTGCAGCTGCACAAAGGTGGCTGGGAAGAGGCCGAAGCGTCCGTGACACTGTCCCCTCCACCACCCCTCATCCACCATCTCTATGTTGGTGATCATGTCATCCGGATTGAAAGATATCTCATCATCAGCCTCTATTAAAGAGAAGAGTTGAGACAATTGAATGGAAGGCATTTGAACACATTTTATTAGTAAATATATACACCTTTGATAACACTAAATATTACATACCTCCTTGGTAGTCATAAATTGCCACTGCAGTCAAGCCAGCTGTAAGATCATCATAGTCGTTTTCCACAGCTGTTGAAAGACACATAGGAGTCAGCTGGAACTGACTCAGACACATATCTGCATTTGGCTCCACAGCCTCTGACCTACAGTAGGTGTGGCACACTAACCATCTGCATGTGGTGCATCAATGTCCTCATAGTCTCCCTCATCTTCCTCCAGCTGTGGCTCTGGGAAGACGGGTGTTAGGACCTCGGGGGCCTCCTCCGGCAGCACGTCAGCTGAGCGAGGGGGCAGGCACGGAGGCTCCTCTTCCACCTGAGACTATCATGGAGGACGCAGAGGAAGAAGTCAAAGGAAGGCTCTCTGGAACACTTTAGTTGATAATAGAATGGGTCCTTCATACTGAGGTAGTTGACAGTACCTCTGGCTCGTACTCGTCTCTGGGTACCTCAGGCAGTGCCCGGGGCAGCTGTGGTGGTGGGCCCCTCCTGGCCTCTGGTAATGGTGGGGGCCGCTGCTTCTCCACCGCCTCCACCTCTTCCACCTCTTCCACCTCTTCCACCTCTTCCACCTCCTCCACCTCCTCCACCTCCTCCACCTCTTCCACCTCTTCCACCTCCCTGCTGTTCCGTTCCTAGGGAGATGCATGAACCACTGTGTCATACGCAAATGCTTGTATTTGCGTCTGTTTAAATGGTCTTCCTTACTACCTGTTGTCTTTGTCGGGCCTCCTCCTGCTCTCTTTTCTCCCTGGCCTGTCTCCTGGCTTTCTCTTCCTCTGCTTGCTTTCTGTTCTCTTCATCTGATGCCTTGGCCATGTTTTCAAACCGTGCCTTTAGGTTACCAGCACCTGCACTTGCTACACAGAATAACAAAAAAGAAAATGGAAACTATTGGAAACCACAGATTGACTAGGCAACTACAGAATGATCTGATCTGCAGAATGATCTGAGAGGCAAGATAAAAACATGAGAGCAACACATTACTGTATATTCTCAGCAAAGGCAGCATTACAACATGTTCATACTAACAGGCCTCCAATGGCTGTGTCTTCTCATAGGCTGAGGTAGGAGACTCCATATCTGTGAAGTTTGCTGCATTCTAGAGACATAATCAAATAAATAAACGGACAAATGGAAAAAAGGGAAATAGGACAGGATATTTGATCATATGTCTTTAATACTTGCCTTATCCATGCGGTCTTCCTGGACTCCAAAGCGTCCCCCAAAGCCCTTAGAATAGTCTGGGAATAAAGGGCAAATGGTCAGTATTGTGTTGCATCTGACATAATTGTTCACGGCAACAATCTGTGACTACTTCACCTTTCTGCGACTCATGTTTTTCTGTCTGTCCCTTGTAGTCATAACCCAAAGCCGACTTGTCCACTTTCTCCTTCTCCACACCAAACTTGCCCCCAAATCCCTTTGAGTAGTCTAGTAATGGAAAGAGAAGAATGACAAAATAATTCAGCGTCAAGTAACAACACGCTGGCAGTATTTTAAATAAAGATATACTTGAAGGATTCAGAAGGAAAATATACAAGTCTGACCTTTTTGGGACTGGTGCTTTTCTGTCTCTCCTTTATAGTCATAACCCATGGCAGCTTTGTCAACCTTATCCTTCTCCACTCCATACTTCCCTCCAAATCCTTTGGCGTAATCTTAAGGGTAGCAGCAGGTGACAGATGTTTAGGGTAACCAAGGGGGCAATTACTATGCTACCATGGTTGTGTATTGCCATGACCAGTACCTTTCTGAGAAGTATGTTGATCCACCTTTCCCTTGTACTCAAAGCCCATGGCAGACTGACAGAAGCAGGGGACATTTAAACGTGAATTATAATGACTGACTTTCATACAATACCACTCATTGTATCTAACCATGGTGTCTTTGTCATATTAAGAGGGTTGGTTTGGAAAGCATAATGGGTGTCTCACCTTGTCCACACGGTCTTTCTGAACTCCAAACTTCCCCCCGAAGCCCCTCGCAGCATCTGTTTGTGATGAGTGCTGCTCAACCTGAGCCACGTAGCTATGCCCCACAGCCCCCTGGGTAACCACACACAATCAATCAGAGTCCCAGACATTGAGAGAGGTCAACCAAACTATCAGCCGCCTTAGAGTTCAAATTGAGATGGCATCACCAACTATTATGTTCACTTTTCTACATTGATATTTGATATGTCAGAGTCGAACCTTGTCCATACGGTCCTTCTCCACTCCAAACGTGCCTCCATAGCCGTAGGAGGCCTGTGGAGCCAGCGCCTGCTCCTTCTTCTTCACATGCTCGTACTCCTGAGACACCTTCTGCCTCAGCTCTGCAACACTGGAGAGAGAGGGGCATTAGAGACACACACACACATGTGCACACACACACACACACACACTATGCAGACACAGCTCTGCAACACTGGAGAGAGGGGGGCATTAGAGAGACACACACACACACATGTGCACACACAGACACAGTATGCAGACATCAAAGAACTAGTGTTTATAGCTATAAGATTTAATAATACAGCTGATTGTGTGGGCTGACCCAGCTCTTTGGTGTACTGACAGTCGCCATCCCATATAAGGTAAGACTTGCTGCTTGTTGTCAGCATATGCTGTTTTCACTTCCTTTTCCTGTTTCTACTGAGCTTGAGCTCTGTGCTCGGCACTTGTACAACCCAAATTTGTTGTTTCTCCCTCTGTCCCCCCTGTTTCACCCTCTACAACACCCGGAACATCAGGAGATACCTGCTTGGTTACCTGATGTGCTCTGAATGGCCAGACCCCTCCACAGTCTTGGACCCCCATCTCTGTTCTTGCTCTGACACGTCATTCTGGAAAACAGAACCAGAAGATGTCTACGCACATTCCTCGCATGATCCAACATGACTTCAGGAGTTATTGGAATATAGACACTTTCTAGCACAAACAACACATACAGCCCAATGGGAGGTTGTATTGATTAGAGAATGATCAAGTCAACAGCAATGTATTCCTTGCACATAGCTCCATGATAAACGCCCCACCCTGCACAACATCAAGCCCAGCTGCTCACCTCAAAATCAGGGTCGGTCTCCCAGTCATCCCCTTCTGCAGCCACCTTCACACTAACATTGTGTCCCACCGCCGATTTCCACATCTGGAGAAACAAAACCATGTGTTTTCTGATTTGAAACCCAGTTGAGTACAGTTTAGTATGTTGGCTATTGGCAGGTATTTGGAGTGAATCGTTTGAGTGAGGTTGTCACTCATCATTTGCACCTGCAAAGTCTCTTTTCATACTATTTTATACCCTTTCCTTTCCTGTGATAGCAGTTCAGTCACAGTGGAAACTCTTATTTAGCTAAAGGTCATCAAAAAGGAAGTTTACTTTGGCTATTTATACAGCAGTGAATTGAATTAGTTTCATCCGAAACCATCACAGTATAAAGTAACGACAACATCCTCTTGAGATAATAATGAAATTACACACATTTAATAAAGTTCTCCAGGAGATTAACACCATAAAATATCATTTTCATATAGATCATGTAGAAAGGAACTTTTGGCCTTCAACAGCTGACTGTCAGTCCTCAGTTTGGTGTACCATTCTGTCATTCTAGTTAAAATGGGATTCTTATGGAGTAAAACATGACATTGTTCTTATAAAAGGTATGGTAGTTACTTGCATTGACTTGTTAGGCTTGACTTGTTCCTTTTTTAACACATACGTTTTGGTATCCCACTTCCTGAATAAGTTAAGGTACGTTTCGACAAGTTTTTGCCCTATCTGCAGAAACACATTTTACATTTCATAAGAATTTTGCAAAAGTTATATTTACCGTTCAATACTTTCCTCGTATTTTGTCAAAGTTCACGTTAATCCTTTCAATTAGTTTTTCGGCTGCGCGATGATGAGGAGACGCTGTGTAAATACGCATGTCCCACAGCGATTTAGGAAATACAGTAGCAGTCTGCCAGCTCACATCCGAGTCAATTATCAAAAAAACGGATTGCTAAACTTAATGTTTATTAATTGATCAGACGAGTCAGGTAGACTAAAACAGTCGTCAGTTGTGATTCCCGACAGAGAAACTTTATTTCAAAATTAGCCCAAGAGAATACACTCAAGGTGTTACATTGATGATTATACAGAGATTCAACACTTGGGGGCAGATTTACTAGGTGTTTGCACTTGGGCGTTTTCCCTCAGAAGCATCCAAAACTCAACAGTCAAGTAATTTTCCCTTTATCAACATCTATGTTTCCACTTAATTTCATTCACATACATACCATAATATTCTAAAGTGGGGAGGTGCAAACACGTAATCAATCTGCTCCTGGTCTTCCAAGGGCTGTAATTAAAAATTCCTAACCACCATCTTCATCACAGTTCATTCTATACAGCCCTTAATAGGGGGTAATTAATTTACAGTAGGTTATTACAGTAAGGGGAATAGCAGTAACGTGAAGCGTGACAGGACAATAACAGTAGTCATCAGTTTACCAGAAGTTAAATTATGAGAAGGAGCTCGTACATCTATGCATGTACTGTAGTGACTGTGAGCAATAAATAAGTGATACAGTAGAGAAATATAGGGTGGTGGGACATGATAAATTAACCAAAGATAATCACTAAACTGTAACATCATTGCACCTTCTATGGCAAAGAAGCTTGTGGTAGACTAGCCATGAAACAATAAGGAACACCCATATGGGACTGACAGAGACCCAGATTGTACCCACAAGGAACCCCCACGTCCAGCACACATCCACAACATAACCTTTAACCACATCGGCCACCACTGTTCCTTTTTTAAATGAAGGTATAAAGTGGAAAACAATAAGACAAATCCCATGGTTGGTCGGAATGTATCGGTCATAACGCATTGCACTCGTTTCCGTTTGTGTCAGTTCTGCATGTGGACAGGCGGGGAGAGAGAAGGAGATTCTATTGGCATACTGTACCCACAGATGCAGAACACCACCCAGAGATAAAGAAACCCTCAAGTCTCAAATCTAAAGGCCTCAAACGATGTTATCTGGCTGATAAAATCTATTGTGTGGATCTACATGTTGCCTAATCAGCTCCGACAGGTGATGTATATTAAAGCCACGTACCCATTCACCTTTATAGAGTCCAAACTAAGTAGGCCTCAGAGGTAGGGCTCTACTGCTTTCTATTTAACATAAATGTGACCGACTTCTGCTTTTGAACAACATTAAATATGAAAGTAAAACATAAAACGACAGAAACTTAAATAAAATCATCCCACATAAAACAATTGACTTTGGCTAAAAAGGCTGACTTCTGTTTAGTGCCCTGTATAAAAAGTGCATGGGCGGATTCGGGATTACTAGTATGTTTAAGGTATTCAATGAAACACTACATAAGGGTCAGTCGGTCTTATGGTACGTGTCATAAGTATGCTTGGTCTCCTTCTCTTCTCTCTCCTGGTCTCTCATCTCTCCTGGTCTCTCTTCTCTCCTGGTCTGTGAAGGGGCCGGTCTCTCAGAGGTAGCCCCCCAGGCAGAGCAGCAGCAGGGCGTGCACAGTGAGCAGGTAGAAGGACACCAGGAGGGGGGTGCGCTGGCGGGAGCAGAGGAACCCGCGCAGCATCCGCATCCAGCCCGGCCCGCCGCTCCGTGACTGCGACAGGAAGGAGGAGGACATGAGTTAACTGACCACATAGGACAAGGTGCGTGTCGTTTGTCATTCTGTCGATCGGCGAAGGCTCCGCGTGCGGTCGTTTGTCATTCGCGAGAGGGTCATTGGAACTCACGCGAGAGACGGTGCCTCCTTGTGGCTCTATGAGTACGGCAGTCTCAGAGAACTGTCCTTCATGTCCCGATTGCCATTCGCCCTGCGTGTACCGCTGGAGACGCTCCTGAGCAGCCATCAGCTGCTCCTCCACCACCAGCCTCTGCTCCTGCTCCTCATCAAGTCTGACGAGCAAACAAAGAAACAAGCCAAAAAGTAAACACAATGGAAATCTGACTGCCATGAGATACGAAAGGATGTGGATCTATTTTGTGGTGAGCAGTGAGCTGTGTCGATACCTGCGCTGTAGCTCCTTGAACTCAGTCTTCAGGTCCTGGTTCTCAGTGGAGCCTCCACGTTCCTGTGGAGCCCCTGGAGCGCTGTCCACTTCTCCCTGTTCCCTGGAGAACCCACCCAGAGGAGGTTCAAGGACCATCACTTGCAAATCCTCATCCCAATTCCTAATCCCATTCCTCCATGCTCCACAGTACTCACACTTTTAGGAGGAAATCATTCGACTGTGGTTTCCCTGGGGTACTGACCTGCCTCTGGTAGTGTTCCTCCGTCAGGTTGGGCTTGGGCGTGCGAGCCTCCTCCAGCATGGCAGTGAGCTGGCGGACTTGCTTGTCTCGCTCGGACAGGGTGGCAAGGGTCTGGTGCTTCAGCAGCTCTGCCTGGGCCTGCCAGTCGATACGCTCCAGCCTGGCACACACACACACAAACACACACACACACACACACAACACACACACACACACACAAACACACACAGTGAGCGACATTCAATGAAATGCAGGTCAGACTAGACAAGCAGTAAACATGATTCAATCTTACTGGAGAATATCAAGTTCTTGTTTCTCTCTCTCCAGCAGATCATCTTGTTGCTGAATCCGGGCCATCATCTCCCTCGCCCTCCACCTCTCCTCATCGAGCTCATCGGCGAGCTTAGCCACATCTCCCCCTCCGAGTCTGGCAAGCTCTGAATGCACTTTTTGCAGCTGTTCCAACTAGAGGACCAGAAAAGAAAAGGGACGTTTTAGATGTGGTAAATGTGGACGTAGCGTTATTATACAGTATATCACATGCATGGTATTAAACGGCTAAGTTGTGTACCAGTCTCTCCCTGTCATTCTGCAGGGCTGACAGTGCATTCTTCAGTCCCCAAACCTCCCCAGTAGAACCTGGGCTGGTGGGGGGTTGTTGGCCCCCTGCCCTGCTCATCTCCTCCAGTCGAGAAGCCAGCTCCTGTGCCTCGTTGACCGCCTGATCTCTGCTGTCCTGCAAGGACGCCATGGCCTGCCCGAAGGACTGGTTCTGGGCCTTGAGTTGGGCTGATTGTTCCCTCTCACCCAATAGCATCTGTTCCAGCATCATCATGTCTCTGGCCAGCTCCGCGACCCTCTCCTGGGCCGTCTCCGACTCTGTCCGCATCACTCCTCCCTCCCAGCGCAGCTCGTTCAGCTCCTTGGTCTCCGTGGCCTGGGTCTCTCTCTCCTGCTGCAGGCTGTCCTCCAGGGCCTCCACCTGGGCCCTGGTGGCTTGCAGCTGCTCTCGCAGCTTCTCCACCTCTGCACCAGGGGCGTCTCTCATCTGACCCCCACCGTCACCAGCCTTGATGAGGGTCTCCAACTCCAGTCTGCTTGCCGGAGCCTCACCCTCCAACTGCACCCCTCTGTCCTGGGTCATCAGCTTGGCTTCCAGCTCTTCTCGGTCCCTCTCCAGGGCAGCGATGCGCTCCAGCTGGCCAGCCAGGAGCTGCTTGTGTTGGGAATCCTTCATGCTGAGCACCTGGTTGAGGTCGTCCCTGTAGCCGTGGAGCTGGGCCGACAGCTTGGCCTTCTCAGCGTGGAGGTCGTCTCTCTGGACCAGCAGGCCTCGTAGCTCCTCCTTCACACTGTTGTTCTCCCCTGCTGCCTCTTGTATCAGCCCATCCTTCTCCATCATGACCTGAGGAATACCATGCACGCACACACAACGCACACACAGAGGGAGAGAAACAGAGAAGGAATAATTAGGATATACGCTTCATGAAACTCAGCAATAAAATCGCTCTTGGTAATTGTCTACCCTCAGTTGGGCTGTATAGAAAATATTGTGTCGAATGTCAGTGAGGGATATAGTAAAACTACCTGCAGGTGCTTCTCCTCCAGTGTCTTGTACATGCTGAGGACACGGTCCCTGTCATCCTGCAGAGAGCCCATCGCTTTAGTGAAGGAGTCCAGTCTGGTTTTGCTGTGGCTGCTCTCCTCCTCGGCCTTCCTCAGTCTGTCCTCCAGAACACGCACCTCCTCTCTCCTCTCCTCCAGCTCTTTCTCGGCCTCTTTCGCTCTCCCGTCAGCCTCCCTCCTAGCCTCCTCGGCAGCCTGGGAGGAGCGAGCATGACAATGAGATGAAAACGTTCAGGATGCTGAAAACTCTGCTCTATGGACACGGGAAGTCATGTCGATAACTGGCAGATTGATCACTCCAGAAACCAATTCTAGCTCACAATATTTTAAGGACCTTTAAGAGAAAGGCAGTGTGAACTATACTACACCACAGAGCAATGAAATACAAGATACCTGTGCCACAGCCTGTTCCTTCTCCCCTAGCAGCTCCACTTCTCTCCTCTCCTTCTCGCTCAGCTCAGTCTGCAGGGTCTCCGTGAGGACCTTGGAGGAGCGCAGGTCCGTTTCCAGCTGCTCCACACTCAGCCCCAGCCTCCTCTCCTCAGCCTCCTTCTCCCTCAGCTCCACCCTGGCCTGGTTGGCCTCTTTCTGCAGCCTCCCCACAGCCTCCTCCAGTGCTTGGGCCCTGCGCCGCAGCCCCTCAGCCTCACTCTCGAGCGAGTCTAGCTGGGCACGTGCCTCCGCCAGAGAGCTCTCCGCCTGGGTAAGAGCCTGCTGCAGCTCCCCTCTCTCCCGCTCCAGTGCTGCTTGATTCTGACGGAACTTCTTTTCTTCTTCTTCCCACTTGAGTTGCCATTGCTCGTCTGCTTTCTGTAGCCTGGGTACACAAACCATACACAAACAAAGCATCTAGCAACAAGTATAAGTAGTCATTTGTCTTTGAAAAGAAACAAAGAGAAAATACTTCTCTCTAAGGACCCCTTCAAAATAAATGTTTACCTGTCCACTGCAAGCTGCAGCTCTTCTTTCTGGGCAGTTTCTTTCTGCAGCTGTTCAGCCAGATCCTTGGCCCGTGTATCTGCCTCACGTACTTCAGCCTCCTTCCCCTGGAGGGTGCTATTGAAACGACTCTCCCATTGTTTGGCCTCGTCAAGCACACGGTCTCTGTCGTCCTGCAGGGAGGACATGCAGCGCGAGAAGGCCGCCAGCCGGGCCAGAGACTCGTCGAGGCGGGCCTGCATCTTGTGGGCCTGTCTCTCGGCGCCCTCGGCTACGTCCCTGGCTTCATGGGTGGCCTCCTCCTCCCTCTCCCTCTCCCTGTACGAGTCCTCCAGCCTCAGCTCCACCTGCTTTAGCTCCGCCCCCAGCCGGAACCTCACGGAGTCGAGCGTCTGCTCTGCCTCGACTTTCATGTCCGCTTCTCTCTGGAGAGCAGTCTGCTGGCAGGCCGCCTTTTCAGCCACGGCTTGGCCGGCCTGTCTTTGGGTCTCGACAAACTGGGCTCTGCAACTCAACAGCTCGCCCTCGGTCCTGCTCAGCTCTTCCAGGGCCTTGGAGGTCTCCAGGCGGGCTCGTTCCAGCTCGCCACTCAGCTCATCTCGGTCGTGCTGCAGAGCCTTGGCGTCCTTGGCGATCTCGCTGATCCTCTCCTGGTACTGGATGCAGTCCTTCTGCATCTGACGCACTTCCAGCTGCTTCTCCCTCAGCAGCTCCTCGAGCTGTTTCGCCCGGCTCTGACTGCCCTCCTTCACCCTCTGGGCAGATTTCAGCCTCTGCTCCAACTCCCTCTGTTTCCCCGCTCCCGCCTCCGCCTCCGCCCTCTCTCTCTGAGCCTGCCGCTTGTCCTCCTCCAGCCTGGCTGCCCGGTCCCTCTCGTTCTCGGCCAGGGCCTCCAGCTCGGCCCCCTCCCTCTCCAGACGCTCCACCTCCCGCTGCAGCTCGGCCAGGCGCTCCCTGCTGTCTGCTGCCTCCTGCTGGTAGCCAGCGATACTGCCGTTGAGCTGGGCCAGTTGGTTCATCAGACGCTCCTCCAGGTCATCCTTCTCGGCCTCCAGGTTCCTGTGCAGCTCTTTGAGCCGGGCTTCCATTCTGGAGCTCTCCTCCCTTAGGCTCTGCTCCTGCTCTTCGCTCTGCTGAAGGTGTTGCTCCAGATTGGCCAGTTTAGCCACGAGTTCTGCCTCACGATCTTGTCTCTGTTCTTTTTCTGCCTGTAGAGCTGCTTCCATCTCCCTCATTTTATCTTCAAATAGAGCCTGTGCACTTTCGAACGCTTCCATCTTTACCTTCTCATCATCAACATGTGTCTCAGCTGCTACAAGCTCAGGCTCTGTATCTTCAGTCTCTGTATCTTCAGTCTGTTGTTCTACTTCCTCAGGTTCCTGACTCTCAACTACAGGCTCCTGGGTCTCTTCAGCCATGACGCCACCATGCTGCTGGGCAACAATAGCCTCCTCCACAACAGCATCAGGACCGGGGGTCATATCTAAAATTGGACTGTTCACTTTTTCTAACTCTTGAGCTAGCTGCTCCCTCAACTCAGTTGCCTGCTGTTCTAATGAGTCTCTCTCCGCCTTGGTAGCTTCCAGGTCTGCGTTCAGACTCTCTACCTGACCTTTGAAATTCGCAAGCTCCACACTGACACCCCTGTCCTCCCTCCGGATTCCCTTTCTTTCGTCCAACTCTCTGAGCCTCTCGTTCTCCTCCTCCAAATCCATGATCTTCTGCTGCTTGGTCTTCGCAAACTTTCTCATCTTGTCTTTGACCGAGTCCACCTCTTTCTGGGCTGCCTCGGCCTGCCGTTCAGCCTCCTGCCTCGCCGCCTCATGGGTCCTGATCCTGGCTGCTAGCTCCTGCCTCTCCTGCCGGGCAGCTTCGAGCACTCGTCTCACACGTTCTGCCTCATCGCTGACATTCTCGTACGACTTCAGCAGGGTCTCGTATTCATCCTTCATTCCCTGAACTTTCTCTTCCCATTCCCGGCGAACGTTGGAAGCCTCCTCCTTGGCAAAGTCGGCCTCTCTTTTACAGGCATCTTTCTCTGTGATCATACCTTCCATCGCCAGCTTGAGACTCTCACAGGAGGCCCCAAGACTCTGGTTCTCAAGTAGGGTGCGATCGACCTCCTCTATCAGTTTCTCTCGCTCCGTTCGAAGCTTCCCCAGCTCTGCCTCCCTGGCCTCCATCTTCCGCTGAAGCTCAGCTACGAGGTTCTCAGAGGACGCCAGGTCCTCTTTCTTGCTCTTGTTTTCTTTGAGGGCCTCTTTGCGGGAGATGAGGGCGGCCTGAAGCTTCCTCTGTAGCTGCTGGATCTTGGCCTCACTCCCTTGCCCCTCCTCCTGCTTTTGGGGCAACTCAGCTTCCAGTTTGTGGGTTTTCTCCTGCTCCGCCCTCAGGTCTTCCTTCAGGGAGACGATCAGCTGGTCCTTCTCAGACACAGTGTCCTGCATGGAGTGTAGAAGGGAGTTCTGCTCACCTAGCTGCTGGCTAAGCTCCATGATCTCAGTGTTCTTTTTGTCCAGGAAGTGTTTGAACTCCTCCACCTCAGACTGAAGTGTGTTCATGGAGGACCCCGAATACGAGGCGGCTTCCTCGCCCGCGGCCTCCAACTCTGCCTTCAGAGTCTCCGCGTGAGTCTCAGCTTGGAGACACCGGTCTCTCAGGGTCTCAATCTCCTCGGTGAGGGAGTCGATCTGTTTCTCGTTCTGTCTCAGTAATTCCAGCTCTTCTCCCAGCTTCAGGAGCTCGCTCTCCTTCAGTGCCAGGCCGGCCTGGCTTTCCTGCAGCTGCTCCTCGAACTCTGAGCAAGCCATCTCTGTAGCCTGGACCTGCTTTTTCAGGGCTTCCATCTCTGACGACAGTAGCTGGGTGTCTTTCTCAGTATCGGGGATCGCTTGACCAGATTCCTGTTGTTGTGCTTCATTCTCTGGCGCAGCAAAGTCCACCCAGTCTTGCTGGACCCAGTCAGCCGAAGATGGTTTTTCTATCTTGTCAGCCTTCGTTTCTTGACCTGGCTGCGCCTCCTTCATGGCGCTCCTCTCCTGCAGTTCAGACAGCTCCTCCAGCTCTTTCAGTCTGACCAGCAGGCTCTCTCGCTCCACCTGCTGCTGCTGGAAACGCTCCAGTAAGTCGTTGCAGTCGTCCTTCTGCTGCTTCAGCTGTTCGCGGTGATGCCTGTCCTTCTCTTTGGCCTTGCGGATGGTGTCCTTGCGAGCCTCCTGGGCTTCCAGGAGTTTCTTCTGTAGTGATTCAGACTCCGCCTCCAGAGAGGACACCTGGGATTGCAGCTCCAGGGTTGTAGCTGCTGTGTTGGCCAGCTGATTTTGCTCCGTTTCCTCGCTCAGTTTTAGATTGAGAGCGATGGGCCACGGCCAACGCTTGATCCTTCTCACTATTCCTTTGTTCCAGAGTCTCAATGACCGTTTCTTTGGTTTTCAAGGCCTGTCTGGTCTCCTCTAGCATTGCCTCCATTTTCAGAATTTCCTGTTCAATGTCTTTTTCGGAATATGATATATTGGCGGGAGTCTCCTCCGTTGGTGTTCCCCTCCTGCTCAATGTTTTTGTCTGCATTCTTCTCGAAACGTTCAACCTTCTTCATCAGCTCTTTGCGTTGTATCATCGCAACCTGGAACTTTTTCTTTAGAGTGGACAGCTGGGTGGTCAGCTCCTCCTTGTCCTTTAGTAAACCAGCCAGCTCACTAGATTCCTCTGTGTCGTGCTCTCCCATAACTGTCTTTGGATGTTCTCTTGCATTCTCCAACTCGAGAATCTGGTCCCTGAGCTTTTTCATTTCACCGTTCATCTGGTACTTCTCCTCCCCTGCCTGTAATAGTTTGGTCGACATCCCGTCGCTCAGGTCCATCATCTCCTGGTCTTTCTGGGTAAGAAGTCCCTGCAGCTCCCTGATCTCAGCTTCCTTCTCTGATAAGGCAGCCATGGCCATGTCCTTTGCCTGAGTGAATTCCAGCAGGCTTGCTTCCTGTTCCCGTAGCGTCCGGTCCAGCTCTGAGGCGGCAAGTTCCTTGTCCTCCAGCTGGGCACCCAGCATCCTGGCCTGTCCTTCCTGCTCCGACAGAGCACGCTGGGCCTCATCCAGATCTACCTGAAGGTCCTGGATCCTCTGCTCCTTGGATTGAGCGTCTGCCTCCAGGGCAGCTAGCTGCTCCTGCAGGAGGCGTATGTCAATACTCTGCTTTTCCACCTCAGAGTCACTGTGCTGGGCCATCAGATTCATCTCTGACTTGGCCAAATCAAGCTTTTCCTCGTAGTTTTGGGCCCGGGACTCAGCTTCTTCCTTGGCAGCAGCCAATAACCTGATCTCTTCATTCAGGCACTGGGTTTTCTCCTGAGACTCTGTTGTTGCCTCTTTCAGCCTGCTGATCTCAGCCAGCAGCTCGCTATACCTTTTCTGGAGCTCATCTGCTAGAGCCTGGGCAAACATCTGGCCAGAGGTTGAGTCGGCACCAGAGATGGATGCTGCCCCCTGTTGGTTGAGGTGCACCTGCACAGTCTCACGGATGACCAAAGACGAGGACTCCACCTGGACTGTGGAGGTCTCCTGCTCGGAGCTGGTCTGCTCCCAGGACTGCATCTGCACCTGGCCAAAGTCCTGCAGCAACGAGGGCCACTCCTGGCCTCCATCTTGGTTGACGGCTTCCAGGAGGGTCCAGCTGCTGTGGGCCACCTCAGAGTCGCTACTGGTCACCATCTCGTCTGAGGAAGCCCCCTTAGATTCTCCATTGGAATCGGACTGTGGCCCAATGAGCTCTGGGCTGCTCTCGATATCAGCCGCGATGGATAACATGGAAGAATCCTCAGCTACCAGTGTGGTCTCCTCCTCGGTGGAGTCCTCCAGCTGCTCTGCCAGGGTTGTGGGGCTGTCACTGGTGGCCCTGAGGCGACTGGGGCTCTGGTCTGGAACCGGTTCACCTTCTGTCTCCGGTCCATCCCTAGAGGGCTGCTCTTCAGCGACAGCAAGGCGGTCTCGCAGGGTCGTCAACTCCTCCTCTCTCTCCAGCAACTGCTGCTCCAAAGCGGATATTTGAGCTGAGAAAGGTCATATAAGAACAAGATGGTCAGCTATGTTCTCAACTCAACACAATTGTATCATTAAGATATAAACAAACAAACAAGAATATTATATTTGGGCAAGATGATTCCAGGCTAAAGATTCCTTAATGACTGGTCTTTCAGGTTTCCCCACAATATATGCCTTACAATATAGTCAAACAATAGGAATGTCACTTCCTAAATAGGTGTGCTCTTCTAATACATGAATAGAGGGTGTGTGTAAACAGGATTCCTAACAGGTCAAAGTCCTAGTAGAATGAATGCAAAAACTCAATTCACTGGTCTGGTTACCTTTAGCATTGTCAGATGATTCCAGAACAGACGGGTCAATCACATGCTGAGCTGATGTTTCACCAGTCATCTGTAGGTTGGGCTGGATTTGGTGCGGGCAAATGCATCACAAGCAAGTCATTTTTGGGCACACAAACAGGAAATAAACAGAACGACTCAACAACAGAATGATACATTGCAAGCCTCATTCTGTGGTGAGTGTGCACATTCAATCAGCTCTGCTGCTGATAGGAGGTAGTGACATGGCAGTGTGTTGGCCTGGCTATGAAGGTCGGCTCTGAGGCTGCAGTCATAACAAGGGATAAGTGAAGAAGGGATTAACCTGTTCCCTGACCCATAAGGGAGAGGACATTCTGTATCAGCACTAACCACAACTACATGATGTCCCTTTGTCTGACCCCTTGGTAACAGACAGAAGTTCTGACCTATCCCAGGTGTCAAGGCAGAGACTAGTCAGGCTGCATTACTCAGCATGGCTGATATTCAATGAGCCGACAGTATAAGGAAGTAAGTCTACGCAAGTATAAACAAATAACAAGAAGAAGTACCATATCAAACGAGCTCACAGGATGTAGATACAGCGTTCTCCCTTTTGAAAGGCTACAACATTCTCCAAATATATATTTTGCATTTAATTGCTCACTACTCACCAATCCAATTTGCAGCTCCAGCTGTTGTATCCTGGCAACAGCATCCACCCCTTCTGCAGTGCTCCTATCGAGTTGTTCTGAAAAGAAAAATTCACATTGAAAGACCAACAGCAAACAGACCATAAGGGGTGATAATTAGGTAGGATATACAAGCACACATCTTGTTTTAAAGAAAAAACCCTGAGATCTTTGTTTTGTTCCCTTACCATAAAGGGTTTCCATGGTGTTGGTGACATGGCTACAACGCTCCTCACTTTCCCTCAGCTCTTCCTTCAGCCCGTTTAGTTGGGCATCCAGGGCCTGAAGCGTGCCCAGGAACTGGGCAGGGTTGGTGGGGACATGACTCTCTTCCCCTGGTCCTTCCACATTCCCTCCGGCCAAAGAGCGGACGCCTTTCCACAGCTCAGCCAAGGCCTCTTCAGCCCTCTGCCCCTCTCCCTGCTCTTCCCTAAGGGCAGCCAGCTCCCCCTCCAACCAGGCTACTTGTTCTCTCTCTCTCTCTAAGGCCTCCTGGTTGGCTTGGAGATCCTCCAGGGCAGCCTCTCTTAGAGAAACCAGCCCCTTCAGCCTGGCCAGTTCTTCTCTCTCTCTCTCTGAGACCTCTTGACAAGCTTGCATGGCTTCCAGCTCAGCATCTCTCTGGGAAATCAGCTCCTTCAGTTCTTCTCTCTCTCTCCCCGAGGCCTCTTGGCAGGCTTGCAGAGCCTGGAGCTCATCCTCTCTTAGGGAAACCAGCTCCTTCAGTTTCTCTCTCTCTCCCTCCAAGACCTCTTGATTAGCTTGCAGGGCTTCTAGCTCAACCTCTCCTAATGAAATCTGCTTCTTCATCCCGGCCAGTTCTTCTCTCTCGCTCTCTAAGTTCTCTTGGTTTGCTCGTAGGGCTTCTAACTCAATCTCTCTAAGAGAAGCCGTTTCTTTCAACCTGGCCAGTTCCTCTCTATCTCGCTGAGAGGCTTCTTGAACGGCCCGGAGAGCCACTAGATCTGCGTCTGTCTTGCTCGTCTGCTGGGCCCACTTCAGCTTCTCCTCCTCTCTCAGTCTGCTGGCCTCTGCCAGCTCCTGCTCCATCTGGCGGAACTGAGAAGTTAGGATCTGGAGAACCCCAAAATACAGTGAGTGGGTGAGTAATGAAGTCTCGAGAGACAAATGTAGAATGATTTAGTTCCTTCTATAAATCAGCGATATTGGGTGAGCTGCGTTCGCTATGTAGCCCACCTGTTTTTGCTGGTCAGCACTGTTGAGTTCTTGCTGCAGCATGTCGAGGACTTGGGAGCGTGAACGCATGGCCTCCTCCAGCTCCTCACACCGCCTCTGGGCAGCACGTAGGGTCTAGCGAGGAACACAGACACACACGTGAGCACGCACACACACACACACTCCTTCGTTCTTGGATACAAGGACAGAATACAAAGACATTTGTTTACAGGAGTAAAAAAGTCTTCCTGCTTGCCAACTTAGCTTGATGGACTACCGCATAGTCTTCCAGGTAGTCTCTGTATTGTTATAGACACTGTTCACTAAGAAAGAGCGTGTACCTGTTGCAGCTCCGGGTCATTCGAAGTTTGAGCCGTGACCATCAGCAGCTCCTCCTCATGTTTCTGGACCTGGTCCTGAAAGCGCACGTCCTTCTCGCTCACCACCGTCTGCATCACTAGGAGCTGGAAGCCGCAACAACCAGGATTGAAATAAACGAGTAGCCACATCCTCCGTCAGAGGACAGAGGGGGACGAGGCACCGACATAAGGGGTACCTGTTCAGCGTGTGCCTGGTCCTTCTCCCTGAGGAGCTGCTCGGAGGTCTGGAGGCGCTCCTGCAGGGTCCTAGAGGAAGCCTCCTCCTCGCTCAGCCTTCGTCTCAGCTCCTGTAGCTCCTCCTCCACCCCGGGGACAGAACTGAACGAGCTGTTAGGACTCTGTGCCGCCACCGACAAAGAAAGATGAAATTCAATTCAAAGAAGTTCACATTATTCATCCTGAAGGAAATTCAAGCGTTTAGGTAACTCCATGAGCAGTTGCATAATGAGTATTTGACATACATACTGTATGTAATGGGAAACATAGGCAACACACACAATAGAATATACAGACAACAACCTCAGATGCATTCAATGTTCCATTGCTTAGAGACTAGTGCTATACCCTAAGATCATTCGTTAAGTCCTGTGTAATTGAGAATTCATTCCAAGTCAATAGGGTTACTGTTGACTTACCATGGCACTTTCCTGGCCTTTCAGCTCAGAGATCTGTTTGCTGAGGGAGGCCATCTTGGCCTTAGCCTGCAGTTTGAGTTTGGTGAACCGTGCTTCGGCTGTGTCCCTTTCATTCTGTAAGCAGACACCCAGCAACAAAATGATAGTTAAAAAGGTCCCCCCTCTTTCTCTCTCTTTAACACAGTGTGTGCATGCGTGTGTAAAGAGAACCTCAGCCCTCACCTTGAGCAGGGTCTCTGTGTTGGCCAGCTGGGTATCCTTGTCTTTGACTTGCTCCTTCAGCTCGACCACCAGCTGTTCCATATGTGCCAGCCTCTCCAGGGTGTCCTCGGACATCCCGGATTCCTCTGGGGGCCGAGCCACACCACCATCAGGGAGTTCAGGGGCCAACCCGTCCTGCTTGGGCCCAGACAAATTTGGATGAACAAGAACATTGATACTGATGGAAAACAGCACCAAAATACACTAGCTGTTAAACAAACAGCTTTTTAGTAAATGTCACACTGACGGTGTAACATCATCCCTGTTTTTGCTGCATACTGGTTATCCCGTCTCACCTGTGGGTCTCCATCAGGGGCCTCTTCTCCAGAGAGCTCGTGGAGAACCGTGCTCACTCCCTGGGCCAGCCGGCTGAACATATGGATGACACTGTTGGGATGAAAACAGATGTGTAACACAACACCTAAGCTAAACCACAAACTATAGGAGACAATTTGGGGATTTTGTCTTTATCAACATGTCTTTTGTTGTCTATACGCCCCAACAACAAATATTCACGATGCATGGATGCAGAGACGCATTTTTATTTGAAATGTCTTCTATAAAACCTTCAAGGGTCTCTGCATCCATGCATCGTGAATACTTGTTGTTTTATATTTGAAATGTATTCTATAAAACATGTCAACTTGCTCGACTCCACCGAACGGAACCGAGTTCTACCGAACAACTCAGCGATACTACTGCGGCTGCGTCCCAATGTCTGTAGCTAGCTGGCTTCAAGATACTGAAGGGATAGATGGCTAGCTAACTTTTACCGTTTTGGAGAAATTGACAACGGTTTCTCCTACTACAATTTGCTATGTGTATTTCACGATGCCAAGGTTGGTAAGATTCACGTGTAAAACGTATCTGATTATAATCACAGATAGCAATCTAATTAAGATCGCTAAATTTTCTGGACGACGGAGACATTGTAGCTGACTGGCTAGCTACCTCGTAAACAAGCAGCTCTCAATAGCTTACTAAATCAATAGCCGTGACTAGAATAGTTGCAGCGCTTGTCAACTGTGCTAATGAAACTACGGGAACAGTCAGTTTTTTTAATTGAACGAGCAAGGGACTAACCTGTATGACTGCTTCTCAAAGACACTTGTTTCTGCGTTTTATTTGGTATATTTCCACGGCTGGATTGCTGAGCATAGCCACATCACCAAAGATGCCGGAAACAGAATTTGGCTTTCCGTGATTGGACAATACGATCTGCGCATCAGTAAAGGGAGTGTCAACAAAATATCGTCGTGTTCACAATTTTCTAGAGACTTTCCTGACCAAAGCAAGGACATTGACAAAACGAAGTTTCATGAAAGAGTCGATGAGAAAAATAAGACTTTATTTTTGACATAAGGATCTTTTGTATCTTTCGTCACTGATTCTCATTTAGAATTATATTAAGATGGTTGGACATGACCCAAGGGTCAATGTGATCATCAACAATGGAAGACAACTGGGACGAAACCTGCGCCTGCTTGTACACTACACTACAGTGTTTGTGGCCTTTGTGGCTCGTTCTGTGAAATGGATGGTGGAGGTGGTGAAGTGGACCACAATGTTAGCACAGCACACAGCTTCAGCCTTTGACTCGGTCTACAGACACCTGCTCTGGTGGCGCAGAAGGGCAGGTGGTGGGACTGGGAGAGAGATCTGCCCAGGCCCTGAAAGATGACTGATCGAAATGTATCCAGGGATATTTTGGGTGATTTAAACAGTGCTAGACAACCAGCTGCTGACACTGTGAAACTACAGAGCGGATCCCATTTGAAGCTGAATGTGAAGTTGATGAAAAGACGAAAAATGTACCCTTGGGACTGACACTGAGAAGATGGATTTGATAGACATGCCTTATCTAAGTCATTAAAATTGTAGCTTTACAATTACTTTTATATTTGTTTCTTTTGTAGTACTACATGGTTAAATGTTATCCTACATGTAGTAGGATAATTGTTTCTGTTATCTTTTCAAGTATTGCATGTAAATACAATGTAATGCATATCACAGGCTTTTAACTCAGAAAGAATAAAGCAGTAATGGGACTAAGATACATTGCTGTTTGTATAACCTAAATTTGTGATGTATCACTTTTGGCCAGTTAGCCATTTCATGTGACTGTTAAATATATTCCAGATATTCAACAAAGCCAAGTGTTATATAGATAAAGTATTCATCTTTTGTTTTCAGGAGTCCTCTCTCATCATATTTAGAGGCAGACGAATTGTGAAATAGTAATTGAAGTATGGCTTTTGAATCAAAGGGAAATATTTGATATTTTATAATCTGGTTTACAAATTTGTGAAATTATTGTAGATTTTTTAATGATCATGCATTTAAAATTCAAAAGAAAAAAAATAATGGAATGTCTGTTCTTGTTTTAAGAAACTCTGATTATAGCTGAAAGTAATGGGATGTATTCTATCATAAGCACCAGACCACTGAACATGTATTGTATTGTGTATCACACTTAATATTATGCATGTCTGGCAATACCTGAACTGTGGTCCAATTATGTACTACCTAACTCCTATGTAATGACTGAGGCCAATTTGGTTTAAGATTGTGTCTCAATAAAGCCAAATCAAGTTGTTCTAAAACGTTATTTTATTACCATTCTACACAGGTTCCTAGCTAGAACATTGTTACTACTGCTGAACCACAGGCATTTCATTAGGTCTATGACTAACCACACTGCATTCATACCCAAACAAAGGGGTTGAGTTCAGGTAACATGATTGGTTGTGGACAGCCACTTTCACACCAAGGGAAGTCTTTAAGCTGTTTATCTGCTGTTGCACCTGGATTACAGCCAGTGATTAGACCCAGCAGAATGCAGAGAGGCGTGGCCCATCCCAACCTGGTACAAAAGCTTCAGCCCGTGACCCCAACCCCTCGAGATGTCATTGTTGTGTGACTGTGAAGAGTGATAAACTCTGCTTCACAGTAGACCAATAGGGCTCTACGACCGCAAACACTATCCTCAAGACAAGACTTCTCCCTTCTTCACACGAAAACCCACAATCACTCCAGTGACATGGGGAATTCTACAGGATGCACCGTGGATGACCTCCAGGCTGTGGAGATGCACCTCTGGTACAAAAAGTTTATGACGGAGTGCCCCTCCGGTCAGCTCACTCTACATGAGTTCAAGCAGTTCTTCGGACTCCGAGGGTTGGACCCCGAAGCCAATGCATACATCGAGCAGATGTTCCGTACGTTTGACATGAATAAGGTAAGTGACGCATCCAAATAAGACTGGGATTGATTCATGACTGTTTTTGATCTTTGAGCAGCTGTGGGGTTGTGAAGCGGGATGATGATTTACAGAGCACAGGGCTCTGGGGAAATGTCTATATTTTCTAGAAATACATTGACAAATACATTTGAGAACTTTATAATGATCATGATATTATCCTAACTTCTGCTTGAGGTTACTGGATATAGCCTATTGTTGCTGGTTGTTTTATCAAATAAAAATTTGTGGTAAGGATGTCAGTTAAAAAAAAAGTATGGGAAAATGTTGGGAAATCTTGTGAGGATGTCAAAAGTAGGTAATCTCTTCACAGTAAGGGCACAATTTAGGGCTGGTCTTTAGGATTGAAACATTGCTGATGCAGGGGTTAAAGCAGACACATTTTGACAGTACCATATTTAGCAACACTGTCCGTTTTAATTGCAAACGGCGTGATTGGATTATTTCATGCTTGAGCTATGAGATTAGAGCTGGTACCATGATATTGGGGGAAGAGATTAACCTAGGGTGACTAAAGGAGAACAGGTGAGTCCCCCCATGTGTCTGTGTTGCCATTTTGGAAGAGATTGATTGGGATTATCTCTCCACAGATAGTTATAATCCCAGATGAACACTGACTCAGACATTATTACATGTGATATCAAAAAAACACAGTAGAATTTCAAGACATCAGAAAGAGAAAAAAGTACAGAGACAACTTCTGATCAACACCAATTGCATCGTATTTTAATGGACCACAACATTAATATTACCACCATGCAAAGAACTACACTCTTGGTTTTTACAGGATGGCTACATAGACTTCATGGAGTATGTGGCTGCCTTGAGTCTGGTGATGCGGGGTAAAATGGAGCACAAACTACGCTGGTACTTCAAGCTGTATGACGTAGACGGCAACGGCTGCATTGACCGACATGAGCTCCTCAACATCATCAAGGTACAATAACATACATAACGTTACCTCAAATATCCCACCAGTGCTGTACAAAGTAGGTTCCTCAGATGTCGATCACAAACACGAACGTTCTCCTCATTCTCTTCCTCGTCTGTAGGCCATCCGTGCAATCAATGGATGTGAAACCCAGGAAACAAGCGCAGAGGAGTTCACTAACCGTGTGTTTGACAACATCGACGTGAATGGAGATGGTGTGTTTCACGTTTGGATTTTGTCTTCTTCTGTAAATAGCCAAGCCAGTTTAAGAGTACCATATATCATTAAAAAAACGTACTCTTTTCCTCTCATCAGGGGAGCTGTCCTTGGAGGAGTTTGTGGCTGGGGCTCGCACTGACGAAGACTTCATGGAGGTGGTGATGAAGACTCTGGACCTCAACCACATAGTGGCCATGATTCATAGCCGGAGACATAGCGTTTAGAGGACTCCCTCCCTTACTCTGCTACATCCCTACCCTCATGGAGGTCACCGATCCCCTAAAGGTCTCAGCCTTCATGTGATTGAACCCATTTTGTTATTATAATGGAAATGAATCAGGTCTAAGTTTTAAATGCATCTCTGTAAGTGTCAGAGCACACGTGTGTGACTCACACACACACATGATCTAAATCTCTTAATGTCCTGCATGGTGAAAAGCATTATCAGACAGTCACCTGACCTTGAGACACAAGTAGATCTTAATCAAGGATGCTACAGGGGATATAGGGTAAGGTGGAAACTCTTTGCCTGTACCAACTGCATTTTTCAAATATGAAAAGCCTATTTCTATCTGGTTTTCAGCCAGGTTGTGGGAACCTATGTTAAGCTGTTACGCTCAGTCTATAGCAGGAAGGTAAAGTTCAGTTTTCACCTACGATATGATGACGAAATGGTTAGTTTATCTGGAGAGGGACAGTTCTTGAGAACTTTGAATACACTGAGCCACAAAGCAAACTCGAGATTGTAGACCCCTAGAGATGAAACAAGCTGCATGATCAGTTCTAGAATCTGCCGACTGAAAAGTCGATATCTATAAATAGAACTTTGAAAATAATGATATATTATGTTAACACTTATTTTAGCAGTAACTGGTACCTATTGTACAATGTGTATTGTATGTTTTGAGATGCTCTGCTTTGTGGTCACCACAGTAAGGATGACCTTTACAGTACCGTAGCCTCGCTCAACCGGTGCCTTCTGTAGGTGGACTACAGCTTGTGTTTATTAAGACACTGCATTTGCTTACATTTATACAATAAAAGATTAAATGCGGCAATCTGTATTTGCTTTCTTTCTATACAATTTTGACAACTTCAAAATCAAGCAACTGGGTCCATATTGATTTAGTGACAAACCTGTGTTACAGACCTAACAACCTCTGGGAGTAGAGGCACAAAGCGATGAGTCACAAGCCAGTCTGCAGCGGTTTGTTACCATGACAACCACAATGTACTGTAGCTATGGTAACACACAAATCCCTCAAGAAGGACTACAAAGGTCACACAACAAAATGCATTTGATGTGAATATATTGTGGAATGGACAAGAGACAATTAAAGACCTGTAACAAAATGATATGGATGAAAGTCCAATACCTAAATCTCCCCAAAATGTGATTACTAGAGGTCACAGTGAATGTTGAGACTCATTTGCACCAAATGGCCCTTAACTCTGCATGTCATACTTCTGGAGACTACAATATTTACACGCCAACAGGACAAAACCATGTTTAAGAAGGATGAGAACCAGTGATTAATCTGTATTGGTCATGGTGACCCCAGTGCTCTTCAAAGACAAAAGCACTGTCATCAGTTAGAGGATTCACAGGCCGATGGACAAGACTGTGACAGATGTCCAGTTGACCCAGACAGCTCCCGTAATCCATTATGAATCATGGTGAGTTACCATGGCATGGTGCAATCCCCACCACGGAGAACAAACAGTTTAGTGCACTCTATGGTAACGAGTCATTGTATTATCATCACATGACATGTGTCACATGACACATGACATGGATGCAGAGCTATAAACTGGATATGCGTGTGGACATTTGTCCTCCATCTCAACCAGTTGTCAATTGCAAATGGAAACATTTAAATTGACAGTGCTCTAAATCAGTCACCAGGAGGCAGTACAACACAATGCCACCATCATCGGATTCAGCAGTAAGAGTCAACATAGAGCAGTGCTCGCCCACCTCGATGTTAATGGATATCCATCAGTGTGTCCTTGCTAAATTCATCCTTCTCCCTCTCCCGTCTTAATTTAACAGCTTACAGGAAGTCATACAGGTACTTTACGATGTCAAAGTTCACGGTCCTGGGAGAGAAAAAGAAAGAATACAAACGTCAGTGAGGAGGTCATTACTGAACCAACCCATCAACACTTTGTCAAATGATCCTATTTGGCTGTTCCTGTTCCGAAGAGGAAAGTAAACACACACACACACACCTGGATACGGCCCGGATGAAGTCCAGAGACACGGCACATTTATACTTGGGGGAGTCTATCTGGTCATCGTGGCCCACCTGAGCCAACAGCTGCAGAGTAACCAGGGAGGAGATCTGGGGAGGCAAAGGGGCGAGGAGGAGGAACAACCAAATCATTCAAGAACTGTCTCGCTACAGATGAATACATTCAAACACATCGTGATGAAGACACGATGAAGTAAATGCAGTCGGCTACTGTTGACCAAACCGGACCTGGGAGAAGATGCTGGCAGAGGGGGCCACTCTGCTGTCCACCACACTGTAGAATATAGCCAGCAGTCTGTCCAGGGGGAAGGGCTTGGGCCCCAGCAGGTGGTTACTGGTCTGGAGGAGAGAGAAACGCAGGGAGACAGGAAGTCAGAAGAAACAGGACAGGAAAAGTGATACAGTGAATCAATGGAACATCTAGTACAACACCTTAATGACAGATATGTTCTTAATGAAAAAAAGAGAATCTACAGATAATCACCTTTTCATGCTTCTTCAAAAAGTTGGTTTTCTTAATCTTACCATGATGCTTTGGGAAGAGAGAGATACATCATCACGTTAGCAAACTGGAAACGTTGATTAGATAAAGGACGACAGTGCTGTAAGTGACTCATAGTGATAGTCGTGCCATGACAACACTCACCTTCAGGAAGAAGCGCTTATCTGTGCGGGCAGGGTTGAATGATGCCAGATACGCAGCAATCAGCAGGAACTTAGAGTAGTACGGCAGCTCTACATGACCATGAGCGGACAAGCCTGACGGAATGTTGAAGAAAAACAACAACATTAGTTCCACCATCAAGCCATTGGAGTATCTTCTATCACACAGCAATCCTGTAACACAGCACTACTCACGTGCAATGAAAATACCACACCAAATGAAGACAATACATTACACAGTGTAATACAACAACAGGAGAAGAGGAGTCACTTGTTTCCAGTTCAGGTGTCTACAAACAAACAAAGCAAGCTCTGATGCGCAGGAAAAGAGTTAAGGACCTGCCGTAAGAGAACCTTTCATCTCCCACACAGAACAAATGGCTGGATAGTTTACCAAAACCCCTAAACCCTAAGTACGAGTAGGTTACTGAGGCCGTCTTGTTCCAGTGTGTGTGTGAGTGTATCCCTGGTCTCTATGGGTACCTCTCATGGCTCCAGCCTCCTTCTCCTCCATCTGTTGCTGCTCCTCCCATTGAACACTGATGGGAACAGAAACACAGTGTCGTCAGGGGACAACTACGTCCGAGCCAAAAGCACTGGCGAGCCGATGCTGTAAAGCCTGGGCCAATGGAATCAAAGCTTGTGATCAGATCCTATGGGAGGATGATCACTGAGGCTAAATCAACGATGTGTGGTGGTCTGTTCTAGAGGCTGACACACAGACAGACCTGGACACTTCCCGGAGGTACACAGTCTGCATGGCTTTCTTCAGGTGAGGCTCGATGTTCCTCCAGAGCTTGTGGGTCTCGCTCTCCTTCACTACAGACAGACAGACACAAAACAACAGTTACAGAGGCCAGAAAAAGAAAGAGGGAGAAAAGGAAAGGATAACTGGGAAAGTTCACACACTGACATATCCACTGATGAATATTTAGTTACCGTTGCCTTCCTCCAAAGGTTCACAGTACTTCGAGAAGTTGAGGGCAGCCTGTTTAAAAAGAAAATGGAAGTTTTGCAAACGGACAAAATCCCATTACATGTCAGGCACGATTTCTACATCAACAAAAAGACACAAGTTCACATTAAAACAGTTTCAAGCTTTTGAAGTTTCCCCTTCAAAGTACTCCCTGAAGCAGACAGAACAAACAATGTGAAGGACAGAAACAAACACTGCACCTGAATCTTGAAAGTGTATCAATTATACTAAGTGGTGTGTATGTCTTCCTATTTGTATTTACAGTGAATATTAAATGCCATATGCATGTCCTCACCACTGCTCCCCTTCCAATAATAGTATGTGTGTATCTAACCAGGTGGCGGAGTTCTCTCAGGTCCCTGCAGACACAGTAGAAGACCCCCAGCAGGATGTTGATGAAGGCAGAGTACAGCTCAGGGGAATAGGATGGATGGCTGTCCTGGTCCAGGATGTGCTGCAGCTCAGCTGGATGGACACACACACACACACACACACACACACACAGCCAGGAACACACACACAGCCAGGAACACACACACAGAAGCTATTTACACAGTACATCACACTCTGCCACATTCAGTGCTCAAGCATCTGGGGACTTGCACAGGTACAATGAGCTCTTCTGCCAAGTGACTTATTATTATTCAGTGATTGTTATTCAGTGTTACCTTTAGTGTAATCGGGGAAGTGGATCAAGAGGGGCTCAAAGCAGCCTGTGCTGGGTCGGAACTTGTCAAAGACTATCTCACTGAGCAGGATTACCGTCACGTTGTCTTCAACCTGCCACAGAAAAGACAACTCAGTGACAACAAACAGTACAGCTATGAAATAAATGATCAGGAAAAACTCAAACATGGCCCTCTCTTACCAGTTCCTGGAGCCGCAGGAGAGCAGGGAGAAGGTTGGCATCCATGTCCCTGAGAAGCTCTGCTCGCTCCAGTACCTAGCAACATACAAAAGAACACTCCTGCTAACTCCAGTACCTAGCAACACACAAGAGAACACTGCTTGCTCCAGTAACTAGCAACATACAAGAGAACACTTGAATGTGTGTGTATTGGGCTCGTAATCAGAAGGTTGCCGGTTCGATTCTCGGATGTGCAATATTACGTTGTGTCCTTGGGCAAGGCACTTCACCCTACTTGCCTCAGGGGAAATGTCCCTGTACTTACTGTAAGTCGCTCTGGATAAGAGCGTCTGCTAAATGACTAAATGTGATGTAAATTAAAATGTAATGTGTGTGAGAATATGTTGGTTTCACAATATAACCCAAGGGAGAGAGAAAAATCGATATATACACACTCACAATGTATCGTGTCTGTTTGGAAGGGAACTGGGAACACAGCTGCCTGTAGATGCGTACAAAGTCAGACAAGGAGGGAGTGCGTGGGAGTAGGGAAGAGGCTTCTGAACCAAACAGGGAGTGCAGCACCTGCTCAAACAGCAGTCCCACGGTCACACACTCCACACAGCTCACTGAGGCATGGGGTAGCTGGGGAGAGGAGAGGGACACATGACCTTGTGACAGGGTGCTTTCACAGTTTTCGAGTGAACTTATGGTCTTATGGGTTTTTAAGGAATGCCTTGGTCTAAAGTCTCGAGGGTTATTATGGTCTCTGTTACATACGGTTTCTCACCTCAAGTTCCTTCGTCAACGTGTGCATCACATGACTTTTCCCTGTGGCCCGATGGCCATAGATAAAGATGGAAGGGTAGCAAAACTGATCCGGCTGTTGATAGGAAATACATTTTGCATTCAACGAAATTCCCTTTACTGATCCAGAAGGAAATTTAAGTAATCAACAGAACCGATATAAATCCTCTACCGCCGTGACAACGTTGAAAGTGGGAGAAACCACACACACACATATGTATACCTCTCCCATGAGCGAAAGCACCGTGCCAGCCTGAGTGTCTCTACACCGCAGCTTCTCCGACACTGATTGAAGTTTTTCTTCCGAATACCACGGGTGCTGAGTTTGTACTGACATTTCTGCACTTCCTTAAGCAGTTTGGATGGCAGTAGTAACTATCCGTTACCTTACACTGACTCGGATCACCTATAAAGAATTGACATGATGAGACTCATGATTTGGCTTGATATAACAAGCCATCTGAAACCTTAAATTGCTTACTGTACATAGCTTGCGTTAGCTAGTATACTTGCTTAGAAATAGCTAGCTAGTACTAGTAGTAAGCCATTTAGGAGTGGTAAGAAGACGGAACAGGCTACTCACAAACTTAAACGTGTCCAGTAGTGTCCAAGCGAATGATACGCTTAATGCCCACAACCATGTTAACTTCCAACGTTGACATTTCCGAAGCAAGTATTAAATATTACAAAAATCTGAGTTTCGCGGAGAAAAATATTCGCGCCTTCTGGAGCCTACGTCACTTACGTCGTTTGCTGTCCCTTACAGCCAATCATAGCTGGTGAAGGTCTTTGGTCCTTGGGAAATGTAGTCAAAATGCAGTTGTACAATCAAGTTTCATATTTATACTGTATAAATTATACACAAACTGTAGAATAACGAAACAATGTGTTCAATACATTTTATTCAATCAGTATTTTGTTAAGGTCTAACAATGTTTTAGGATTATAAAATACAGAAACACGCCAACAATCTTTTATTGGGTTTCACTGCCAGCCTACCTTTATGGTTTCATTGCTGTCACATTTCACAGTAGCCTATGATCAAACCTGAAAAATGGTAGTGATGTTGAATTATGACTGTATTTTAATTAACATCATATCAACAATTAGTGGTCACTGTGGCAGTCATAGGGTTGCAGTGGTATTGCAGTCAAATTTCCCGCAAATAACGTCTGACGACGCAGTGACTATGGACGTGAGAGTGATTAAAGGATGCTGGTTGGCTTCAGCTTTACTGAACAACAGCAGGCTACGAGAGGGGCGGCGATGCGTTTACGTTGGTCCCTGCTTTAAAAACAGGTGTTTCTGGAAAATACTAGGCTAGGTTATAGACTAGCCTATGTAAACGAACGCAATACAACTCTAGCCTAACCTATGGGCAATGACCAGATATTTCTATCGCTGATTTTAATCAACCTCAACCAGGGAGAACTGAGATTGTAGGTAACAACACATCGGATGGTTTGGTGAACCCAGGTAGGGGTATTTTTTAGCATTGGTCTAGCCTCGACCACCTTTTTATGCGCCTAATAGGCTATGGAGCTTAGACGACTAATTAGTTGAGAGCTGCTGGTTGGTGACCACTGTGAAGGCGCAGACAATTGGAATGCAGAATTAATCCGAGATAGGCAGTCATTCATGATATCCATTCATCGTTTAGTTCAGTGAAAACGATGGTAACGGAAGGACTGGGTCAGGTGACGCGGGGGCTCAGAGAGTGACCAAGATAGAAGTTTACAACCCTTTCAGAGAAAGCTGGACTTGCATCGGCAACGTAGTCGCAAGAAGGACTTGCTCGAGCCTATGTCATGGACTTAGCATGTGATATTGTGATCGTTTTTGATATGTTGACTGATTGGTGAGATAGTCATTGTAGAAAGTCGCGTCTCAAATCTGCTAAAACTGAATAATGGTACCAGGAGCACCTGCAACAATGCTTCCTGCCTCGGAGGCTGCCAAGATCTACCAAACCAACTACGTTAGGAACTCCCGCGCCATTGGGGTTCTTTGGGCAATCTTCACCATCCTCTTCGCCATTGTCAATGTGGTGTGTTTCATACAGCCCTACTGGATTGGAGACGGTATAGACACGCCGCAGGCTGGTTACTTCGGTCTGTTCCATTACTGTATAGGGAACGGACTGTCCCGGGACCTGACCTGTCAGGGCAGCTTCACCGAGTTCAGCACCATCCCCTCCGGCGCGTTCAAGGCAGCGTCCTTCTTCATCGGGATGTCCATGGTACTGGTCCTGTCTTGTATTGGCTGCTTCGCTCTCTTCTTCTTCTGCAGTACTGGGACGGTGTACAAGATCTGCGGCTGGATGCAGCTGGCCGCAGGTAAGTGGATTGATGCCTTCAGGTATAGGGTCATTCCTGGAAGTTTCATAAAGTAGTCCTGATGTGCAGTCCGAACAATGTGTAGATTATAACGTATATAACACTTACCTATGGCTATACCTGATGCACAATGGAGTACATTGAAATTGTTGACAAGTTGACAAAGACTGACAAAAAAGTATTGTCCACACCTCATTAGCACTGCATCCATGTCATTGTTATGCATTTTAAGTAGCCTACATGTAGATTAATGCCTGTTGTGAAATGAAGCGTCTCTACATATTGCAATTTGGCTTTAACTAAACATCACTGTTCCATAATGATACGAAATAAATCTGTAGATATGATAACAAATAAATATCATGGAAAATAGACATGTTCTATGGTGTTATAGATATGTCCCATAAAATGAATGACCACTGATGAATTAATGATTTAATACAAAAAATTGTCCTATAAGTCTTAAGATTCCTCAGCTTTGAGTGGGTGACATTTTCATCAGATGTAGGTCAACCATAATATGTGTGTTTGTAATGACAGGCACCCCAGTGACAATTCATGCGCAATTACACAAACAACACCACTGATATTATCTGGAGTAAAATCCAGAGCAGCACTGCGTCATTTGGGCAAAAGTAAAGCACAAGCCGGCCTAATGAGGAGCAACGATGTGTCTCCTGTTTTTCCGCAGATGAAAAGCGAGTTTGTTTCCAGACATGACATGTTTCAGTATTCACCACATAGTCTTCATCCTCAGTGAACTCACTTAATATTTGTCATTTGTGGGGGGGGTCTTTCACCTACCATTTTCTCAAATGTCATTTTGTGGCACTGTGGAATTGGCTATTACATTTCTCCACAGAAACTGTAATTGGCATCAATGTAAGGGACTTAACATGTCTGAGAATCCATAAATCCTGGTTTTATATAGGTCCAAACCCTCTTAAGCTCGATGGGGTCAGATGGGATTTTATGAGGAATTGACCATAGTAATGTGCTGCTGTGCAGAGCTGCACAAGTTCATGGGCTACCTCTCTAAACATAGGATAGACTAACAGGATGGGTTTGATGGTGGTTATTGACTGAACACTATTCTAGGTATGTATGACATGTGCGATCAAAGTTAGTGTCTCGATTGTACTTAAGTTAGGTGTATCTGCCTTATTCAAATCAAATCAAAATAGTCTATATAGTATTTGTATAGCCCTTTTTACACGCAAGCATGTCACAGAGGGCTTCACATATGCCCATAGAGCTGCCCCTCAACCAACCTAAATTATTCTCTTCCTTTTTGAGTGCCTTGGAGCCTACCCTTATGTCCTTTTTTGTGACTCCCAGACTATGGAGTGGTTTTTGGATGTACTTTAATTGACCACTCGTCACAAGGTCTCTCTCTCTCTCTTTCTTTCTCTTCAGTACATCCTCCTCTTCCACCCACAACCTACTCTTGTCTATTAACAGCTCAACTTGACTGACAGGCTGCCCCCTTCTTTGGGTGAATAGTCTGCAAGGTCAATGACAAGCACTTATTCTGTGACAATCAAATCTCAGAGCCCACTCTGTCTCCCTCTCTCTGGTGAATTAGGGGTGAGGTGAGTGCCAGCCGGGCTGTGTAGTGGCAGGCATCCTGGCATGGCCTGACACCAGGCAGCAGCTTGATGCTCAGCAAACCTGGCTGGCAGTCCGACCCAGACGCAGTGCTCAAATTATGGAACTCTCTACCATTGCATATCCTGTCAACTGGATTGTTTTTCCCAGTTTAAAACTCAGACTAAAACGCATTTGTTAATGTGTTTTTTATGCTGTGACTTGTCCTTGAGGGCCTTGAAAGGCACCTAAAATAAAGGTATTATTATTATTTGAAATTCCTTCCATAGAAAACAAAGCAAAGGAACTGAGTGAGGGCTCTTGAGTTTGTTTCCTGGTTCCTGGCTTCCCCGCGTGGCTAAAGTGTTCCGCTCAAGGCTGCACTCAGTGCCCAGGAAATGGGCCTCTTGAGGAGGATGTTGGCATTAGCAGCAAACATAATAGAACCCATTTGATTGCAAGTGTCTTATTGATCAAGCAAGCTTTTCTCTAGAAGAGCACAAAGCAGGGTTGCTAATGGGAAGCAGCCGAGGCCACTGTGTGGCTCCCAAACACTGTGCGGGGGTGTGTGACTGTTCACTGCAACTACTGATCTACGGATGTACTGTTGGGTTCAGGGTCAGTTCAGTTAACCTTGGTCTCTGTCCACAAAGCCTTACAGCACTAAGAGTTATTCCAATAGACCCCCCTCACTGGATAATGACATTGACTTGCTCTTATCCTCTCAGCAATGCTGTGACGTACAGGCAGAGTCTAAGGGGATTACTGTGCTAAAGCAATGTGACCAATCAAGAGCCCCAGAGATACACACACACACACACACATGTATAAACAAAGTATGCACAAAGAAACCTTTAGAAACGGTCAAATTCACACACACGAACACTCTTCCCCACAAACCTATGGACCCAAGTTCACAGACACATCCCCTTCAAGGCCCTTAGTCGGGGCTCTCTAGGACACGGCCATTCGGTCATCTGGCAGAGTTGTAAATGGACTAGATGAAAGTCAGATCACTTTCCAGCACTTATCGAGCCTCCCACTGCTCAGCACACCAATGCCTGGAGAGGGACAATGCCTACTGCCTGCAGCTGAATCTCATTCTCCATGAAGTAGAACGGGATGCAGGGTCAGGGCCGCGTGATTGGCTGGAAAACACAGCGAGGAGTGAGAGAAGTGATGGTTTTGGCTTCGGAGAGTGTTTTTTTGTAAGACAGAGTCAAAGTGGAATGGAGTTATAGCTGTGGTGCTGTATGAATCAAAGCACTGCAAGGCCAAATCCAAAGGAATTCAGACACGAGAATTTGTAATGGTATTGTTGTTTGGAGATTCATCAAACCTTTTTGAGAGGAACCATGAAATGATGAATCATTTATTAGTACTAATGACATGTTAGTCATTTGCTCATGAGCTGAAAATGAATGGCCTTTTAGCTTTAAGCATGATTGACAGATTTCATGAGTGTCTGATTTTAGCTGTGCTCATGACTTGGGAGGCTGAGGGGCATTGACAAGGCTGTGGTGGGGGGATAGTGGCAAATGTAAAGAAAGAAAATACATTTTCAACTTTTTATGACACAGCCTTCAGTAAATGGACCTCATATAGAAACATGCCGATGTGTTCTCTTTTTAGTTCCTGCCGTCCCTGTGCTGAATAATCCATCTTTATATACCGTAACTACAGATATGTATGCGTAAAAGCTTATCTGATGCAGTGGCAGGCTAGTGGTAGCCTGTTTGAGCTAAAGTGAGAGTGGCATGTCTGATTGAAGAGCCACAAGGTCTTAATGGGTTGGAGCGTGATTGACAGTTTTGATCAGAGGTCAGTTGGTAGGGCGATTTTAAAATGGAGAAAAGATTGTGTGGAGTGGAGGAGCGAGGCAGGAGACACTGTCCAAGCTCTCTAGATAGGGATAAAGATGTCTTCATGTATTGTAACGTTATTTCATATTCTTACACTGCCCTCTAAACTACCTTACATGACAGAGGGTCATAGTCCCTACTGACGTGGCAATTCAAAAAGTTTTGGAGTGCAGAGTATAGTACTCCATCATTAAAAAACAACTCACAGTGTTATCAAAATACCCGTAAGTGCTTTCAAAGTCGCTTCAGCAGCATCTGTGGATTTCCGTTGAACCTCCACAGCGGAACCACTAAGTAAACCCTTGATTTTCTGGATGAGAGTCTTCTCATGTGCGGCTCCCATTCCCTAAAGAGCACTCTCAGTCTGTCTGTGTGGGGCGACCTCTTCGCTTTGGTGGGAGCTCAGTCTGTCTGTGTGGGGCGACCTCTCCTCTGTGGTGGGAGCATCGCAGTGTCTCCTGCATGCTTCATGAGGCTGATGCCCCCTTGGCTCAGGCGTGTGGTTGGGTGGTTCTGCTCTGTTAGCAGTTCTCCTCCTCTCTGGCCATTTAAACTGGAGAGTGAATGAGGAGATTAGGCCCGGGCGTACTGGGGCGTCTGACAGGTGAGATAACGAGGGCCTGTCCTATAGTCCTATAGTGTAGGGTGCTGAGGTGTCAGCCTGGCCTGTATCTCACGCTACCAAGCACCCTAACTCTCCCAATTAAGGTAGTCATGGAGCGGCGGCGCACCTAGCAACAGGGGAGCCACATGATGGCTCACCTGAGGAGATTGGCATCTTTAGGTACCGTTAGTATTCACCGTGTGCCGTGTGGTCGTCTATAGAGACTATACAAGGCTGTTCATTGTGTGTGTGTGTGTGTGGGTGTTGGGAAAACCTGTCGAAAATGAATGTTGTGAATGTGCACAGAATTGATTTGTATCGAGTTATCCTGTGCAATAGAAATGGTGTCTCTGCTTCCTTGTGTTATGTATTCCTTAGGGAGCGTCACTAAATAGCTCTAGTGCTCTCCACTGCACAAGGGATCAGTGACAAATCCCCCAGCAGGGGAAAGTGATAATCTCAAGGAGCATAAGCTTGTCCCAGAAAGGAACAGAATACTGTTTGTCCTTTTCTGTCTGTTCCCTCTTGAGGGAACTGTCCATAACAACTCTGGTTATCTACGGGTTTGTCGTTAAGTGAAACTGTCCATGTAAGTCTAGACATCTTCCAGTAGTGTGTAAAAATAACTCTTATTTGACCCACTTGGCTTGTAATCTGCAGCTATCGGCTGACCTAATCGTGCGTTACACCGCTGCAGTGCACAGGCCTTCTCGCTGGGGTCGTGAGTGTTGCGGAGGTTTGGATCCCGAGCCGCGGGCGGTGTAGGTTGGACGCTGCAGGTGGGACTCACTATTTAGGCCAAGTGTCAGGTGATATCCGAGCCAAGTAGTCTGCGCTTCGTTAAGACTTGATTGGGCAGGTCCTGATTGCAGCTCTGCCTCTGGGCAGCTCATCCCCGCAGCTTAGAGACCTACATATCAACAACTTAATCCCTATGAAGGAGATTCTCTACTGGGTGCAGCCAGCAACCTGACACAGCCTCAGATATCTAGGGGAAGACCCTGCAAGTCTACAACCCACATTAACATTAACATTGTAAATGTGGCTGCTGGGGTGGTTTTTACGATGCACCTCAAATGCAGCTAGCCTCCAATGAACTGAACATGACCCCGTAGATAACAGCAGTTAGCTTTGAAAATCCCCTCCAATCCTTTTATGAAGCTTTGACACATACGGATGTGTGCATAACACTGGTTTATGAGAACAGTTAACGGTCCGTCAAGCATGAATGAAAGCCTTTGAAGGAGTTTTGTATTTTCTGGTCTCCCTCTGAGTTGTTGGAGATTAAATGAAAGCCTTGCTTGAACAGTGCTCGATGTTTTAGTCTGGGGGACAGCAGCCAGTAAATAACTGCATGAATACTGTGTATGTGTCCTCAAACCAGAAAGACAACTGAAATTAACAAAGAAAAAAGCACAATGCCCTCAGACCTCAGGATCACTTTGGGCTGCTTATCCTGTTCATTATTGAAAAATGTGTGTCCAACTGAAAGCAGTTAGATCAAACTGTGTTCGATCCTTCCAACCAGATAGTTTTTTTCTAAATCATCAGACTAGATGTTGTCCACAAATCTCCTCCAGACTGCCCCCTGTGTCTCTGATTCCAGAGGAGTGCTTGGCTTTATACATGTTCCATCTAAGTCTATCTTGATCACCAGGCCAAAGCAACGGAAAGCCGACTGATTTATCCCTCCTCCTGAGACCTGGCTGGAGGACAAGGGCAATGTGACCTGTAAAAAAACACACAAAATAACAAATCAAGGAAGGCTGCAGTAAATAAGAGTGGATGTGTGTGTTCACACATTCTTGATTTTGGTACCTGGGATTGTATTTTTGGATGAGGGATGATTGAGTGTGAGTGTGTGTGTACGCCTGCGCCCCAGTGTAAGCTATGTGTTTGTGTGTTTGCACTGCAGCTATATTTCTCATCCATCACTCTCTAGCAGACCAGGTGTGACACCTGGCTGTCATTGTTAGGCCAGGAATAATTATCTCTTGTTCAGTGATTTATGGTGAAAGAGCTTTGGTTATAGTTGCAACACCTGGACAAATATCCTCCAGCGTGGACAACCAGCTGCCAACGCTCCAACACCTGTGACTGGACGCAGGCGGTGAGACTGTATAGATATCGGGTGTTTGGGACGCGTTCTGCAGAGAGGACCCTTCCCTCCTCAGCGTTCCATTCCAGATATCCCCTCTCTTCACGCATCCATTTTAAGCTCCCAGAGAAATCAAAGACACGGTGCCTCTCCTTTGATGTGCTCAACCTCGGTCGTGGTTCATGTTCTGTCTGCGTGTGGATATGAGTCGTGTGAGCATGTGCAACCTGGGATCAAAGCCTCGGTCCTCTCTACCTCTCTCTCTCTCTCTCTCTCTCTCGCCTTCTCTCTCTCTCTCTCCCTGTTTCTCTCTCTCTCTCTTCTGTTTCTTACTCTCTCATTTTTCTCTCTCCCTGGCTTTATTTCTCGTACCAATGATTCAATTGAAAACTCAAACCTCCTTCTCGTCTCAGGCCTTGATCTATATAAGCTGACTGGATGCCCCCTTATCTCCTCTCATCAGTCAATACATCATAATAGATGGTATTTGACTGGGCCTGTTTCAGAGACCACCATGGAGGTGGTATTTCTCTTGGAGACTAGTGATATTGAAAAAACATGATCAGGTTTAAAGGGCTAGTAAATGACCTGACGGTGTTGTCTGTCAGACTGTACATTGAAAACTGTAGATGATTTAATCTGTACATTGAAAACTGTTGATGAACTCAATTGGAATTCCTGTCCTTTGCGGGGCAATAATGTTGTGCCGTCTGTTTGTAGTGGAGTTAAACCAGTATGGTAGGAAATGCAAGGGCATCAGCTGGCACCATAATGGGGTCAGTCTGCAAAAATAAAGGACTCCAACGTTCTCCAAACCAAAGGAATGAAACGACTGGGTATACGCCGTGGTTGCTTGGCGAAGCAGCAGAAGCAGCGTCGAGGTGCAAATGAGAGCGTGTTCGCCATGAGGAGAACACAGCTAATGATGTTGACAGAGAGCCTTCCATCAAAGACGGCTCTGCCGACGACTGTGGGCAAGCGGAGAATACAAATGAGGGCTGAGATGGGAGGACATCAAACGGCTCCTGTCTTCATCTAGCAGGCAGCGCAGCAGAGGTTGCTGTTTGATAAACTTAGCACAGAGACTCGGAGACGCCTTGGCGTGCGTGCGTTTGTGTCGATCCCAATGGAAGAGGCAGATACTCAAGGGAGTCTGGAAAGAATTCATCTGTGTTCAGAAGTGGGTCCCTTGGTGCTCCGATAACGTTCTCTCCCCCCTCATTTGTAAGTCAAGGACTGTGACGTGATTAGATATTAGGAGTTGGCTGTCATTGTTTTTTCAACTGTTGCTTCAATCATGTCAGTCTCTTGTGTGTGTGTGAGGACTGCTGTTCAGAGATCCCAGACTAGAGCGAGACCTGGTAGGCGGTTAGTTTCTGTGAGCTCTGCAGTCGTGTTCTTCCTGAGCTCGATCAGCCACCCGCTCGCTCCCTGGCTGGGGTTGCCATAGAAACGGCACACTGGCAGCGTTTTCCCGCCGCTCCCCTCCTTTCGCGATTGGCGGGAACATGGCTTGAGCCCTTGATCACGGTTATGGCCCGGAAAGGTGCACTCTGGGAAGACGCCATAGGGATGTTGAAGGTGTGTCTTCGCGATAACCATCCGGGCCATTCAGTCTCCCCCTGATGCTGTTAGGGATCACCTGGGTACACTGTTGGTTGTGAAGCAACAGTGAAGCAACACTGTCGCTTCACTTTTCATGGCAGATGGATTCCTTCTAAGTTTGTCGTGAGTGGGCAACTGTGACAGTTGGTACCCTAAGGAAGCTATCGATCTCCTCACTCAGGTCCTCATGGTTATGCAGAGGGGGAGAGAGAAGAGTAGAGCAACAGACAAGGGGGGAGAGGGGGAGAGGGAGGGATGGAAAGAGATCTGCTGCCGACCCAGATCAGAGGAATATTACAGCGAGCTTCAAACGCAGCGTGTGAAGAGAGGGGAGGACGTCTGTCAACCGTTTAGAGGAGCTGCTGAAGTCACCCGGCACCTCGAGAACACCGTCACTCTGTTTGAGGAGGCTGGGAGAGATGAGAGCTGATTCACTTTCAGAGATGAGAGCTGATTCACTTTCAGAGATGAGAGCTGATTCACTTTCAGAGATGAGAGCTGATTCACTTTCAGAGATGAGAGCTGATTCACTTTCAGAGATGTGAGCTGATTCACTTTCATGTCCTGAATGGAGTTGTGATCAGATGATGGGACGTCTTTTCTGTCAAACATATCCAAAGGACAGAGACATTGTTTCAACATCACATGTTGCCCCGAAACGAAAACATGAGAGTACTAACCCTAAGGGTACATTGTCTCAAAAGCCTGTTGGTCTCTATGACAAGAAGCAGATACGTGCCACTGTCTTTGTAGGGACCTAATGTTATTTGTTGTGTTTTTTCTCTCCTCCCAGATTAAGCACACATGTATGAACTCATATCGTTTCATCTGAGACTGCCAGGCTCGTCACCCAGGATCCTCCTTGGTAGCAGCTTGTTACTCTGCAGGTCTGCTGGCTGCCGCCCGTAATTAATCGGAGCACCTGTTCCCAATCACCTCTTAAGTTCCCTCCGCCCTAGAGGTTCATGGTAAACGGTGTCCTCGGGGCAATGGTGGATAACTCTGCCTTCCTTTTGAGCATGTTGAGAGGGTGTAGTTCTGCTGTACATGTGAGTGCGCGTCTGACTGAGTGTCAGAGAAGGCACTCGTATAGGGAAGCGATGCGGGGCAGGCATTGCTCGTGCCGTGTCCTGGAAGAGACCAGAGGAGAGAGGAGAGGGTCAAGAGGAGGGCAGGGTCAGAGAGGGGAGACACAGGAGGTGGTGGATGAGATGAGAGAGATGCCTGTGATTGACAGCAGCTATGCCACAATGTCATGCTGCATGTGGACGGAGCTGACAGTTGGATGCTCATCACTCACTCTACGCATCACGGGACTGACAGCAGGCGGCCAGTCACCATGACGATGCGGCATCTGCCCCTTCTGTCTGTCAGTGGGAGAAGCTAATGTGTGACATCGCAACTGTGGCAAGCCTTATTGGTGGAGTGGCCGGTCTTTCATCATTGGTGGAATGGAACTATCTAAAGCCAAGACTGTAGCAGATCAGCTAGTATCAAATATTACTCTTAAATCCAATCTTAGCTTTCAGGAAGCTCAATCTACTATTGAGCTAGATATTAGATCCATTGTATTACCTAGCATTCTGAAACTTTGCCTTGAAGCAGTGTGCCTTGTGAAATAGATTAAACAGGAGACATAAACTCTTGAGGATTAGAAAAATGCCGATCATGTGATAAAAGATAAAGATATGAAGACTTTTTATAGCTCTGTCCAATAGCTGGTGATGTTGACCATTTTTATTTGTCATTGTAAAATAATCTTTGTTAAGCTGCTTTTCCAGATGTGACAGATTCTGACAGGTAAAGTGCTGTGATGAGGGTAAACGGAGGTCCCTTCACGCTTTTTATGCAGCTCATTATTTTTACCATCAACAAACATCAGCAGATATAAACCCTTTCACTTACTTTATTTAATCGGGAAAAATATTTTCCAGAGGGAGATATGACTGGTGTTCTCTTACAGTTAGGGTTCCAATTAAAACATGTACAGCCTTGTGCTGAGGGCCTCAGTTTGTTCCTCTGGCGTGGAAATGATGACAAGCTAATAACACTATAACTCTGAGCTACTGGCTCCGCCCGGCCTGATAGTAACCAGGGCTGATGGTGTCTGCTCCAGCACTAAATGATTGGCTTGTAAATTTCATATTCAATCAATTTTATGGCGACGCCGTTCCATAGGGAGCATGCAGAAACTGTCCACTCATGTCATCTCTAGAGCACATGAACATGTTGTCGAGGGGGGCTACCGAGCAGTTACATTGATCTCAACATTTAAACCAAGTGATTGTTGATGAGCCCTGACTTTAGTTGCCTGTAGTGCCTGACTTGGACTCTGAAGTGTGCACATGTGCTTTTCACCAGCGCTCCCGTCAAGTTCGGCATTTCTGAACACCCCCTTTCTTCCTGCTTCCTGTCATACGAGGTCCATTGGGATTCCAACCTTGCAACTCCTTTTCATACCTCTACTCAGTATTCCCCTCCCCCCCCTCCCTCCCCCTCCTGAGGGACTCACCACTGCACAGTCCGTCTGTCTTCCTCTCTGTCAGCCCTGCAGACCAACACCATTCACAATCACCCACTCGCCTTAGTCCCTCCCTCTCTCCCTCTCTATCTCCCTCTTTCTTATCTCCTCGCTCGTCCCTTCCTTTATCTGTAGTGTCTCCTCTTCCCTGCCTGTAGAATCTTTATCAGTCCCGGTGACAACAGAAACAGGGTGTCGGGAGGGAAGGAGAGAAAGGACCATGCAGATGGCTTTGTGTGCCTGTGTGTGTGTTGGCCTGCATACAGAGCGACCACACAGGAGGGCTGCTCTGGTCTGAGACACAGAGCAGCTAGGGTCGGACCAGGATACAGCCGCTCTGCGTTCGGTGTTTCAGCACCTCATGTTTGGACAGCTCCTTCCCAGTTAGAATCACTTGCGGTCATTAAATCGCAGCAATGAAAAAGAAAAAAGCTTTTCAATATGCGTTATTCTTGTTAGAAGATTTACTGTATATAACACTGTTCCATGAATGCTCCATGAGTAATTACCATTGACAAATTCATCAGGTCATTCATGAATTTCTTGACTCATTCACTGGGTTGGCTGAGTGAGCAGGCTGGTTTGGATGGAGCAGTGTTAATACGTTGGACTGTATGCAGCAGACAGCGGCTTGTCATCCACGCCACATCTCCTGGCCTGCCTTATTACACCCAGCCATAACCCCTACCCCTCAAGATGACCGAGGGAGGAGGAGAGGGAGGAGGAGAGGGAGGTGCAATGCTTGCTTTTTTCTGTCCCTTTTTGCCTCAATTAATTCTCTCCCATTTGCCCTGGCTCATCCTTGCCACACATCACACAGATCATCTTCTAAGCGCACACACACACACACACACACATGCACACACAACCTCAATCACCATGGCATTTGAGCAACCACGTAGGAAGAGAGCAGAGAGCTGAGCCTGTGTAATGCTACGTGATTAAGAGCTGACTGTGTGTGTGTTAGTGCGTGTGTGTGGGTGTATGTGTGTGCATGTGTGTATGTCATAGGGTTCCAGGTTCTGATGCCTTTCCATTAACTCAATCTGCAGGGCAGCCTCTGGGAGAAAGAGAGGGGGGGAGTAGAGAGAAGGAGAGAGAGACCGAGAGAGGTAGAGAGTCAGAGAGAAAGGTGCTTAGGGGCAGAGAGAGAGAGAGGTACTGAGAGACAGAAAGAGAGAGAGGTACAGAAAGAGACAATCAGAAGTACACTCAACAATGGATAATATATGGAGAGATAAATGAGCTATGCTGTCTGTGCAAAAAGATGTCCTAACTATGTTTGAGTGCATGTTCTCCTGCTCTCTGATCCCTGATGCAGAGCTGGCAAGCCTGTATGCAGTGTCTATAGTGATCAGGTGAGCCGGGCAGAGCAGGGTGGGTCTCTTAAGACAACACCCAGGGGATTGCTGGGATCTGAAGTCCCCTTTGATCCTTCTGCAGCCCACCCCAATCATCCACACACTGGAAACACATGAGGGAGAGATATATGGAGAGGGAGGGAGAGAAGAGAGAGAGAACGTGAGAAAGAGAGAGAGAATGAGAGAGAACGAGAGAGAGAGAACGTGAGAGAACGTGAGAAAGAGAGCTGCACAGTTCAGTGTGTGAACCCCAGGCTATTGACACCTCCCAACAACACACACACTCACATGCAGCGTCTGACACCGCCAGAGCAATACATTAAATCACTTTGCACCCCGTCATGGATATTCATGACTTAAATATGTGCATGTAATAAATATGCATGAGGAAGTCAATGTAAGAGCGGGGAAAGGCACTAACGTGTCCTTCAGTAATGACAGTGCTGGCAGTGCGCTGCCTTGCAGAGAGGAACTTGGCCCTCACACGCACAACCCATTATTAGCCCACTGCACAACCAGGTTAAGCCATTTCATCCTAATGGTCACCTTGGCAACCGTGGATCTCTACCACAAGAATCCTGTTGACCCAGCTGTTATGACACTGTGCTCTTAACACCAGAACTCGCACACTGAGAGGTCATAGAGGCAGCTGTTAGCAGGACATCTGCTGCCTTCACAGGTGCTAATTGGAACCCAACCTACTGTAGATGCCAAGTCACTCTAAAGGTAGTCCTTCAGAACAGTTCATTATCAGAGCTTCTGGAGGTCCTCTGGGGGGGCTGAGGGGTTTGTCACGTCCATGGGAGCTCTCATTCAGATTCTCTCTCCTCTTTTCTCTTGCGCAGGCAGACGGAAAGAGACAGACAGACAGACAGGTTGTTGAAAGGGTGGTGTGTGTGTGCGCATGAAGGGTGTTCTAAAACAGTTCAGACCAACAGAATCATCAAGTCAAATCAGTGGGAGCATTAATAATAAGCCGCCAGATGGGTGAGGGCAGGCTAGACAACCGGGTTTACACAGACAGGCAGGCAGACAGACAGACACACACACAGACAGACAGGCATTATTGGATGTGGATACGATGAATGTGCACTGGATAAGATCAGGAGATTTTCTCTATAGGCTGAAAATAGCCTGGCCATGAGTTACTCTGAGTCAAAATGTAGCATGGCTCAGCATAAGTTAACACTGCTGTCGAGACAGTTAACACAGACGTAACAGAAACCAGATAGATGCTCAGCTGTTAAAGATTTCCCAGATTGAAAGTGTCAATAACGCATTTCAAGTGAGTGGAGAGTAGAGGCGTAGGATATGGATTAGTGTTCCTGCACTGGGATGATTATTAGAGCTGCTGTGATCATTATTGCCACCATTCTGCTCTGTATCACAGCATGTTTGTGTGTGCAGGCAACCAGAGATTAGAGAGAATGGGAGCACAACGGGGGGTCCTGTACAGCTCTCTGTACTGCTCCACTCCACACTTCCTCACAGGCCCCCTCTCCTCATCCAGCTTCCCTCGTCTCGTCCCCCCTCTCCTCATCGCCGTTTACCTTGAATGAGGGCGGGAAAGAGAGGAAGAAAGATAGTGAGAGAGAGAGGAAGCAGGAAGGAGGATATTCCTCATGTCATTTCCTGAGCTGAACCCTCTTCTCCCATCCCTTGGAGGCTTCCATCTCCTACCTGTGTGTCTGTCGTCTGTCTCCTCAGCTGCGGTCGCTCCGCCTCGGACAGTGCTAACTAGCTTTACACTCCCAGGACTGCAGACATCCACTCGTTCCTCCCGTAATGTGACCGCGTGATTGGATGATCACAGTTATTGCTCCGTGCGAATGTCTGTTATTGTCAGACAGTCCCCAGAACTCAGCCATCGACAGGCCTGACAGTGAGGTTTTTGTGCGTGTGCGCGTGTGTGTGCGCTCACACCGTGTCTGTCTGGTATCAAAAGGGCAAGTGGAGAGAATGCCAATGAGTTTAGGAGTGGTGTGACAATCATTTGACCTTGCTCTCCGTCTCTCTTTCCATTTCTCTTGAACCCTCTATCCCCCTCCATCTGTCCCCCATCCTTTTCCTCCTCCTCCTCATCCACACCTCTCGGCCCTGTCTCTGTCCCTGTCTCTGTCCCAGGCACGTGTCTGATCCTGGGCTGTATGATCTACCCTGACGGCTGGGACTCTGACGAGGTGAAGCGGATGTGCGGGGAGCAGACGGACAAGTACACCCTGGGGGCGTGTTCCGTCCGCTGGGCTTACATCCTGGCCATCATGGGCATCATGGACGCCCTGATCCTCTCCTTCCTGGCCTTCGTGCTGGGGAACCGCCAGGACGGCCTGATGGGGGACGACCTGCTGGGAGACAGTAAGGAGCGCGCCTCATCCTGCCTTTAGAGCAGCTGAGACTTTAGGGCTCTCACCTGCTGCATTCTCAGCCTGCCTCGAGACGCTCGGAGCAGTAGCGTCTCCACGTTAACCTGCTTGAAACACACTCGAGTTAAACTTCGCTGTATGGTGTTGTGTCAGTATGAAGGTCGAGTTTGGGAAGATGAACCGCGGTAACTGACGACTGTAAAATCCTATTGGCAAGAGTACTATTGATTCAGACCCTGGTGTTTTGGTGACACAGCTGCAAAAGCTCTCTTCAAAGCCAAAGCAACAGCCAGTGAATTCCATGGGGTGTATATCAAAGCTGCCTACCGCACCTCTTTATCTCCACTCTAAATACCCCACAGAAACAGAGGGATGTTAGAAATTCTAAATGTGTCTCTTTATACAGGTATTCCGAGCATAATTTCACACATACGAGTCAGCCATTTGAATATATCGGATGCGTGTTACTTAGCACCTGCCTTGCTGCTATCACCGCTGGTTTTATTGGCCTGCTGAGGAGCGTGACGAGAGAGCGGAAGCATGAGCGAGACAAGGACGAAAGACTGTGTCTGAAAACCACATCAACGTGATGAAGAGACACAGGAAGAATGAGCGTTATATAGCGAGGGAATGGCGGCAAAGGAGGGAATTGAGCAGGCGCTGGGGTTAATTGAAGCCTGGAGCCAGTGGACGGAATCATGAATTACTAATGGTTGTTTACACAGCTTGCACTCAGCCTGCCTACATTAATCACAGGAGCTCCGTCACCCTGGACTGAGAATCCCATTATCAGCCGTATGAGAGAGGGGCGAGAGAGGTAGAAAGAGAAAGGTTGGAGATAATGCGGGATGCTGTGCAACTTCTATTGCATCTCATGTTTGGTATGCAAAGGGATTACAAATTGATGAGCATAAATCTTAAATTCAGACACTGTTCTTCGATTACTTAACGTCAGTTCCCCAGAGAGTATCACAAGGCCTGTCTCCAGACCCACCTGTCTCTGGGGTACTCCAGGTGCCATGTGATTTATTGCTTCATTACAGTAATGAGTCAGTCAACTGATTTACTATGTTTGCAAATAGATATCTGACGCACGTATATATAGGTGTTTTCTGTGATTTGGATTACCACACTGCCACCTTCTGGCGATCACTTGAACTGCAGCTCCACACCCTGCTAACTGTATATCCCAATGTTGCATACTTACATCTTGTCTCTCTCTCCACAGAGAGTGGTAATGCCTAACACAGTAGTACACACAGGTAAGAGGTCTTGCTGGGCATATTTCTAAATATCTCATTTCACACTTCTCTCTGTTTGTAATCTGTTTCTGAAGTGATTCGATGAGCGGATTGAACAGTTCAGTTGACGTCCACAGGTGTTGGAGCCAATGGGAGGCCTTGATGTCACGTTCCATCTTAAACCAGTCATCCCGCGGAGGATGGAGGGATGCCGTCGGGGGAAAGGAAATAACATCAGAGAGAGAGAAATAGGACCATTATGTCAAGAAGGAACCTCTCACTCTGAATAGTAAAATGTAAAATCACAACGAAATACTATTCTCACATAGGCCTACATCTAGATACTGACATTCCATCCCAGAACCTTCATGGGTTAAGAACTTCTTTCTATATCACCTGTGACGTCTGTGATTTTCAACTGTGCCGATAGCACCGGACTATCTCCAGTGTCGTCATTGTGTTATACTTGTATTCCATAGCTGTCAGTTGAGCACAGTGCAGGGGATTCTCTCCAAGCTACTGGTCAACATAGTAGCCTTTACTTGGCTGTGAACTATCAGACTGGACAACACAGAGGGGGGAGCTCTGAAGACTCTACACTGTTTGGCCTTGAGGGCCACCGTACCACGATGTCGCCGTACCATGAGCAGACTGCTGGAAATCAGAACATACTAAATGGAAGACAGTGACAGTCACATTGAACACTTTTTCATGGAAGAAAGCTAAACGTCCACTGTAAATGAAAAAAAGAAGTGTGATAGATTCAGTTAAAATAGACTAGGTCAGAAACATGAACAAAAAATATACAGTATTGAGGATAGGAAAATATATGAAATGTGTTTAATCTATACTGTATATATTCAGTGTATTGAATGTATTTTGTCTTGACTTTGACCGTTACAGTTGATGCAGTATTTGAAAGCTTTCAGTGTGTGCCATACCACAGTATCAGCCAGGATTGTCTCAATGAAGGGTTAAACAAAATACCCCGATAGATCCTTGTCTGTTTAGGCTGTTGCTTTCTATCGCCTGTTCTTAATTGGACCAAGGAGACAACGTCCACCACTATATAGGATGTAGTTGCTGTGTGAGAAAAGCTTATCTATGCCAGATTCAGTATTGCAGTATTCAGCCTGTGTCATGTTGTGGTTGTTTACTCACTGGAACGTACGAGCGCACTACGACTCTGTTCCATGTTTGTGTGATCCTAGTACATGTGCCTACTTCTCTTGTGTGAGGGCTTCATGGCAGAAAGGGACATCTTTCCATACAGTATGTGGATTCTTTCTGGACATGATGTGCTTCTTTAGATCCAGGATATGTGTGTGACCGTAGTGTGTCCGTACGTCATGCTGGAAGGCTCCCATTTCTCTGACAGACACCGTGACCCTCGCATTCACTAACTGATGTTATTACTAGTGTGTTCAACTTGGACATTTTGATGAACCATAAGACTAACAGCTGTTTCAACCTTTATAACATTCATCCTGTCAGCATGTGTAAATATTCCATGGAAAAAAAAATATGTAGAAAAAAAACAGGTTAATAAATTTGTCTTTAATCCTGACTGTCAATTTCTTACTGTGAAACAATATATGAAACAAAACAAACCTTTTCTTCTAGATAAAACAATGCCACTTCAGACAATTGGTGCTTGGAAATACTTGTTTGTCCCATCTAGTTAGACAAAAACAGAAACAAGTGTGCACCCTGAAATTGTAGAGTCCTTTTAAATAATTTACGTTCATTAAAATGCAGTGTGCAAGATCAAAGACGAGAGTTTGAGCACATCTGGTCACCTGAACACTGAACAACCCTTTGCAAGTTACCCAATCAGGATGGGCAATCATGCCAGCCAATCATACGCTCGATGTGCTTTCTGTGGAAAGAAAGCCAAGCAGCTGAAAATTCAACCTGACCAGACATCCAGTATGAAATGAACCGAGGCCGTCTCATGTCCCTGACGAGCCCTATGGCGTAATGACCCTTTTGCTTTCTCTGAAAGGCTGCAGATGACCTTTGACCTCTCAGTGTACATCCGTCACCAGCCTGACAGCCCCAGGACCCACGGCTACATGCCCCCTTCCAAAAACGCACACACACACGACACCACCAGTGGTATAAAACTGTCATTACAGTGATTTATTATATGAACCATGAAAATAGCCAACCAGTGCAGTGTCTGTGAGTCTCTCTCCTCCACACAAACATACACTCACACAAATAATAAAAAAGACAAAGTTGAATAGTCCAGAAGAAAGAAAACAAAATAAAATAGTGCTACTGTCACAGAAACATTCAGCTTTGCCAAAAGAGCACTCGTATTTACAACCATATTCAAAAATGGGATGGGAGCGAATTGTACAAGCATAGAAAAGAAAAGAAGCAAATATTTACAATCCTGTTTCTGGTGAAAGCTGGAGTAACCACCTATACATTAAATTACACTTTCTACAAATAACCATTGATATTCAAAAATAAACCGCTAACGTTCTACCTACGGCGAGTCCTCTCTCTCTCTCTGCCCACTCCAGAAGACGACGGCACTCATCATTACACCCTGCTTTCTCACGTTCAGAAACTCACACGGGACAAACATTTAGTCACTTGGAATCTGCCTTTCGCTTTCTTTCTTTCTTTCTTTCCTTCCATCTCTCACTCTTTCACACAGAAACAGACCCCGCCAAACACACACGCACTACCACTTTCCACACACACACACACACACACTCCCACCTTCCACACAGGCAGCGTCCACGTGAGGATGACTGCGTCCTCCTGGGCCAGAAAAGCCGGCTCCCAGAAGGGCTCTTCTGAATCTCTGCAGCGGTGCACAGATATTTGTTACACAGAGGAATAAAAAAAATAATAATTCTGTATTCAGGTTTTTTTTTCTCTATACAAAAAGCTTTCTTTTCGCTATAATGAGCCACTAGATAAAAACAAATAAATGGTGTAAAGCAAGACAATAGACAAGAGAAGAGAAAGAACTAACTGACAAGGGGGATTGAGGCTGGAATGTCCATTGATACAGAAAGTGCGGGGGCGTTACAACAGGAATCCAAACGACACAGAGAGGACAGATTGTTCTGTCTATCAGGTAGGAGATTTAAAAAAGAATAAAGTAAGAAAGGGAGGAGAGTAGTCCCTGGCAGAGTGACACCAGTGAGAGAGAGAGAGAGAGAGAGAGAGAGGGTGATGAGCACCTGGGGAGATCGGCCATCTTCATTTTACAAAGTCTCTTTTAAGGATTGTTGCAAGGTCCTTTTTTTTCTTCTTTCCTTCTTCTCAAATCGTCCATTTCTCTTTTGAAAAGTACCCTTTCATCCCAAGTCCTCCTGTTTTTCCATTGGCCATGTGTTCAGGTACATAGAAAATATATATACAGCTTATGTTACACGCACATCGTCTGAAGGAGCCCCCTCTCGGAGTGAGTTCAAAGGGGCCGGCAGGGAGGGTTGTTAGGCTTGCTCAGGGTTGGTCAGTGCCACCCTGTACCCAGGTACCCAGTGCTGTGGAAGGGGGCGGAGGAGGCAGAGGCCCCACGAGTCCCACTAGGCATCTGGGCTGAGGGCTGGGCCTGGCCCGGCTGAGTCTGCTGGGGAGGAGGAGGGGGAGGGGGGGGCAGTCCCGTCTGCTGGTGGGCCGGGGGGTAGGTGGCGGGGGGCACGGAGGGGTTGGTGGGGGCGCCGGGGTGCAGCAAGGAGGGCTGGAAGCCCCCGAGGTTCTGAAAGTGGAGCGGGGCCTGAAGAGAGGCGCTGGTGGAGGGGGCGTGAGGCGGGGGAGGAGGCGGGGGGGGCGGAGGCCCCTGTGCCAGGGACAGGAGGGTGCTGCCACTAGGCTGCTGCTGCTGCTGAGGCTGGGGGGTCTGTGCCTGGGGGGGGAGGGGGGCGGAGGGGGTGGGCCCTGGGGGGCAGCGGTCAGCAGGAGCTGGTGCTGCTGGATGGGAGGGGGCTGCAGGTTAACATGCAGCAGGGTGGGGCCGGGCTGGGGGTGAGGAGGTGGAGGGGGCGGGGGAGGTGGGGCACCAGAGGTCTGGTAGAGTAGGGCATGGGGGTGAGTCTGGAGGAGAGGCTGGGAGCCAGGGGGGAAGGGGGACGTAACAGCTGGCTTGAACCCCGGAAAGGGCCCGGTGGTGGGGGTGGCCTGGCCAGGGAAGTAGGGTGTCGAGGCTGGAGGTGCTGGGGGAGGAGGGGGCGGTGGGGGCGGGGCACTCTGGGGGCTGTACTGGGAGAATGAGGCTGGGCCAGGCTGGGGCTGGGGCTGAGGCTGGGTGGAGAGGAAGGCCCTCTGGGCGCGGAAGGGCGAGGCCTGGGCCTGGGTCTTAGGAGAGTGGAGGACAGAGGGGTTGGGGTAGTGGATGGGGGAGGATGGGAGAGGGGCAGCAAGCAGCTTGGTGGGAGTCAGGGGGGCTGTGGGTTTGGAGCCTGCAGGCTTGGCAAGGTTCTGGGTGGGGGTCTGAGGCTGGCTGTCGCTCTCCTCCTCCTTGGCTGGCCGGCTGGCGGGCTGTGGGGGGGGCGCTGGGGCCTGGGGAACACGGCTGGAGGGGGACACATGGAGAGTAGGGGTAAATCACACAGCGCGGCTTCCATCAGCTCATCAGAAACACTGAGACTACACAGGGAGAGAGAGAGCGTGTGTGTGTGTCTTTACCGTGTGTGTCGGGGTCTTCTGTGGGACTGGGAGACGGAGAGTCACCGGACGCTGCTGGGGCGTCCTCGGCCTCCCCGTCCGTGTCCTTGTCCTTGCGGTGGTCGCTGAGCAGCAGGGCCCGGTGGTAGCCCCGCTCCCTGGCCTGCTCCACCGAGGTGGACGACGTCCTGACGGGGAAACCACACGTTAGCCCTTCCCTTCTCCTCAGACCCGAGAGGCCGTTTAAACAGCTCTCCCTAACCCCCCCGGGGGATGTGTGAAGGGTGAAAGGTCAGCCTGCAGGTAGGGTAGGACCGGAGGTAGAGCACCTACCACTGTCCTTCACCTCCTCCTCCTCCGCCCTCCTCCTTCTCCCTGTCCCCCGGGGCGGGGGGCGGGGCCGGGGGGTCGGGGTCCTCGCAGGCCTGGGGGGTGTTGGGCGTGTTGGGCGCCGGGATCGGGGCAGGGGGCGGCGGCTCGTGGGCGGCCTCCATGGCGACGGGGAACACGTCCACGGTGAGGGGCGCGATCATGGAGACCGGGGAGCCACAGTCCGTCTTGGAGCCGCTGCGCCGCGCCTCCCTCTGGCGCTTCCTGTACTCCAGCAGAGACACCTGGGAAGAGACCACATGGGCGGGGTCAGAACCCAGCATGCTCCACCGTGCTGTTCAGCCCCTCCCGGGTGGGACCATGTGACAGACCATGTGACAGACAGCAGCTGCTTACCTTCTTCTTCTGGGGGGGTGCAGACCCCCCTCCCTCTCCCGTGCTGTCTCCACTCAGCGAGCGCGAGAAGCCCAGGGCTCCTCCCTCCTCGGAGCAGGGGTAGAACAGCTGGGCGGCCTCGCTGAAGGGAGCGGCCACCACGACCACCGCCCCGGCCACCGCCCCTGCCCCGGCCACAGCTACGGCCGCGGCCCCAGCCTCGGGCCGGAAGGGCAGAATGGGCTCCAGGGTGTGGGAGGGGGTCAGGTCCCTCAGGTTGGAGTTGATGGGGGAGAAGGAGAGCCCCCCCGGGCCGGGCGCCGGGGCCCTCTCGGGGCTCTTCATCCAGGGAGGAAACGTGGCGGGGGACGGGTCTGCGGAGGACGAGGCCTCGCTGCTGGCCTCGGCCCCCGGACCCAGGGTCGGCGGCCTCCTCCTCCACGCAGTCTTGCACCTCCACGGCGGGGGCTCGGGGCTCAGAGGGGCCACGACGGGCGCCTTGGTCTCCTGGGGAGGCGTGTCTAACCCGGGAGCCCTGGCGCAGGGAGAGGAGAGCAGCGAGGGGGGGGCGCTCCACCTGGGAGAGGGAGGGAAAGCTCTTTTAGACAAGGGGCCTCGGGTTTGTTTCTCAGATGTGTCCAGGGTGAGGAGACGTGCGGCGCGTCAACACGCTGACGGCCCCTCGGCTCACCTCGTGGGTGCTGGGTCTGCGGCTGCCCTCTGGGGAGCTGTCCAGCGAAGACTCACTCTGCAGGGACAGGGACAGTCAATACAACACCCTCCCTTCACTCCTGTGGAACGCTGTGTGTGTGTGTGGTGTGTGGGGGTGGGGGGGTGGGGGGGGGTCTTACCTCTTGCGGGGCGCTAAATGTGTGTGTTGGGGTGCTGGGTAGAGCCTCCGTGCTGGGCTCCTCCGCGCGGGGACGGGGCGGGGTGGCCAGCAGGAGGGGCGTTCCCGGCGTCTCTGATAGGTCAGCCCGGGTGGGCGTGGCACAGGGAGAGCCATAGGGGGTGGAGCTCTCTGACATGCAGGCGTCCAGAGGACAGAGGCGACGCTTCTTCAGGGGGGTGGGCAACTCTGAAACACACACACACACCTTTAGGGTTAGTTGTACGCTCACACACACACAGAGAGAACGAGGAATCTGCTCTGACATGTTCCCGCGGCACGCCGGCCGCTGTGCCCACCTGGTAAGGAGCAGCCGTTGTAGGGGAGGGGGCTGTCGGAGTCTCCGTTGATGGGGGGGGCTGAGGGGCCCGTCGGGGGGCAGGAGGAGGGCGGGGCGGCTGCTGGCTGGGCTGGTGGAGCCCTCCTCTTCCAGGGCCTGCTTTAACCAGCGCTGTGGAGGAGAGGACAGGACGGTCAGCACCACACCACACGTCTACACAAGCCCTGTATGAAGCTAGGAGGAGGAGCTGTGAACCCGGCCCGGCTCCAGCTGGTCACCATCGTACCTTCTTGCAGGAGCCGGAGGTGGGGCGGCGTCTCGGGCAGCTCGCGGGAGCGCCGGCGCCCGGTGGGCACGCCCGGGGTGGTGGGGCTGCGGCTGACCAGGAAGGGCGAGGAGAAGCGGACGTAGTGTTTGGGCGTGCTGTAGACGTGCGGGCTGCAGGTCATGCCCGGGAGGGCGTTGAGCTGGGTGGCCAGCACCTCGGGGTCGCTGCTGATCCTCAGGGGCCGCTCGGGGACGGGCTCCGGGGTCCGCACGGCGCGCTCCGGCTTGTCTGCCGCCCACTCGCTCACAAAGTGCTGCTGTGCCGACAGAGAGGAAGCCTTTAGGGACGGAGGAGAGAGAGGCTCGGTTAGGCATCGATACTGACTCGGTGAACTGCTGAGTGAAGATATATCAATGTTGCATATGTGGGGCGCTGCATGCAAAGACGTGAAGGACGGGCGGATGAGAGCGCTATACCTTTTTGGCTTTGAAGTTCTTCTGCCCGGGGCGGTTTCTGTCCGGGGCGGGGGAGCAGCTGTGTGGGGGGCTGGCGTCGGGAGGGTGGGACAACAGGGTCTCCGGCTCGGGGGCGCAGGGGGCCTCGCCCTCGGGGGCTCCCTCGTTGGCCAGGGGCTCCATGCAGTCTCCCGGGGAGCCCGGGCGGCAGGTCGGAGCAGGTGCTGATGGTGCGCGCTCGCCGCCGCTGCTGCCCGATGTGCGTGCGGTTCCGGGTGAAGCTCTTCCTCTGGCGGGAACCTTTGACCTTGGCGGGCTTCAGCAGGCCCGGCTCCTCCTTCACCTCCAGCAGGGGCTGGAGACGGAGAGGTCACGGGGTCAGGGACACAGACACATGACGGCACTTCCTGACTCCTGATAGGTCGACCTAGCAACGACTTGGGATGTGTCCTGCTGTGTGTGTGTGTGTGTGTTGTCACCTGCATGGGGAGAGGAGACTCGGCCTCGGGGGGTGGCGGGGGGCTCCTCCTTGATGTCGCTGCGTCCCAACACGTCCGACTTGGTGCCGATCCTCTCCAGGGCCTGCTCCCTGCGCTTCTCTCTCTTCTCCATGCGAGCGAAGGCCTGCAGGATGGCCTCCATCTTCCTCTCCTCCCGGGTCTGCAGAGAGAGAGGGGACGGACAGGTGAAAGCGTTAGACCGTGTTGAGCTTCCTGCCCCCCTGGGTACAGAGGCAGGGCCACAGTGGCAGGGCCACAGCCTGGTACACACTGCACACACAGCACGGGCGACAGGCGGTCTAGCTGGCAGATAGTACAGCAGGGCAGCAGACACAGGGGGAGGGGGGGTCAGGTCATGGACAGTGAGGACAGTGGGTCAAGTTTACCTCCTTGCTTCTGGAGCCCATCCAGCTGGAGGTCCCTCCGGGCAGATGAGACTCATCTTGTGGGCTGGCCTGGATGGTTTACAGAGAGACAGCCTGGTTTAGAACACAAGAGGGGCCCCCCCGGCACACACACTCTCTCTCACACACACACACAAAACTAATGTCATGTATAAAACCTTTTTCTCCTTCTTCCATGCCATCCTCCATCATCACAAAACACACAGCAACAACTGTCCACTGCAGAAATGGCAATCCAGACAATGCAACAAACCCAACCACCATCCAACCCCGCAACGCCACAGCAGCTGTGACACCAGGCCTGGTGTGACCTCAGAGGAGGGTGTGACACGTCAGTCCCTGCTCCAGCCCCTCAGTGTGACAGGACAACATGCCATGCCTGACTAACATTCCTCACGTGAGTTACGAGCCCACGAGACGCTGCATGGTTAGGCTTATGAACCCCTCCCCTGAAGTGTCTGTTGTGTACGAAGGGCTTGGCTCTATCATGGGGGGGGTGGAGGTGGGGGGTGGAGGTGGAGGTGTAGTGGTGGTGGAGGTGTAGTGGTGGAGGAGGTGGTGGTGGGTGGGGGGGGTTCTCCTGGCCAAGCTTCTCTTGGAGGCAGCTTATAGGATCTCCCCACAGTCAATATGGCCCTGGCAACACAGCGTGGACCGGCCTTCTCTCCCCTCCCTCCCCTCCCTCCCTCTCTCTGCTCACCATGTTGAGGGGCGCTGACAACAGGGTCATTTCCAGAGAGAGAGTGAGTGAGTGAGTGAGTGAGTGAGGGTGTGTGTGTGTGTGTGTGTGTGTGTGTGTGTGGTGTGTGTGTGTGGTGTGTGTGTGGGGGGGGGGAAGGTGGCAGGGTCAGTGTGTGTGTGCATCCTTGACCCCGTATAACCAGGACACAGGGCTCACTGGCAGGGAAGAGGTTGGAACAGTAATTGGCAATTTCAGCTGTGTGTGGCCAAACTGTACGTGAGAGTCATACTCATAAGCAGTGGTTGGGGGAGGGGGGTTTATCCTGTGTACCTGATGCCCACGCTTGTTCATTCTGGCAGCTAACAAGGCAGGGCGCGAGGGCCCCGTGGCTCTGGAGCCCCATTACGGGCCAGAGTGTCGTGTGGCGGTTACAAAAATGAAACGGAATAAATGAGGAAAAACAACCCCTGAGCGATGTCAGCACAAGCGGGGAGGGGTTTGGAGGTGCGGGGGCCCTGCCAGAAGAATGAGCAGCCTCCCGGAGAGAGGGAGGGCAGGCGGGCGGGCGAGAGCAGCGAGGTACGGAGGGAGGGAGGGAGGAGGAGCTACACAGCAACAGGAGCAGAGACGGCGGCAGCGCTAGCAGGGCAGGATGAAGGGAGGGGAGGGGGTGATGGGGGAGGTTTGTGGGGGGGGGGAGAGGCGAGGAGCGGGAAGACGCACAGGTCCAACCCCACCCCCAACCCACCCACCCACCGCCACCACCACCACCACCACACCACACCACACAAAAACGGGGCCCCACACCCACATCAGCAGGGAAGGCTGCACAGCAACGCCGCAGCCCGGCGCACTTACCATCTTCTTCCTCCTCTCTGCCATCTGCTCCTCTGACTCCATCTCTACTTCATTGCTAACGGAGGTTTTGTCTTCTAGATCCTCAATAAACTCAGGATCCTGTGAGAGGGGGGGAAGAGGAGGGGGGGGGGCTTTATCAAGGCTCTGCTGTCAGTCTGGTTACAGACTAGGAGGTAGTGAGGTAAGTGGGGGAGAGGGGTGTCAAGTGAACCGAGCACTGTGAGGTAGACATGTGGTCTGTGGTGGGCTTGACTGGGACTGGGAGAGAGCGTGTGGTGACCTGAAGGAGAGGGAGGGACAGCTCTGATAGGAAACGTCTGTGTGTACTTGGGACCGTTCAGAATCCACCCACGCCAACTGCTTTACCTCTCTCTGTCTATCGTCTCTTTCCACACAATGACTGTTTGTGCACACCTGTCAGAGACCCAGTATATGGGTGTTCCCACAGTAATTGCATGTGCTTAAGAGTGCGCGTCACGGCCCTCACTTATCTCCATTGTCTGTCGGCGTGGAAACTAACCCGTCCTCATGCTAGCTGAGACGCCCCGCCCCTATCTCCATGGATCCCCCCCCGCGTTGTGTCTCCCTACAGACGCAACCTAGTCAGCGCACATCACAACTCTGTGGTTCCTACCCCTGAAGAAGTGGAAAGCCCACATCTCATCTGAACTGTCAATAGAAGGTGTGGTCTGCTCTGGTGATGAGGGCTGCTAGGGGGGGAGGCGGGGCCACAGCACCATGCTGGTTGGGATCTGCCGTGCCAGGGGGGGGGCAAACAAAAAACATCCCTGAACTGTGAGGTCGCCTGGGGGAGGAGTCGGCTGACGGAGGGGGTGGGGGGGTCTGGAATGATGGCGTGGGTGGGGAGGGTGGAGGGGTTGCTAGCCAGGGACAGGGGGAAACTGAGATGACAACATACAGTTCATAGAAGGATACATGTGTCTAACTCTAGATATTACATGCAAAGTCATACTAAGACACGTGCATGGACATTGATGATGATAACTGAACGGAAAAGGAAGCAAATGATAACAGCACACTAGGCATTATAAGGCGAGTAAGGGCCATGGTGTTACTAGGACTGGAGAGACAGACAGGTGAGAGTGAGGAGAGGAGGGTGAAGGAGATGAAGGGAGTGAGGGGAGGAGAGAGAGAGAGGGAGAGAGAGACCCACCTGGTTGTTTGAGATGGAGAGGCGGAGGGGAGACAGTTTCCTCTGCTTGCCGTCCATCAGGCCTCGGCCCTTCCCCTCACAGTCGAGGCCGAGGTTCTGGTTCTGGCCCCCGTCCTCCCCCCGGGGGGGCTCCTTGTCCTTGCGGCCCCGGCGGCGGGCCCCCAGGTTCTCCGTGGGCTCCAGGTTGTGCTTGAGCACAGGACACTCCTGGTTCCCCTTCAGACAGGCACAGTCCACCTTGTATTTACTGAAACAGGGAGAGATGGAGGGAGGGGTTAAAGAAAAGGACAACATGAGAAGGGACTGCTGATGCGTCGGTGGGGATGTGGGTGTGGAGGTCTGTGTGGTCCCTCTGGGCTCACCAGCTGCCATAGTCGTAGTCAAAGCCTATGGTAATCTCACTGCCCTTGGTGATGGGCCGCAGGGAGTAGATATACAAATGCAGCATGCCGTCCTCTATGACGTGGCGCACCTGAGAGAGAGAGAGAGAGAGAGTCAAAGGAGAGCGATATCAGTCTGTTGAGGTCAGTGACCGCAGGGGGAGGGGTGGGTGGTGGGGGGTCCGGGGACTCTGGACGCAGCGACGCGCTCTCTGATTGGCCGCTCACCTCAGAGTTGGGGGTGCAGGAGCGGCGGATGAAGCGGGCCTCGTTGCCGAAGCTGCGGGCGTCCACGCACATCTCCAGCCCGTCGAACTTGGAGTAGAACAACACAAAGGGGTAGGGCCTGGTGGGGGGGGAGACACACAGACACAGCTGAAGGACTGCAACTAACGACTGCAGTGAGTCACACAGGCGGACCCAGCACAGATACACAGAGACAAGGCTTGGGGAATAACAATCCAACATTGCCTAGGGCTATATCCATTAACCAGAGATCCCCACTGCTCCAGTATTGCAGGACAGCACTGTGACACTGGCTAGTGTAGTGTGCTCACCTCTTGAAGAAGTAGCCGTTGGCCTCAAACTGCTGCCTCAGCATGAACTTGCCCCTGTACTCGATGATGAGGGAGTCTGGAGCCAGGTCCCTCACGGCCTTCAGGATCTTCTTATTCTTCTGCACCTGACTCTACACACACGCACGGGGGGAGGGGGGGGGGCATATGAGAACACGCTGGGGGGGGGACCTCAACTGCCATGGAGATGTGTGGTTATGATCCTGGAGGCTGAGTGTGTGTGACGTGTATGAATGCTGTAACAGAACCTCTATGTCAGGGGTACTCAATTAGAAACCCAAAAGGTCCACTCACCAAATCCCCATTCAGTCCAGGGTCCAGAACAGTGAGGGTTTATTTTTCTGGCCCTTACCTCAGAGTTCTGGGGTCATTTCGTTCAAAGTGTCTATGCTTTGTGTCATAGTGACGTTTCTCGTTACCACTTTGCAGATTAAACACATGGCTGTTGTGCTCCCCAACAGCAGCTCAAATCATTTTCAGCCCACTCTGTCTGAAATTGGTGATTTACGGAATCAACTTTTTGCTTTTTGTCGGGTTTTGTCACGCCATTATTTTTGCTAAGGAAAAAACAGGCACCATTAGCCTGCGTTGCTGCGAATGACACACAACCAGCGTGACCCACAGAGGTCACAGCCAACTTTGAGTGAGTGAGTTGTCATGGTGAAGATAAAAAACACATCTCGTAGGGAAAAAAATGATGGCTATAGATCAAAAACACGCACCAGTGAAAACTAAATTAGAACGCTGGTTTTGTCTTCGGTCCAAATTGTCTTGCGTCTGGGTCCGGATCCGGACTGGAATCCGCCTATTGAGTACCCCCCGCTCTCTATGATCAGGTGTGTGTGTGTGTTACCTCTACAGGTGGTTTGAAGGTGGCAGGGTTGGTGTTGTAGGCCAGGGTCTTGCCGTCTCCGGCCTCTTTGACCCTCAGCAGGATCTGGACGTCCTCGCTGTACTGGTTGCTGCTGGCCTCCTCGTAGCGCTCCATCCACGACTTGATCTTGTTCTCCCACAGGGACGGGTGCTCCGACGGCTCCAGGTCTGGGGCCGAGCCCTGGGGAGGACGAGGGAGAGGGAGGGGGGAGGAGAGGGTTAGACTGCAGGGTCCTGACCTCAGGGTAAACAGGAAGCCAGGAGCGGACGGGGAGGTGAGGGGGTGTGGCTGTGTGGGAATGAGGTACCTTTACTCTGGAGGATTTTCTAGAGCCCTCACGGAATGCCTGCGGACGACAAGACAAGGAGATGTGAGAAGACGCGGGCACGACCGACGCAGGTCACGCCTACTCCGGGTCAACGTCAATGTAACGCCCGCAGACGCGTCTAAACACCAATTAAAGAGTTAAAGCCAACGGAAGCATGCAGCCGCTCTCTGGGGTGTGAGGGACACAGCCCACAGGAGCCCCGGTAGCAGCACAGACCTTCTTAGCTCGGGCTGCGGCGGCGGCGGGCTCCTTGTCCCCGCTCCTCTTGCGTTTCTTGTCGGCCTGCTTGCTGGTCAGGCGCCCGGTGGTCAGGGTGATGGTGTTGGGGGTGTGCTGGAAGGCCGAGTAGAGCTCCAGAGGAACCTCGTCCCCGCTCTCTGTGGCGCTGGTGTCCCCGTCTGCACAAACACACAGACCTTCATCATAATAAGAGGCACATGGCAAAAGTCAATCTCCACACTTCATCTCCACCACAGCAAAAATAAAAACAACAACAACAACAGTCCATGATAAATGTGACATAGTGGTCTGTAATGCAACAACTCAATAGCAAGCTACATTCCCATTCAAACGAAAGCTAGTCTCCGTGGCTGTAATGTCCGTGTGCTCCCTCGTTCCGTTTAAATGGAGCACGGCTGCAGTTCAGAGCCTGCCCAGCAGGTGTCAGTGTGGCGCTGGGCCTGGCCTGTGTGCTGAGGTCTAAGGCAGCTGGTGTCGGACCTGCAGGGGGCGGAGGCAGCAGACTGACACTGCCTCGCTCGATCCTGCTTATCTGTCTCAAAGACACTGCAGCACGGGGGGAGGACACGGGAGACAGCACCTAACCTAGCTACCTGGCTGGGTATACCCATCAGCCTCTGTGTCTATCAGTCTAGCTCTTAGATCTCCCTCTCTCCCTCTCCCCACTCACCAGACATGTTCTCTCTCTTCCTGGTCTGCAGCAGGATGGCCCTCTCTCTGTCCAGGTTGCGTGGCTGACAGCGCTCGCACAGGTAGGTCTCAGGAATGTGGAGCCTGTCGATGGCCATGCAGTCTATGTGCTGCCACACACTGAAACACACACACACACAGGACACAGAGCTCACACACGGCACAGACACACACAGCCATGAGACGGCGACGCAGAGGGTGACGGACAGGGGGATGCCCCTATCCTCCCCCAGCAGGGGCCTGACGGTTCCCCTCCTACCTGCATTTGTCGCAGCAGATCATGTAGCCGTCGTCGTGGGTGAAGCCGCAGATGCAGCGGGTGATGTCGGCCCCGTAGCTGCCGTCCTCCGAGGTGCTGAGCGTGGTGCCCCGGGACACCTCGTCCTGGCCCCCCGGAACAAACAGCCCCTCGCCCGGCCGGATCAGCATGGAGGGGGGCGGGGAGGCCGGGGGGGTGGGTGGGGGGCGAGCCCCATAGTTGTGGTCCTGTGGTGAGGAAGAGGGGGGGGAAACTTAGAGGGAACGGTGGATCTCTCAGGTACGGTGCCCGTGTATTAATGTGCACTTAGCAGACACTATTGGGGGCGACGTACAGGGGGAGGTTTGAACCCTGAGACCTCTTGCTCTGCAGGTGAAACCCTCCACTGAGCTCACTGAGCAATACCCATCTCCACACACTACGACTTCCAGATTTTTTTATTCTACATTTCCTTTTCTGACACAGATTTAAAAAAATTGCCTTTTATTTGGGTTAACCTGAAAACCTGACTGACACACAGTGCCTCCCTACCTCAGGTGAGCGTTCTATATTAGCTGGGCTACCTTTGCTTATGATTAACCAGGAGGCAGAACTCAGGTATGTAGGTCAGGTGAGGAGGGAGGGGCCGGGGGAGGGTGCAGCCCTGCTGTAGGGGCCAGGAGGTTCGTACTCACGGCGTAAGGCAGGCCTATGTAACTGTGGGAGTGGTGAGAGCTACTGCTGTAGATCTGGTGCGGATAGCTGGACTTCTCCACCACCACAGGACTGGCCTCCACCGATTCAGGTCTGCTGGACACACGGGGGGAGAGAGAAGGAGAGAAAAAGCAACAGTTAACAGGAGAGATTAAAAAGCAGTGGCAGTGATTCACTCTCCCTTTCCACTGTTACAGAAGTGGAAGCCCAGGGTGTGGAACAGGAAGGGGGGGGCCGGTGTGTGTCAGGGACTGTGTAGCCAGACAGGAGAGACCAACACCGGCTTGCTTTGCTCAGCCTGGTCAGTCACCTTGGCTAAACTGCACAGGGCTGATAGCCGGGGAAAAGAACAGAAGCTGACCCCTAATCTCCCTCGAATAAAAGACCGTTTAAACCCCCGAGGCCCCTATCTGGAGAGGACACACACTCACACACCCTTCTGCTTACAATGCACCCGAAACAACGCTCGAAACGGTGACAATAACAAACTGGCATTAAGTTCTCAGAGCTTATTTATATCACCAAACCGGTAAATCCACTTTCCCCCAGATGACAGGGCAGGAGTGGACCAGAAAAAGCCTGTTTGACTGTTGAGCAGCCCAACCTCACAGGGGCATGGCCTGCCTGTTCTTCAGTCTTCAGGAAGGACTGGTTGGAATGAAAAAAGAGAAGTGGTGCGGGCAAACGGGCGACAATAGGAAAGAGAGCGTGGAGAGAGAGCGGTGAGATCAGTGTGTGGAGAGAGCGGTGAGATCAGTGTGTGGAGAGAGCGGTGAGATCAGTGTGTGGAGAGAGCGGTGAGATCAGTGTGTGGAGAGAGCGGTGAGATCAGTGTGTGTGTGTGGCTGGGATGTTAGGATGATGAAGCAATGACGCCTTTAGAAAGTAAAAGTCACGACGGCCTCGACAGAGTTGCAGGATAAAGGTGAGAGTCTTTAGCGCCCCCACGATAAAAGGCTCACATGCGGCAGAGAGACTGCAGGTCAGTCGTGTGGAAATAACACAGAATCCCTCCTCAGTCCAGACAAATGCTTCAAGGTCAGAGAGAGAGAGACAGAGACACAGAGAGAGAGAGACAGAGAGAGAGCCCCTGGGGTCTGTGTGGGGCTGGCTGACTGCTCGGGTTCTGCCCCTGGAGCCTGGGAACGAGCTCAGGCACTCATCAGGCCGCCAGCAGCTCTGCTCCCAACCACAGCACACAACAGGAGAACAACAGGAGAACAACAGGAGAACGTCTCAGTACGTAAACCAGACAGCCAAACAAGTGCAGTGCATCATTGTGGTACACTAAAGGGATACTAAAGAAAGGCTCGGTAGCGTGTCTGACAGCTCCGTAGAGCAGGTACATTACTCAACACTGCCGGTACGGGTAAATACATGAACTTCCAGACGGATCCCTCCGAGCACAAACAATAGGACGAGGGCATGTCATCTACGTGGCACACTGGCCAAGTACTGAGAGCAGCAGAGAAACGGGAACAAAAACTAATGGATGTGCCACGTGTGTCTGCATGCTAGGTACAATCACACACTTAAGCAAAACCCCCCCCCTCCCTTCCCCCCCCTTCCTTCCCTCCCAAACTCTTGACCCAGAGTCGAAGCAGTTACAGTACCTGAGCTCGTGTTCTCTCTCCCTCTCTCTCTCTCTCTTGCTCTCTCCCTCGTGCCCAGTGCACTGTGTGCGTCTGTGTGCAACACTTCCTGTATGTATTGGCGGTCGAGTGTCAAACTGAAAATGTGAGAGCACACCAAAGGCTTGGGGGCGGGCCTGGGGGGAAGGTGTGTGTGTGTGTATGCATATACATACAGGAGAACACACCCACAGTTAGCTCTTCAAGACAAGGAACACAACCCAGTTCCAAAGGACAGGGGAGTTAGAACTAGATAAGGGATGAGGTGTTCTTTGACCAGGGTAAATGCATACGTCTCAATCAGGGATTGTGGAGTGGATATGCACCATTTGTAAATTCAGGTCCCCCCCCCCATATCTATTTATCATGAACCAGTAATTAAGACAAGGCAATAATCCTGGGATTATTACACACACACACACACACACACACACAGTGAGAGAGAGACAGAAGGGCTGGCTGAGGGCTGCATCATTCATAGCACTGCTCTGAGGCCGAGTGTGGAGATAGCCAGCAGGGAATTATGGGTGTTATGGTCAATCACAGACACACACATGTGGATACACTACAGTTTGAGTGACAAAGTAAATGGGAGATCTGATGTGAATGTTTGAATTAGACTGCCAGTAAGGCATGTGCTAATCATAGCTCCTAGCTCAAGAGAGCCTAATATGGAACAGGCATCATTCACACAAACACTGGCACACCTGGAAAGAGTGAGAGGTGGCAGAGAAGGGATCGTGAGCACAGCAGAGGGAAGGATGAAGGAGACACAGACAGAGAGAGAGAAAGAAATGCACAGAGAGAGAGAGAGAGAGAGAGAGAGAGAGAGAGAGAGACAGAGAGAGAGAGAGAGAGAGAGACAGATACAGAGAGAGAGAGAGAGAGAGAGACAGAGACAGAGACACAGCAATGCTGCACAGCCAGAGGCAGCACCTTCACTCCAAAAGCGCTCCTACTCACTGCCATGGCAACGCTCCGTGCTCACCAGCGGGCACGCACTCCCAAACACACACTGGTCTCTGTGAGTGACTGTGTAGTAGGAGGTATACACACAGTTCCCGCCGCACGCAGCAAGCCCTTCACACACAGGCTGCCGTCACTGCGCATGTCTACAGCTTGTCACAGTACTGCAGGTTTCACGGGGAAATGATGAGGACATGGTGAGTAGCTATACAGCTAGCTTATCTGTGGACAACACCAACAGCAGGTACCGTACGGTGTGTGTGTGTGTGTGTGTGTGTGTGTGTGTGTATGGGGGGCCAGCCTGCCCCCCCTCTCTCTGCTCTATATGGGGCCTGAACAGGACCAGGTGGAGACCCATTTCAAGATTGTGAACTTATTTTGACAAAATCTGCAGCAGGAAGGCATTGGTGGGGAGAGGAGAAAGAAAGGGGTGAGAGAAAGGGAGACGTAGAGAGAGAGGGAGAGAAGGGGGGTGAGAGACATAGAGAAAGAGGAGAGGGCTTAACCCCGCCCCATGAGCAGAAGGGCTGAGACGCAGACCCCCAAAAAGGCGTCTGAAAGGAGGGGGGTGGGGGGGGCGGAGGTCCATTTAAGACGCCGTAGCCGCGTGAGGGCCACCTGTCACTCAGCCGCTGTGGCCGTGGCAACGGCCCCTGCGCAGTGCGGATGGGAGGGACGTCGGGGTTCGGGTGCCATGGCAACACAAGCCTCGGCTGCAATTGCTCTGAGGCAGAGAGGATGACGCTCTCCTTTCTTAAAGAGACAGCAGCACTGCTGCGTGTGGACCGTCTCCCAGCTCCAGGACTCCCCTCACGCTGGCCTCTCAGCCTCCCGTCCAGTGTCCTTGAGGCGGAAACACGCAGCCTCACACAGAGCAGGGGATGGCTACGTCGTGGCCACGGTCCAGCCTCTCTGGCTTCACGAACAGTTTGACTAAACCGACTCGGGGGGGGCCCAGTTCAACACCTCTCACCTCCTAACTGGATCAGTTAAGCAGTAGACTACGTCATAGCACTTATTCGGGTTAGCGTGGGTCCTGGGATGGGCAGGTGGAGCAGAGAGCGCTGGGAATGACCCAGGACAAGGGACAGGAAGGAGGGCCGTGTGTGCTTGTGTGCTTGATCACTGATAGCAGGGCTGGCATCGACCGCCAATGGCAACAACAGTGCGATCTGAGCCAGTGGTCAATCCCGGTTCACACATCGACCTCCAATGTGCCTCCGCGATAACTGTTATCATGTATAAGTGACAAAGATCAATGCAGCAGCGAGATAGAGGGAGGAGGTGGAGGGGAGGGAAAGAACCAGGATGAGAGAGAGAGGTGACCCTATGAAGAGAGGACATGTGATTGAACACAGGATCGTGACGTGACTGATTTCTGTCAGGGAAGCCAGGGGTGACATCGAACTGAAGATGAGAGCGAGATGATAAAGGGACGACAACCTGCCCGCAGATGACATGAACGAGGGAGGGGGAGGGGGGGGATGGGGAGGGGAGGTGCGAGGAAGGAAGTGAGAGTTAGAGACGGTGAGTGAAAGAGAAAGTGAGAGGAGGAGGGGGTGTTACTCACTCTGAGCCTGCAGCCATGTCCAGGTACGAGGTGTCTGCTGTGTCCACCCCTACTGGGATGACTATGCTCATGACGTTCTCTGCTGATCAGTTCTTGTCCTACTGAGTCCAGAGCATGGGAGTCCAAAACACTGAGGCATGCCAGCCACAGCACTCATTGCAGACATCTAAGTGCATCCACAAGGCCTGGAGAGAGAGAGAGAGACACACAGAAAGAGACAAGAGAGAGAGAGAGAGAGAGAGAGAGAGAGGGAGGGAGAGAAACAAGACATTAGAAAAAGTGTGTCAGAATTATGTGATCAGATAACCATGTCAGACTTGTCACATAAACCTGAAAGTAGAACAGTCAAACTGAAAATCGGGTATTTCCAGTTGACAAAATGATTCCTGTAATGATTCCAGAAGTGTAACTGACTGTGAGCAGTAGCTATCGCAGGGATTCCTCAGTGAGATTCCTGTTCAACCTCGTTTGGCTGAGACATTGACTGATGAAAGGTGGAAGAGGAGATATTGTCCTCGTTTTTTGTAAGTCCGGGTTTTGTAAAATGCGCAAATGCGACCTCTACACATCAACTGCTGGAAAGCAGGGTGCTGCAGTGACATTGAACGGACACATGAGGGTGCAAGAGCACACATGGCCGGCGACAGCCGTGAATGGAGTCAGCACAGAGAAAACGCAACAACACAGAGAGGCCATTTTTCCCCCACCAAGGAGGACTGTTCTATTGAATACACACACAAACACACACTCTCTATTGCTCCATGTAAATGACACAAAGTGGCACTCACACACACACACACACTGCAGAATCCTTTAGTGCTGTAATTAGAGCCATCACATGAGGCCCTGCCAGCTTCTGCATGTGAAGGCAGCAGTATTCCAGAGCCATCTTGTCCCCTCTCCATCTCCCCAGCCCAGGCTGACCAGCGGCACTGCGGGCCGACAAGACGCACAGACACGGGGAGAGACTACAGCGAGGACCTGCACGAGGCGTCGGACGCCGGGCCCGTGTGAGAGGACTAGAGCAGGGGGCATCGTGCGCGTCGTGGGAGAACGTCGGTCAGTACGAACCTCGCAGAAACGAGGCCAAATGTCACGATAACTAAAACGCGCACGCATGCAGGGTTTCTGACTAATGTCTAAATACGTGCACGTCTATCAGACAGCAGCATATGTGTGTGTGAGCCCCTGATACTCAGAGCTCTGTTGAGAAGGGGGATTAGGGGGAGGGACAGATGCCGAGACAAAATAGGCTGGAGGTCACACCTCCGCCGCGCGCGCACTAGCGGCCAAACAAAGGCTCGTCTCCCGGCTTAGGAGCCCTGGCCCGGGCAGGGCTGGGCGGAGACGGGGTCTGGGCAGGCTGGAAGCCAACATTAATTCACACCTTCAATCCGCGACACATATAATCACACATGGATGGGTCTCGACATGCCTCTGCGATATGAAGGCTATCTGGCCTGAACATGAGTTTCCTTTGATCTCCCTCTCTCTCTCTCTGTGTTGCACACACAAACACAGGATGGGATTGTGTGTGTGTGTGTGTGTGTGTGTGTCGCGGACAGTGTGACCTGGAGGCTGAGCCCCTCTCTGGAGAGCCAGGAGGTCTGGCCAGAGGCTCACAGACATGACAGCTGTCAGCTCCAGGTCTAATGAAGTGAGCGAGGACCATCATCTGAGGGCTTTCAGGGCAGCACAGGACCTGCTGACAAAATCTCCATTTGGGACCTAGTAGAATCCAGGCAATTATTCAATAAGGCGACACAGGCCATTCCCAGTGCCTTTAAACGGCAAGGCCTGTATCACAACAGGGCTTTCATGGCTACCAAACAATGGAATCTGTTTGTGTTTCTCCGAGCAACATGGCTGTTATCCAAAACACTGAAAAGGACATGAAACCCTTCTGTAGCATCTCAAAGGGGCCGTATGTTTTACTGCAATAAAACTGCTGTCTTCGGAAACAGCCCCGTCTGCCGCTACATGTACTGTGTTCGTCTCTCCCTCAGCCAGGGAATCCTGCTGTCACTCCTCAGGAATGCACACACACTCACACACACGCGCGCATGCTCACACGCAACAGCCCCCCCCCGCAAACAAGACCGATAACACTCTTTCAGACCCTTCCACACATTCTTTTACCAGGAGGATCCCACAAACGAGAGCACACACACACGCGCACATACACACAGTGCTGAGGCCTGACCACAGAGCAATTATATTAGTGCCAGACACGTTCAAGACTGACAAAGGGTGGGGGAAAGAAAAACAAGTACAGTACAGCATTCCTGACTCCATCTGAGCACTGTGACTGCCTCCGCCGCTCCTCCTACTTCCTTTAGCTGAGCTGTCTGTCACACCAGAGAGGGAAAAGGAGAGGAAAAAAAGAAAAGGGGAAAAAGAGAGAAGAAAAAAAGGGAAAATGCTCCCCCCTCCCTTCTCTCTCTCTACCCCCCCCCCTCCCCTTCTGCGCCCGGTAACCCCGCCCCGCCAGCCAGATTTCTCTCCCTCCTCTCTGCACTTCCTAAATAAACCGGGGAGTGCAGAGGGGAAGGGGAGTGCCGCAGACATGGCTCCAGATTACAAGGAGGCTGGGAGAGGCCATTTAAAGCCACCTTCAGCCAGATCCACTGCCGCTATGGAAACGGAAGGAGAAAGAAAGGGTGGGGAAAGGGGGGAGCAGCAGAGGGGAGGGTGAGTAGAAGAGGGAGAGAGCGAGGGCAAGAGAAAGACGCAGCGCAAAAATAAATATAAATTGATAACAGGGGGGGGTGGGGGGGGGGAAAGAAAAAGCTTGTCGGGGGGAAGAGCTCAATACTCTGGTCTCTCCCCTCTCCCCTCCGTCTCTCCTCACTGTCCTCTGTGGAATTTCCTCACAGATTCTGTATTCATAGCGGCGAGCTTAACAAATGATCCATCTCTCTCCTGTGTTTGGACACCTCCCCCACCCCTGCTCCCAAACTCGGCATGGGTATTACAGCCCCGGAGTGCAACCACAGCCTTGCCTACAAGTCTGGGTGGCACAGGGGATCAGAAATGTGCCCAGCCCCCCCCCTCCTCCCCCACCCCCCCCTTCCTTCCGCTCCTCGGAGAGGACAGTCACGTCATTGTGTGGGGGAATAGCTCTCCTTTTAGGACAGACCCTCGCTGAACTCAGCAGGGAAAACCCACACAGACGCCCAGTCGAAACCCGTCTTTCTGTTAGCTCTCCCCGGCTGTACGTCAGAGCTTGTTTTCGCCCTCTTTCTCGGGAGGCCACGTCTCCGCGTTTGATTTTCAACCGAGAGTGACGGAAAGAGAGGGACTCCAGCCCCCCCGGCGTGACTTCGCGCCGTCCTCGCGAGCTGAGTCATCTCAGCAGCCGGCCATATGAGCACGCACATGCGGGCGGACGGGGGGCCGAGAGAGGCTCGTACACGCAGGGGAAACACGCAGGTGAGCGGCAGGCTCTCCCCCCTTCCCAGAGCCTCTACAGTCGCGTCCTTTAAAAACACGAGCGCCTGTGCCAAGAACGGCAGCCCGGCGCTCCCCCTGCGCTGGACCTCTGAAGGTGAAGCCACACATCGATACGGCAGGAAACGGGGGGGGGGTCCGCAGAGAGCGTGCGAGCCGATGAGATGCCGGGCACCCCCTCCCGGCCGCGGAGAAAAAGAGGAGTCGCAATTGGGATGTTACTATTGAAAACCGATTGCTCGACGGACTGTAAAAGGTCCACTAAAAAGGGGCTGGGAGGAGAGAGTGGTTTTGGCATGTCCGTCACATCCACGCCCCACAGAGCACCCTAACCAGCACCAGCAGACAATAATGGCCTGGGGCCAGCTCTGCCAGCTGACAGGGGGAAGGAGGAGGCCTCCCCCCCAGCCTGCCCTGTGCACATTCCCTCTCCACACTGGGGGAACTGCTCTGGCCCTCAGCACACACAACACTCCAGCACTAAAACAGTGATCTTCCACTCAGGCTTGTTGCGGCTCCTGTCTCAGGTCTAACAGCAGGGTTTCAGAGGGGATCGAGATGGCAGAGCTGAGGGCAGCCCTGCTCTGCTCTGACTAATGCACGCTCAAAGGAACCCCCAAGAGAAGAAGATGCATGCACACACACACGTGCGCAAACACACTCCCTCTTTCTCTCAGCTAGGACAGCTTGGCCAGGCAAGAGGGTCCACTTGACATTCTTAAATGAGATACGGATGACTGACCACAAGCAAAATCATTGATTCCCGCCCAGCAAGCCTCTCTGCTCGTAAGTGACGGAGCCTTGTGTCCAGGATGTAATGTTCACTGCATGTAGCGAACCATCACCCATGACAGAAGCGACACGCTGCAGCTTGGTGTTAATGCATTTTGTACAACAATGAGCGAGTGTGTGCACCTACGCTTGTGTCTGTGTACACTGTAGCATGTGTGTGTCTAAAGAGAAGGGGGAGGGGTCAGCCATCATGCACTGCAGGCCAAAAGAACAGTCAGAGCCACTCAAGCCCCATTACAGCTCTGTTCCATGATCGATTTCACGCCTGGCTCGCACTGGAGTTACGTCACCACCGCCGCCACATCCCCCTTCCGAGAGCCTGCCAGACTCCCAGCCTGCCCTGCGCGCCGCTCGCTAGCGGGAGCACAGCGCACAGACAGGAAGTGGTCTTGGGCTAGGGGGAGCAGCGGCCATGCAGCTGCAGCAGTGTCAGCCATGGGCCACCTGGCAGAAAGGTAGCTACCTCAAAGCCCATGAAAAGGGATCCGTTACAGGCCTGGCTCTGAGCAACGCCAAGACCAGTCACCTGACACCTGGCCTGCTGCTGCTCGAGTCATCTGACTGGAGGGCCTCGGCTTCCTGGGAGGACCTCCTCTCAGATCCTGAGGTCCACACAGGCAGGCCTCCAGACACCAGGACAGGCTAGGCTGCTACAGCCTCAGGATGCCACACTGGCTCAATCCTCAGACGAACACTACTGGTAGATACATCCACAAATGATACAGATAAGGGAAGACTTGGGAGGAGAACTTTCTGGAAAGAGGAGGGAGGACTAAACTAACTAGGGGAGAAGAGGAGCCCAGGGAATGGACTGGCAATAGATTCTCAATAGTATTGTTGAATGGTGGCCCTCATGAACTATGACTACACTGCTGATGCCGCCTTTAAGATTCTGTGTTACTACCGGACTTCCTTAGCTTCCGATAGCTCGACAAGCGGGGCACGAGCCTACACGAACTAGGGTTGAGGTGAAGGGAAAGGTGTGTCATCGAAGCCAGCAGCTACGCTCTCTGCCACCTGCCGCACTTAGCTGTCCCCCTGAGGAGAGAGCAGCGACCCATCTCTCCCCCGTCTCTGTCAACACAGCAAGCAAACACTATCCGCATTGCTCACCAGCGCCGCTGGGCACGCATGCAGGCCAATGGGTATTTACAGCAGGGAGCACAGCTAACCCTGCAGAGAGAGCAGGTCCCACCAGGGGGAGAGAGGAGCACTCCCACAGCCAACCGTGAGGCGTGTGTTGCTGTAGGGTTACGAGGCTATCAGATGAAAGTTAGACCAAAGCGTGTGACAATCGACACAGGAGCACAACATTGTACCTCTGCCGGAGGTCACTGTTCCTTTAAGGGGAAGAGGTAGGTGGCTGGGGATTTTGTGTATTATGTATCAGCCTCTGATTAGGCACAGTAGGGCACTCTCTCATCTAGTATTCAGAGCCTGTTCTCACAAAATGGAGACCTTTGGCAGGATGCAGAAAGCTGGTTCTTTCACCACATGATCGACTATGTCCTATGCACACAAATGCCTTGATTCTCGTTCCGTGGAAAAAGACCTCTTCTGAAACTCCTAGCTCTAACTTCCTGCGTCGAGTTCAAACCTCAATAGGGCCTCCGCCGTCATCTCCGCTTCGCGAGTGATCAGATGTCCCGGATGTGGGAAACTATCGACAACAACAAGCCGTAGTTCAGGGCTCAGAAACGCCCTCTGACCGTTGTAACGCTATGGAAACGGGATGGGTAACGTGGCTCTTTACGCTGTCGCTGGATGCATGGTGATACGTGCACCTGTGTGTGTCAGATGCAAACAAATGAGCATAAATGGGAGAGCTAGTCAGCTGTACCAGTGATGGTACGACTTCCTCACTGTGCTGTATTAGACGGAGAACAGATACAGAGAGCTGCAGTTGCCTCACTGCTGAAAAAGGTGCTTTTGAGTCACAGTCAGTTGAACTTTGATATATTTTGCATGCTATATCCACAGTAGTGATGCTCCTCCCACTGAAACAAAAGGAGACGGTCGTCATATGCTGTCATATGGCAGCTCAACTGTTGCAAACTGGTCGAAAACTTGGGCACATTGGATCAGTCTGCAGCCTCAGATGGTCTAACAAGACAGCATGGGGCAGAGTAGACTCACAACCATCAGAAAGCTGGAACCAGCACAGCAAGTGTAAACAATAAAACTAGATCACGAGCCATGTTGCGCCAAAGTGAACTAAAACAACAGGTAGGTTGTTCAACGCGGGAAACAAGATATTTCCGTGATGCTGTTTACCAATAGGATTGAATCCAGCTGTGTGACACCTTGCACATCCTTTGAGAGCAAAGCAGCACACTCAAACCATTCTGGTCAGATTTGTGTCTGGTGATTTGATGACAGGCATCTGCTCCTCTCAGCTTGAGGAGTGGAAGGGGGAGGGGCACATCCAGGGCAGGGGGTCTTTGTCAGTGTCAAAGGGGAATAACAGATTCACAGCTGTTGTTTGGGAGAGAGGGGGGGGAAAACTGACCTTAGCGACCACAAAACCCAAAATGAAGACTTAAGGTAGTAAGTAGTTTTAACCATGTTGGCATATTTAGAAAAGCAGCCAGTGTACAAGTATGGTTGAAATGCTATTTGAATTAAATTTAGGAATTGACTGTCCTACAAAATGTCCTGAACATTCTAATAAGATAGTCATCTTATTGGTTATTGTGACCTTCTGGTGCAAGATCCACAACAGCCAACACACGTCTCTTCTCACTTATCTGACCCTTCAGAGAGCTGGCTCTACTTATTAACCATCATGTCCACCCCACAAGGCTTCCAGCACTTTCATTACATTCAATGTGTTTACTTTACATTTGTCCTTCTTCTACATGGACGGCTTCTCTAATATGTGTGTTTTTAGAGATCTATATTTACTTTTAGAGATCTATATTTACAAAAAATTACTAGATTGGACCTAAAAATAAATGTAAAAAAGACATGGGACATGCAGCCTAGTACAAACTGGAAGTGTATGGTTTGTTCTGGTCAGGAGTCAGGAATTTTTATAATAGACAAAGCATTAGTGAGGTAAAAAGAAGAGAGGGGATTGCAATAAAACCCCTATTGTTCTTTTATACAAAGTGCTGCATTTATGTCCCTTTATGTAACACAATATGACATTCTGACAATAACAGACTCAAATTTAGCACGGTAGAATGAAGATGGTTTGTTGTAATTTTAGTAGTAGGCTAGTACCTTCATTCATTCTGTGGAACACAATGCTCAAACGAGGCACAAGTATGATCAACAGCGTGTATCAGATCCGGTTATAATGTGACGCATGTAAAAGGCTGCTAGACAGCATTGCCTATAGTGGTTGTGGTGGGAGACCGTGTTTATATTGGTGTTTGTTTTGCGTTACCATTGCCGCGAGGCTGACGTTAACGCTTCGTAACGTCCATTGGCTACAACTTAACTAATTTCTTTGCCTTTCGACTTGTAGAAAGCCAAATTACTATTATATAAATGTATGCGAGCATTGTGTAGTTGCTTGCCATATAGTATGTCGGCGCTGCAGTCAGCTCTACCGATAGGGGTGTGGAGGGCTTAACGCGGCTATTGAATTACCACAACATCCAAGCCCTGACGCCATTTTCCTTGAGCCTTTTCTAAGGACAGCGAGAAATCGTGTAACCGAGGGGACCCTCACCACTAGAAGAAAATCCCCAAGAATGCTATCAGTCGTCTCTTTCACGCATTCTTAAGTATCAATCTGTCGGTACCGTCTCTGTGTTGTTATTATGACAGATATGTACAAATTCGTCGACATTGAATCAGGAAGGCTAACGTTAGCTAGCAATATAGCCACCTTTTACTAAAGCAACGTTGGCCTCAAGCTTTAGCTGTAACAAATATTTCAACAGCAGTACAGGTTGCTCGCTATCAAGCTAACGTTAGCTGATGACATCATCCGTAATGTTCTATCGGATAACGTAGCCTAGCTAGTCTAAGCAACAAATGTTGAGAAATCGACATTAAAAGGCTAGTTTTCTAGCCTGCTAACTGAACGTAAGCACATTGAGCTAGCCAATAACTAAAATCAGCTAACGTCGTTAGCCCGCTAGCCAGCTCCATCCTAATGTCGACGTTGTCTTGCTCAGTCTTGTCTCGCTGTACAGTATTAACTTTAGCTAGCCGGTATTGCACATTACAGATAAGATCAACAAAAACCTTCTACAAAGAATTGTACCACTGTAAATCGCATATTATTGGTCAATGTAACAATTTAGCTAGCTAGCTATCAATAATGGAAAGATACTCCCAAACGGAATCTGTCCCCTCCCCCACGTTTGCAGCAGTTGAACCAAATACCCTCTGAATCTAAATTAAGTAACGAAATGCATTCTGTCTACTTTAATTGTAACACTACAGGATGGGGATTTCTTGACTTCAGTTTCTGAGCTTTGATAGTGTTTGCAGAAGTGAGGTGTTCTAATTGTACTACTTTAAAATACCCAGTACAGTAGGATTTCGACAACTGACATACTAGACATTTTTTATACATGTATTTACTAGCTAACTGATCTGCTAAACGTCTGGTAGTGTCTCTTACTAGCAAGCTACCTAATGTGAATTTAAACTAATGTCACGCATGCACAGCAGAGCGACACTTCCCTCACGTTTCCCTCAGTTATCTTTTAAATAGAAATAAAGCTTGCCAACTCCAATAGCGCACTTGTGTGAGGTGTGTAGTTAGCCTACTTGCTAGCTAAGTGCGTAACATAACAAAAAGCTCGAGTGTACCTAGCCATTTCATTTGTCTCGTCGTGTTAAGCCGCTAATAAATTACTGTTAACTATAGCTCTAGAGTTAGAGCTAGTTGTACTACAATTGAATTTGGTGTATTTTCCATTATTGCATCGGAGTTCAACTACATTTTTGTAACATTTGTTGGTAACTAGCCAACCATTTAAACACTGTGAAATAAAGCGGGTATCCTGAACCAGCGACCTTCGTTTTGAGCAGTATCCTGAGCAAGCTAGTTAATGTTACCGGAAAGCAAACGCGCAAATATCATCCTGGCATGGTTGTCCGCAAGGCACTGCAACACTGTTAGCTAGTTACAATCAGTAAAAACGGGAAGCTTTGCGAAAGTAAACGTTTGTGTCTGCCAGCCACCCTAAACGTTATAAATAGACGGCGTAGCTAGCTACATTAGCTTACTAGCACCCATGTAGACTACCTAGTTAGTTAACGCTATAGCTAAGCCTATCTGATGTAGGTTTGCTACCCTTTTAAAGCGAGCACAACTTAAAAATATGTTTGCTGGATTACTAACCACGTTAGTTAACGTAACGCTGCTGCTGAAAAAACTGGAAAACTTAACGCAGCCAGCTAGAGCTGCCTAGCATGCTTCATGGCTAACATATGCAATGGCACCAAGACAGAGCTAGCTAGCAGATCCATCGTGCTTAGTCCTTACAGATATCCTAATATGTTATTCAGGTAGATGATCTTAATAGTTCCCAGTCATCCAGTAAACTGATAGGTAACGATAACTGGTGTTAGTGACCTGGACATCTTTCACAATATAGCCATGGTCTGAGAAAGCCAGTACAGTAGCTGGCTAGGCAGCATAGACATACTCTAATTTGACTTGCTCCCTTGTCGATGGACTTCATTTACCATAAGTCCAATGTAAAGCTTTTTACTCACCGTTATTGTCCACTGTAGATGCCCTGAATGAAGGAACAGGGGACTTGGGTGAGACCCCCGTCGCTTGCTTAGCTAGCTTCCACACAACCAAAACAATACTTCTATCCACACTGCGGATCTATAACAAAGGTTTTTAAATGTTCACATATAAATCTATCTACTTCAGATATATTTGTGCTTATATTCCTTTTCTTCTGTGTTTCCTAGAACACAACACAGACTTTAGGTCAGTTCAGAACCGTTAAAATTATGCCCTACCTACGCCGACTGTTGGAAATTAGATCTCCTCTACCAGCCTCTTTTCCCTTTGCAAAAATGGCGGCCCTGGCAGGACTGCCGTGACCCCGCCTCCTCCACGAGCCCCCCCCCCACACCACCCCCCTCCAAAAAAAAACTTAGCCCGAGCACCGCCCCCACGTCCTGCGGGGTCTACAACCCGCGATAACAGGGGCGCTGAGAGAAGAGATCATTGAAGAATGTACGCACTACGCAGCCACGCAATGGCTAGCCTAGCTCTTTATGTAGCAGTGTATGTTGTTTGGCCCTTGGTGTAGTCATTATATTAAGTTGATCAGTCAGTAACGAGCTAAGAATCGTACACAATATGTTCGCAAAGCATCAGGTTTCCATGGGCAGTATTCATTTAATAAGACATCGTCCATTGATTTAGGCTACTTTGAGGGATTTAGGTTGATTTATTTTAGGTGCAGTGCTATGGGCATCCCTCTGTGACATGTCTTGTGAAAATAACTGCACAAATATAATACTGAGACTGTTGAATTATAAATGTATAACATGTCAACAGAATGCTAATAAACTTGAATGGAAAAATGTCAATAGTCTATAACTTTAATTCTGCCAGGATCCTTAACTTTTTACCAATGTTAGGATAAGTCTGTTAAATGTATATGTCGGAGGAAGTTACTGAATTGTCAACCTTCTTCCTTCAGTGTTTCCTTTGTTTGCTCTCAAGAGCGCTACCTTTTTATTTGACCGGTTTGTTGGACCCTTGATTGATGGCTATTCCAAAATCGTTCAAACCCGTGCGTGCATTTAGCAACATGTAACGTAAAATAAGCAAAAACGTTTTTTATTATTATTGTTGTGTTCTTTCATTTGAAGTAGAGTGAGTGTCGTTCTCACAGGACAGCAGGACAGGGCCTGTAGTTGTTCTGTTGATGAAATGACCACCTAAATCCGCTACCAACGCAGTAGGAGCCTAGGAGGCAACACATCTCTTACGTAACCCTCTTACACAAGAGTGTTTTCTTATAGAACTGAAGGTGAGAAGGGGATACAATACAGACACTGACCTTACTAATAAACATAGAGTAACAGATGATTAAAGATACATTAGAAAACTTAGGCGCGGACTAAATCTCTTTAGACTATGGCAATTAGCCACGCAATTACTGTACGAAGAACAAGAAGAAACTGGTCCGATGCATTCTGTGTAAATATGATGTTTAATCCACAAGGGAATTTAAAAAAAATATCTCCAAGCTATTGGCTATTCGTTAGCCTATGCAGGGACGTATCCACGGAATCAGTTGTTAGCTGTCTAGAAATCCGTCGGACGTCAAATATTTTCTTTTGTCGGCTGTATTTTAAGCGAACAGGCTACTGGCTCGATGAAAGGTCCTTTCACATCACTTGGTTCAGTTTGGCTACTAGGCTACCATCCCCCACTCAGACATGGATATGTCTAACCGCAGCCTTGAGCGCCTGCGCACAAGATATTCTTATTTTTGACAGATCAGAAAACGAGCTTTTATCGCGCATTTCATCATGTTTATGGAAACTGGCGGCAATCGGTGTAGTTGGTTTAACCAGAAAATCGTAGGCTAATCTTGCTACAGGTCCAAACAGTCTGAACATAAGTGTCACATATGGCCTCAGTAATTTGGACACAGAAAAGGTTGAATACGCTAATGTTAAAGTAGACCTAGCTGGTTGCACGGAAGACTTAAAACAGAAATATTATGTAGCCTAGCCTACATTACGAGTTGCAAAATGGACAAAGCCGTGTTTGACGTTTTTCTAAGGATTGATATTGCTCTCAGCCAATAAAGTACGAATTGGTCTGTTTTTGCAGAAATGGTTGGCTTCTGGTGACATCATTCTAATATAATTTGTAGGCGGGTTCTGAGCTGCGAGGGGAGAGTGGCGCAACCGGAGAACTTGCGAAGCTTGACGCCATTAGAGATGCTAAAAACGACATGCTTTTGAAACGAATATGTGATCTAAAAATGTATCCTACGTTACTTATGAAGTTAGTTTGGCAAATATGTATTTAGATTCAATTCCAAGTTTCACATTTGATGTAGTTTATCAAGCTTAATACATGTATTTGCTCTGTTCGCGTTTGCAATAATGTTGTCAGTGGTAAAGAAGATGGCGTCGGGGTTCGACGCACATGCACAAAGCGCGTATTCATGGGCGGCGGCACTGCGCGCATTCCCGAGGGAGGGCGAGAAGACTTCTTTCTTCTCAGGAGAGTTTACTTCCTGTGTTGGTACTAGTTTAGAGATTGATGAAGTTTCATTTTTCAACAATAGCTTCATGAAAACGTAGTTTATCAGAACAAACAGAACAGAACCAATACAGTCATGAATTATAGCCTGCTTATAGGCTTTCCTATGCTTACTTATGCTAAATGTAACAACATGGTCAGTAGGGCTTGGCAAGATAATCAACTCAGTTGTATTCGTTTTTCTCTGTGCTTAAATTGTTATAGTTGTATTGTAATTTATGTTGAACATTTCCCACACTGCCTGTTATGTTGTAAAAACTGAATAGGCTAGGTTCGTTTGGCAGGTCATAATTCTATGCCCGGTATTGATTGATTGCTCTGTTTGCCACCTTTCATTCTGTAGAAAATGTACCTTTTTACAGATCTGTGACAATCAAACCACGTGACGCATGACTTGAAGGCCTAATTAAAATATAATTGTTATAAACAGTATGGAACATCGTATTTTTGTTTGCATAAACAATATGTGACGACAACTTAAAGCGCATCTTCTCAGATACGCCTGTGTTTGTGAATGGACTGGCATGCATTTGGTATTCAGTTATTTAGTGGTGAAAGTAATACAGTAATCTGAATAGTGTGTTTTTTTCTGTATACTTATTTCACGTCAAATTAATTTTAACGAGGGAAAACAATAAATGTTTTATTTTCTATAATGGTTTACTTGTACTGTGTACCATTTTCTCATCTCCTTGTGAACCCAGATGACACGTTTGTCAGACAACACAATCCAAAGTATCGAGCGCCATCTAGAGCAAAAAGCGCTTTCATGATATTCTGTGTAACCTCGTTCAAATGTATAGGCTTGTCACGGGTCCAGATCAAATTAGATTTATGTGTTAAAATAAATATGATCATCCCGTCGGCACGTTTTCAAAATGTATAGAAAGTGTGTCTGCTTTAGACGTTTTAAAATTATTTGCGGATGTCTGGAATATTGGATGACCTGGTGCACCGGGGGGCAGCCCAGGTTTTATTAACGAACAACCCTTTTTATGTCTGTGTTTTAGCCAATCATAGCTTTCGTTGTTGAAAAGTCTACCACTGTACTGGGGAAGGTGACATTTCCAGAAGGCCGAAGTGCTGTCGGTGACTGCAACAACATTTATTGAAATTGTGCTATTTAACAGCCTACAATGTCCTCTTTAGGAAGGGCCGTAGGGATCCTTCGTGCTGGAACACAGCTTTTAAAACGCGGACCTCAGAAAATGTTAACTCGAAAGTACGTATAAACCATAGCTTTGTTTGTGGTCTTGTTTTTATTAGCTAGGTACGCTAGCTCGTCTCTGCTGGTTAGCAGAACTATTAGCTATCGTAAGCCAAGCATATATCAAACCAAATAGCGAAATAAATGGCTAGTGCGTTAGATTGTTAGTTTTACATTACAATTCTGGGTTAAGTAATATTCTGAATATCAGTCCATCCTTGATAGACATGGCTGTAGCTAGTTAGTCAACTTTGAAGTTGTCAAATTGTACATGCTATATAGTCACACCAAGTGAGAGGCATAATCAAACTAAGAATATTGGCTTTAGTGTAACATTATATTCCATTGTCATCAAATGTCATATGTGTCATCTGTTCTGCAAACATTGGAGTCAGTCAGGCTGGAGAATGATGTCCTTTCTTTCTCCTTGTTGCAGAGCTGGAGGAGGAGAACACATAGAGGCCCAGTACAGGCAGTACCCCCAGGTCACCAAGAATCAGAAGTTTCAAGCAGAGCTCCTTAGTAGTGCCATGTGGTTCTGGATCCTGTGGCACTGTTGGCATGACCCCGATGCCGTGTTGGTGAGTCTAACATCTGACTTTAAGGTTCCCAAGTTTACGACTGTAGCTCAAAAGGAGATCTTTAAAAAAATATGTTACTGAAACTCCCACCCGCTCCCAGGGTCATTTCCCATGGCCTGATGCATCCGCATGGACAGACGAGGAACTTGGAATCCCAGCTGATGACGAAGAATGAGTTGCTGTATTGAAATAACTGGCAGGTGCTCATTCACTCCCCCGCGAGCATCTGTCATATCCAACTATAACCTTCTATACACAAATGGAAATAGCATATTCTGCTGCAGATTTTCATAGTAGAAATGGAACAACTCTTCAAATATGTGCACCTGGTTAGGTTAAGTTATATGATCTTTGAAGCCAAATCTGCATTATGAATAAATACAACTAACCCTAACACAAGTGTAGTACTAAGATTCAAGGTGTGGAAGAAACATTGTGCTGTTCTTAAGTAATCCTTCTGTCTGCTAACCACCCTTTGGTCTTTCAGGCTGCTGAGCTGCCATGAAGAGGATGTGCTAAAATGGACTGTTGTACATAAATACTAATAAAGAAATCCACTTCTACATTGTTCTGGTCTATGTCGTCATGTATAATTGGGATTACTTTCAAGTTTGGTCCTTTATTCCCACAATCTAATAATTATTGATGTAGAATGGTGAGCAAATCATTGTACCCCCTCTCCTTGTCCCCCACCCTTCCCAAAAAAGACAAACAATTTATTTAAAACTACTTTCTCATTTCATTTATTTACAGGTAATTTTGAAATGCAGAAACAATTGCAATGAATTGAGTAACAGTGCCACAGTAAGCCAGTGTTTGTATGGTTAAAACCATCTGCAAGCGATCACACCATCCGAAGAAGCAATGCACAGAAAAACACAAAATTCAAAACGTATCTGCATATAAAAAGCTACCATTAATGAATATTTTACAAATGAGAACTACCGCTCAAAACAAACCCTGCCTGCAGGCTAGCTCTTCTAGATGATTTAACATGCAAATAGTCACGGTGAAAGTGTAGTGTTCAAAGAGGAAATCAGTCTGGCAATGTGATTAACACTTGTTAGGATTCAGTAAGAGGGGAGCACGCCAACGCGCGTTTTGTTGTGTCGGGAGGATCATGTGAAACAGCTCATTCATGTTGAGCAACAGCTTACCCCATCACTCACATGAGTCGACCTGAGCACAGCTTTGAAAGTCAGACACTGTTCAGGGGGTGATTTTAAAGCTACTTGGCAACAGTAAGCTTGGATGTACTTTACTCAAACAAAGTATACAGGTCTGCAGACTCACTTAGGTAGAAGTAAAATTCCCCAAAAGATTTTGGCCAAGCATTAAAACCTTAAGGTGATAGTTGCAACTAAGTGAGACGAGTCAAAACGTTGGAAACAAATATACTGTGGGACATTTAGGGATTTGGTGTCATCAATACAGTCAAATAACAATGGAGGCAGAATTTACCAATAATGGACAACAAAGGATCATTTCTTTACCGTGGTCAATTTCACTAATTGCTCAGCAACTGTAAAATGAGCAAAGGAAGTATGAATAGTAAGTGAGAGTACTTGGAAGAACATGCTGTACATGATGTAGCTGGTGGTTTATCAGAGGTCATATCCGTGGCATTATTCCCTGAGAGCGAAGAACTGCAAACTCCAATCAAAATCCACCTCAGCTCACCAAAGCACCATATCATTAGAATCACTTAAGAAAAACCTTTACCACACTAGAATTTCCCAAAATGTACACGTCAAACAAAGTGAAAGGACTACTTTGGGTAGATCACAATTCTTTTTTTGTTGTTGCTAGAAACAAAACTTGTGTGTCGATTCTGTAACTTAAGTGACGGAATGGTAGGTGACACTTAAGTCTCAGAATCTGAATGTAACTAACTACCCTATTTTCTTTTAGCACATAATGTAACTTTCTGGCTACAAAGTGAGAGAAAAACAGAAAGGACACAAACACAGTAGATTGAAGAAAGCCTCGACTGGCTGGGTGCTGCTTCCACACAGATACTAGAAAGTGAGAAAAGATTTGTAGGCAAGTTGCTACACAATATATCATGACAACAAAGTCAAAATGTATCCACATTTACAATAAGAATGAGAATTGAGATAAAACAAGAAAACTCCTTAGGAAAACAAAAGAATCAGATGAGGTTCTAGGGCCCAAAATATAATAAAATCATTATTCACCTCTTTCAATTAATAAATACATAATCCAGAATCCATCAAAATAACACAAGAAACCAACATCACAAACAAAACAATAAATTAAGCAGGATATTACAAGTTGTTTCTCACCATCAATATTTAGACCAAGTAAACAACTCATATTCCTATTCTACAGACTTCCGAGAGGCAGCACTTTCACAGTGTAAGTCTCCCTTGGAACAGCAGGGGGAAGCATGGCCGCTGTATCAAACAGCAAAAGGAATCGAGTATGGCTTTGACAATGAACCCAATTAGACATTTGAAGATTTACAAGAAAAGATGGAAAGAAAAAAAGCTGAGATGTAAATCTCAATATATCTAATAGACCTGATGCGTTACAAAATATTGAGGAAAAAGGAAAATCGTCTTTATAAATAAACAACACACAATGTAGCAGGGAAGGGTGATGGTCGTGAGAGTGCTGCCTCTTCAAACTCCTCTCTCCTCAACGTCATTATTGCTGGTGTGATTGAGATAAAGGGGAACTGGGGCAGCATGGAGGACACACAAACAATAAGCACCATGTTGAAAGTTCAGTTCATCTCCATAGCAACCCTCCTGAGGGAGCGCACCCCTCAGACGCCGAGTCGGGTGCAGCGATAATACCAGTGTCACAACCAATAGAAAGCATGCCTGGCTCCTTACCATTTGACTCCGCTCCAATTACAACGAGACGCAGACATGGAAGGTAGCTGAGGCAGGCAGGAAAGCTTTTAGATTAAAAAATAGACTTATGAACGAGATGCAGATGTTTTGGCATCCAAGCAATTGCCGCGCACGCTTCCGATATCACGGGCTGAGCACACAACGCAGTCACGCCGAGTTGCAATTTCTCAAAAAATATATGAGGGAATATAATTTCCTTGGCCCATTCGAATGCCTCACTGGGTTTCTCTTTGAATATTTCCCTGCAGCTGAAGAAATCGCAACGTGCTCGTCGTGTGTGGATCTCTCTCTTCTCTTTTTTAGTGTGCTTGTAGTGAAAGCCGTGCACTTGCTCGCGTGAATCCAATACCCTGTCTCCTAAGCATGCACAGTCTGGTAAACAAGTCTTTCAGGTGGGACCTTTCCAGGCAGTGGATCTCTCCAGCACAAAAGGGTACCTCGACAAAATGTACCAAGTCCCAATGTGGTCGAGGGGGGTGTCCTCCTGCCTGTGACCGTGGCGACTCTAAACAAACACACGACTGTGTCTGTTCAGCTTCAGGATCTTCCCAAGCCTCTGCTTGGCAGTAGCCATCCCTTTCTTGGGCCGCTTGCCTGAAAAACAAGGCCCAGGGAGGAAGCCCTTGTTAAAGGCTGCCAAACGGACACACACGCACAAAAGAGTCGAGTAGGCAAAAACAACAGATAACACCAGCAGCAAGAACAAACCAAACACTGTATGTAAGGGAATAAGAGCTGGGCCACCAACCTTTCGTGGCTTGATTGCTGATGGGCGGGGGGTTGGAAGCGTGCCTTTTGGAGGGGTGGGGGGGGGAGACATGGAGGGGTCACAGTACTGGTAGTCTGTCCCTGGGCTGGCCGTGTGGCTCAGGGGACTGGGGGCTCCCAGGGAGAGCCCCTGATTGTCCCAGGCCTCGCTGCTGCTGTTGCCCTGGCTGTCCATGGGGCTCTTGTCCCCCGGGACCCTCCTCTGGTGCTGCAGCTGGCCCCTCTGCTCGGGGGAGCGCTGGCTGGGGCTGCTGGACCACCATGGCTCCTGGGAGGTGGTGCCCTCTTCTGGCTTGGAGGGGCACAGCAGGCCGGCCATAGAGAGCATGCCCTGAATGGCCTCCTCTGTGCTGGGTGAGGTAGGACGTTCTCTGCAAGGGGACACACACACAGTCAAGCTTATTTAATTACGGCCCTGTTAAATAGACTCCACAACTCTTGTCACTCGATGGAAAAGTTCTGAATGAAATCCCTGTTGTCGTGGCATGCTGACTGACCAATTAAATGACATGGTGTGTGACCGCTGAATTTATATGCTTTATCAAATGGTGTATATTCAGTCACAACGAGAGAGAACGTAAGGCCGTCATCAGTCTGATCTACATGCAGTTGGCACAGGGGCCGGGGTAGCAGGGGGCCTCCCTCACCGTTTGAGGGGTTTGTCTTTGTGCCTGAGTGTCTGGTCCCTCTGGTCCAGCTCTATGGTGTGCCCTGAGCCTCTCTGGGAGGACTGCCTCTCCCTCTCCTCATCATCATCATCATCATCATCCTCGTCTTCATCATCCTGGGAGCTCCCTGAATCTTCCTCTGAGGAGGAGGAGGCTTTTTGCTGTGAGAGAGAGAGAGAGAGAGAGAAAGAGAAAATACATAGTTCGATAAAAGGAAAGTATCAAAAGCATCAGTACTGAAAGCCAGAGTTTTGTCTTAAATAGACAGGTTCATTATTGGCAGGTACCTCTGTGGTGGAATCACTGTCGGATTCTGTGTCTGACACACTGGAGTGCCCCGAGGCCTCGTCCCTGAGTTCAGCCTTCACCCCCTCCAGACCCCCTGGGAAAACAAGACGACATCAGACAACCTGGAGCATCTCAGATTAAACATGTTATTGTGGTCTAACTGACTATTTGACATGCATCCCTTAGATGAGTATAGCTTATTTTAATTAGTTTGTCGAACATAAATCAAGTTGAATGAACAACATATAGTATATTGATACTTTTCGTTTCCCCATGTATCACACCGTGGTGTTTCAGGCAAGCCTTACGGAGGTGGCTGGCTTTCTGCTCCTCCCTTCCCATAGTGCTTTGCTTCTCCTGGCCCGCCTCCGTCCTCTCGCTCCTCAGCTCGTCTGGGATCTTCAGCTCCCCCCCCCGATCCCTTTTCCCCCTCGATCTTCACGGGGCTGCTCCCCGGCCTCCGTACATCTCTGCGCACACACACACACACACACACACACACATCAGCATCCCTAGTAACTACTGAGCAATGCTTCTCCAATACATGACACGATCAGGTCCAGGTAGGATTGTGGAATTCTTTGGGTATCATTTCTCTGTTGCGTAGAGTTCTTACCGGATGATTCGGCCGTTGACCAGCGTTAGACACAGGTGGTTGTTGTCCTGACTCTCGACGGCGGCGGCAGAGGCGGTGGAGGCCTTGTTGAACTTGCCGTGGACCGCCACGCTGAAGGACGGGTCCTGAGTCACACAGGGGAGGAAGCAGCCAGCGTGAGGGGAGGAGCTGGGACGAACCACACGCGCACCGAGCGCTACCTCTCCTGTACTGTGGGAGGGCTTCGTATAGGACAGTGTTGTGCACACATCATCGTCAGCAATGCACAGTATATCTCTTCATCTAGAATGGTGCGTGTGGTTGTGAGTGTGGGTCTGTGAGTGAGTTTGTGTGTGTGTGACAAAGTGTGTGTGTGTCAGTGCACGTTGGCCTCTCACCTCCTCCAGGGGCCCCACCTCCAGCCTCCTGAGCACCTCCCTGGTGTGCAGCTCCAGGATGTCCAGGTTGGAGGGCGCCTTGGGCGCCTGGCGCTGCTGCTCCCGGAGACGCCTGGCTGCCCGCCGGGCCCTCCGCGCCTGGCACAGCCTCTCCAGGGGGGAGCGGGTGGCCGGGCACCCCGCCAGCCCTGACCCGCCTCCCTGAGGTTTCACCGGGCGGCCCCCGCTGCCTGGCTCCTCCTGGTATCGAAGAAGGATTTGGGTCGAATGAGCAAAACAGGGATTTGAACCTGCTTCCTCGTGATCTGCAGTCGGACGCTCTACAGTGTAGCTATGCCCATTCGCACACGCCCAGCCCTCCAACGCACGCGCACATACACGCTTTTTAAAACACAAAGTCCCAGCGTAGTGCTTAGCGGTGGGTAAAGAATGTCGAGGGCACCGGGGGCGGAGCGGAGCCTCAGTTTGTCCTTACCTCCAGGTAGCGGATTTCCTTGGTGAGCTCTTTAATCAGATGGTTGGGCCTGATATGGTCGGGAACCTCGCTGCTCAGCTCAGTAACCTGCCGACACAGAACGACCCACTGGCAGTTAGCGGGGGGGGGGTTTTAACAGAGGACCCCTTTTTCTACGATTGGCACCGAGCCACAGAACAAGGGACAAACCACAGTGAGATCCCCCCATCAGAGTCCAGCTGGGAGGAAAGCGGCCAGGCAGTGTCTGATATTGATCAGGTCCTTCTAGAGAGTCAGGTGGTTGGGTAATGGACCCGGTGAACTGGCTCAAAGCCCAACCTGTCACTGGTGACCCCCCCCCTCCAGCTTACCTCTCTCTTCAGCCAGGTCTTTAGTGCTGTGATTAAAGCCTTAACCCCTTCCACAAGGTAGCCCTGGGGTGGACAGCTGTCCTCTCGTAACTCTGATGAGGAGAACACAAGGGTTAGTACAAGACTAATGGCAATTTATTTTCGTTTTATCTGGGAATCAAACAAAAATAATAAACGACACACTATAAAATATGTAAAGAATTAGTTAATAGTTTATAATTTATAAAACATCATGAATGCATTATTAAAACATGACTAAGCTTTATGAATCTCTTATGCGTTGATTAATGGTTATTTTATAAACTGGGTAAATATTCATATTGGGTCGCCTTTTTCCACTCACCTTTGAGGGTCTCCAGCAGGTTCTTGGCCACATACCAGCAGATGGCTTGGAAGTAGGGGAACTTGAAGAGGTCTGGTGTTTTCAGGCGGCGTTCCATCTCATAACACCTGTGTGAGGAGGGCCATGCAGAGAGACAAGTCAGGATACCAGAACACTACATGAACCAACACACAGATGTCAGAGAACAGAGAACATTGATAAAGTAGGAATATGTTTGTATGAAGATGGGAAGGACGAAGGGCCGTATCTCTGTGTGGAATGGGAAGCTCACCTGAGCTGCATGCCAATATTGAGGTTATGGAGGAAGTTTCCCCCGAATGCCATGCAATCCTGAGAGGTGAGGACAGCATGGATCCAACCTGCAGAGGGCAGCACAGCACACACTCTCAACACGTCTGACACGCTGACGGGGCCAATACACACAGCCTGAGCCCCCGTCTCTCTCTAATGAGCGCACACACACACACACACACACCCCTACGCACTCAAGACGCACACAATAGCCCCCCTTATCTCTCTTTAGTGTTCAGGGGTTAAGATAAGGTTCTCCAACACCAGTGTTTATCTGGATAAGACGAGTTTGTGCCTTCGCGGATACAACCGTTTCTCCTGCTGGACATGAGGGGAAGCAGACGGAGGGTGATAGGGGCCTGATACTGCTGCCACGGACACAGAGTCCCGCTTGAGTGAGCTACACTGCCCTCCGACCCCCCAGATCCCTCCTCTCTACACCCCCTCAACCCCTCACCCCTCCACCCTCGGGAGGAAATACATCTGGACGCCTGGCTGAGACCAAGTCATGGGCAGCTTCACAATGGGAAACCCACATCCACTCACAATACCTCTGTGGATAAAGAGAGAAGGCAAAGGAATGCTGGGTTTGATTAGCACTGCTCTGGTTATGGTTTAGAGTTTATTCATCTGATATCTGTAGCCAGTGAGTGGAAATTAAAACTGTGTTATCTGTAGAGGTTTGTCGACTCCAAGTGTGTTGTGTCTGACATGACACAAAAAGGGAATGTGAGTCTTGAATTAGAAATCCCATGTTTGAGCAGAAGGTGTAGTATGGGAGAGACTGGTAACCTGCCCCTAATATGGGCTCTTTACGTAGAATGGCTTGACTTGTCAGTCTTTCAAATCTTTCCATTGAGATATAAACGTGATCATTTCTCCCACAACATAAAGATTGTGTTAGGCCTGTTGCAGGGCCAAATCATATTTTCCATGTTCCCTTGGCAGTGAAAGGGAATGAGAAAAGTTTGAAGAGGAGGACGAACAATTTTCCTGGCAGGCACTTTGTCAAACTTTTTATTTGAACTTTCATGATGTCAAAGTTTCTATGGGAGAGAAAACTAGACTACTGGAAGGTCAGCTAATGCAGTGTAGCGCGGCCAAGCATCCATTAATATGATAGAATATGAGAAACATGGTAGATAGAAGTGTGTGTGTGTGTGTGTGTGTGTGTGTGTGTGTGTACTAGAGTACAGAGTGGGCTGAGATCCAAGCTTCAGAGGACTAAGTGAGAGAGGTCCTTTGGGGACACGGTCTAGAACGAGACTGCCTGGTTCATTTCCAGTCATATTCCCCCCACACACACACACACACACACACACACACACACACACACCGTAGAGAGAGACACACAGCAGTCCTTACCTGTGGGGATGAGCAGAGTGGTCCCTTGGCTCACCACACACTTGTAGCAGTGGTCCACCTTGTCCCCGAAAAACACCTCGCTCTGATTGGGCGAAGAGCTCCATTCCTCATATAGTGCAAGGTTGGTTTGGGTGGGCTTAATCAAATAGAAGATCTTTTCTCCCTAAGGTGGAGATTGAAGAGACAGTTGGCGTATACTTGAAAGCCTGGTAATGTCAGACTATTTGCACAGTGCACACATCCCACACACACACACAGAGACACACACACACACACACACACACACACACACACACACACACACACACACACGTCCTGATTAGCAGCAGTGAGTTTGTGGCCATCTGAAGGATAATTTATCACCATGGGGACAGAGGGGCCCCCAGAGTCACCCCGGCAGACATTAACAATCGAGGTGACCTTCCAGCAGACTAACCAATCAGCCTAGATTGCCCTAAATAACTCTGCATGTACAAACACACTTGATTAAACGCCAGTGAGCATTATACAGGAAGTGATGTGGGGAGAACCAACGGGGCAATCTAGGCTTGATTTACCGCTATACACCATGTGCTGGTGGCTGGACGTTGGCATTGATTTACTTGCTATGCACAGACCGAACGATGATGAACTCCTTACTCGCGTACAGAATCTCTCCGCTGTGAGTAGATAACTGCATGCCTATAGGACGTATTGCACCTACGCACGCACACACATCCAACTCTCTCCTACACAGATGCACACACACTTACCCAGAGAACGTGATACCACACCGAGGTGCCCCCGAAGTCGATGTGGAAGTCGGTGTAGCAGCCCTTGACCCCCATGAGGCAGTACTTCTGGACGAAGGGCTTGGGGAAGTAGGACTCGTCGGGCCAGTAGTTCTCCACCCAGGACATCTTCTGGGCCACGTCCGGAACCTGCACCAAGTCCGACATCCTGGGGCAGAGCAAAAGCTCCAGTTTAGACTGGATCGCTAGCACAAGGCTGCCACTTAGCTGGGCACATTTCTGCGATGCTAGTGAATGGAAACACAGTACACAGAAAGCTCCCCAGCGTGCTAAGAGACAGCGCAGCAGCAGAGTCTCAGAGGGGGACTCACTTGGTGTCAGAGAACTCCAGGCTGATGAGGTTCAGCACCTTTGGCCGTTGGGACTTGTAATAATACTTGATGAACTCGCCAAGTTTCATCTTGCTGTCTGCCTGGCGGGCCACGTCGATGACATCGACGACTTTGTCACCACCTGCAGGGAAGGGGAGAACGGGACAATGGAGGCGGCGTCATTCTCCGGTGTCATACGGTGTGAGGTGTGGAGACAGGAGAGGCGCCCCCCTGCCAAGGAGCGCTTCTCCTCGTCTTTAATGGGCAGTGAGTGGATGAGTGGCTGAGCGGATGCGTCTGCGTCTGGATGGCTTTTACAGTCTCAGCCGAGCTCCTATGGGAAAGACGATATTAGGGGCTTGGGAGTGGGAAAACAAAGTGGGGGGTAGACAGTCTGTCCAGACCACATGTGTTCTGAAAGACAAAGGGGGGGGTAGGGTGGGGGGTGGGCATCCAGGACACTATGGTAAGTGTGTATGTGTGTGTGTGTGTGTGTGGTAGAACCACCAGCACAGCTGGGAGGCAGCAAATCACACACACGCCAGAAACCAGGTCCGGAAACAGAGCCCTGTCGGCAATGTGGGGGCAGGACAGCTGGCAGTTGCCTGAACCCTCCACCCCTCTCCCACACACACCTTTTCATACCCAGCCTCCACACACACACACACACACACACACGCGCACAGCCCCAGCTGGCCCCCGGGTGATGACAGGGAACAGCTGGAGCTAGCCACAGAGAGAGCAGCGTGCAGAGCGCTCAGTGACAGGCCTGCGCACCGCAAGCCCAAAATGGAGAGGCGAGCTCGTAAATACCCCAGACAGACTGGAGGTCTTTGTCCCGCCCACACTCAGACTTCACTCCATGTCAGCAGCAGGAACCCTCCCATTCAACCACAGCGACAGGGTTCTTCCCATTCATACGCTTGGAATGGTCTTTCCAATCAACTGGAACATGACCGGGGCCTTGTGTGAGGTGACTAACTGGAGTGTAACTGGGGGGATCAGATGGCTGAGCGGTTAGGGAATCGGGCTATTAATCAGAAAGGTTGCCGGTTTGATTCCCTGCCATGCAAAATTACATTGTGTCCTTGGGAAAGGCACTTCACCCTACTTGCCTAGAGGGGGAATGTCCCTGTGCTTGCTGTACGTCGCTCTGGATAAGAAATGTCTGCTAAATGACTACAACGTAATGTAATTGTAATGTAATACATTTCTAGTGAAGCTGGAGGAGGGACTCCACAGGACACAGCAGTGTCCCAGTCCTGCTCCTATTGTCTCCTCCAACTGTAAAGTAACCTGATCTCCTCGCGGGTCCCCTCCCAGTCACAACACCTGGGCCTTGTCAGGCAAGAGCAGCTTAATGCTCAATAGGGCATGGGGAGAGCGAGAGAGGCGGGAGAGGGGGAGAGGGAGGAAGGAAGAGGGGTTGTAATCTGAACCTAATGATAAAAACACAAGCAGGCTTAGATGGCATATCCCTGTGGTTGGTAATGGACTGAAATATGAGCCCTGAGCTATCAGGTCGTCTATAGAGAAGGCTGCTGGTCACAGAGAGGGCAGTGAAAGCCTAGCCCTCCTCCATATAGGCCTCGTTCAGCCCTCGCTCGATTGGTGGATAAGTAGATATAAACCCATTGAACCTGGCAACCCGCTTGGTCTGACAAACAGACGGCGCCAGGACGCCCACTCAGTAACAGCCAGTGACGGTCGTCTGTGGAGACTGGCCTCTGTAGTCGTTTCTGGTATTTATCCATTTCCAGGAAGTCAATCCAGGCCATGTATCCACACATCAGAAGACAGCAGAGGAGTTAGTCAGCTGTCGGTCTTCTGCTCCACAGGGTAAATATCTGCCCCACTGTCCCATTTATTCTGACTCAGTGGGGGAGGAGGAAGGCGGGCGAGCGGGCAGTGTAAATGGGTCAAGAAAAATCTAGCTCAAGAGTGATTGAGCGCACACGCACGCACGCACGCCTCTCCCAAGTCCTTACCGACATACTGCTCCACATCTTTGGGGGAGAAGGTGGGGGGCGGTAGCTTCAGTCCCAGCCCGTCCATCTGAGACACCGCTATGGGGTAGTGGAAGCCATGTTTCTCCAGGTACCTGGGGGTCACCTGGTCCCCCTCCATCTTCCTCAGGATCTCTTCCCCACTGAAACACAGTTCACAAACACAGTTACATTTACATGTAGTCATTTAGCAGACGCTCTTATCCAGAGCGACTTACAGTAAGTACAGGGACATTCCCCCCGAGGCAAGTAGGGTGAAGTGCCTTGCCCAAGGACACAACGTCATTTTCGCACGGCCAGGAATCGAACCGGCAACGTTTTGATTACTAGCCCGATTCCCTAACCGCTCAGCCACCTGACTCAGTTTACATCGGCACTGTGCAACGCATGTCTGTGACGAATACTGAACTAAACGAGGATCATGTGAATACTGGATTATAAGTGAAGGTTAAAGGTGAAAAGTCTAGACTGGTAATGCTTGTGTCTGTGGTCTGCCATGGCACTCAGTATCACAGATCACAGATGAGGATGGTTTTGTCTTGTGTGTGTGTGTGTGTGTGTGTGTGTGTGTGTGTGTGTCTCTAGTGCTACCTGGGGAAGGTCCTGGTTTGAAGCTGTTTGACGAACATGGGGGTGCCAGCCTGCACTGGCTTGCTGCCATCGTCTGGCTCTGTGTAGTCATGTCTGTGCCAGTTGTTCCGCTTCTTCACTGCAGGAGGACAGAGCACAGCACCATCACAGTGTTTAGGGCCTTTCTACTTCTAATTCACAGCCTACATGTTGAAATGTTACTCTTATTAACCCCAAACTAACCTCACATATCTAGATTCGTGAATTATAACAATAACAGGTAGATTGTACTAGTTGCAATGATATATAGTTTGATATGTACTATAAAAATACATTAGGCTTAACGCGATTATGTTCAACCAGTCTGCTTGGCCACAGCTAGTCATGACTCATGTCTAATCGAAGTCTGAGGTTCACGGCACCACTCAATTAGAGCTTTAATGTCTGCCCTCCGGCCATCCAGGGGTTAACCCCTCTAGATCTGACAGGGGCCCTGCTATTGAGACTGGCCTGTATTCCCCTGTGGCTAGTCCATCATTGAACCACTGGGAGCCGGACAGACGGGCCTGTATGCACGCTCTTCCCCACACACACACACACGCACACACACACACACAGTACTTACTCAAGGAGGGTCCGTGCCCAACGTCACAGTTGGGACAGTGGTACACGTCGATGTCCACTGCATGGTGCTCCTCCACTTGGACACAGCTGAGACAAGAGGAAGGACAGATGTTACTCAAGAGTACACGCCGGCTGATTAACGCCAGCTACGCTGGGCATGCAGGAAGTGACCGGATCACCTGACAGGATGTGAGTCTGGGGTTCTCACGGTCCTTGTGACACCAAGGAGCTGTTATGATAACAGGAAGCTGCCTATATGATAGCCTGAGGTAAAAAGGTGTCCATGAAAATAAAAAAATGCCACTACACTTTGTAGGGCTATCCTTTTTCATGGCTGTCAGTTTAGTTTAAGAACAGGACTGGACTGAAATATCACAAGCCTGCAATATTTCAACTGTTCAGAGTGTGTGTGTGTGTGTGTGTGTGTGTGAGAAGGTGACAGTGAAAACACAGAGCCAGGAACACTCTCTAGCTCAGTGGCAAGTACAGCATGACCCATCACAACTTTCAAACTTGACTTATTTGAGATAGCAGCGTTTTAGTTTTTCTTTACGTGTCAAGTCAGTTAGAAGTGCCCGGCAGAAAGCGTTTGTTTGCTAGCGCCAGGGCGCACATGTGCTAACCCCAGCCCCAACCCCCCCCAGACAGCCAGACCACAGGCAGCGCACGCACGCAGGCACGCAGGCACAAACACAAACAGGCACGCACCTCTTGTAGCATACCAGAGCTGAGTGTTCACTTGCAGTGTAAACAGAAAACACACACCTCTGCAGCACACAGGCCCTTTCCTGCACAGAGTGAGCTGAACAGGCCCTGACTGTGTCTGAGGTGAGGTGAGCTGCAGGGTGAATTCCCCCGTGTCACTGAGGTCGCTCCTGAATCCTCCAGACAGCTCTGTCTAGGCCCCTCTCCAGTAAACATTAAAACCTTTAAGGTCGGACCCCCTCCGATGACGAGAACATGCATGGTCATATCTCCTGACCGTACCTCACAGCCTAAAGCCAACAGCACGTTACAAAGTATCATCGCTCTGTCTGAACAAGTCAAACATCCTGCCTTCAGTAACCGCGTTTCGAAAGGGACACACTTGCCGTAATCTTAGGTCGGAAAACATTCGCCAAACCCCGGTTCAAACTAGTTAGCCTGGAGGTGCTTGGTGTGGGCGTGAAGGCTTAAAGTGGCCCGTCTACAACGTCCCTTTGACAGAGACAGCTCTTCCCAGAGGAGGGGGACAGCCAGCACCACTGCCCTGCTATCAGCTTTGATCTGACTGGAATTGCAGGAAACTGTAAAGGAAACAAAGGAGAGCCATTAAGCCAACAGGAAGCAGAGGGCGGCCGCGGACGGCTACTATGCGCGGCCTGCGCTCGACAGGATGTGGACAACAAGCTCTCCTTTTCAGCGCACAATAAACAGGCCCACTCGGCAGCCTGGAGCTACCGAGAGGCACGCAGGCGGAGCACGCAGGCGGAGCACGCTGAAGTCACAAAGAGCACGGGGGCCTTTCTAGGACACGTACGCCAAGCGCTGCGATGGGGGTGTCATCCCCAGCTGAATCGCAAGACCATCTCCGCGGCCCAGAACTGCGGAAGAAGGAAGGAGGGGAGAGAATTCCACTGCAGCGCAGTGCTTGCAGCTGGCTGGTGTTTTGGCCCGGGTGGAATCTTGGCTGAGCCTGGAGGCCTGGACCCACGTGCTCCAGAGCGCGAGCCAAGCAGCCCGGCTTCACCTCATTCCTCCACCCTCCTCTTGCGGTGGCTCTCCTGTAACGGGGGGGGTAGAAAGCAGGGCACTGTGCCACAGGAACGCCGCCGCACGCCGCCAACCTGAGTCAGCTCCTGTGTCACCTGCGTCACTGATTAACGAGTACGCCAGGCGCCCGGGGAAAGATGGAGGGAGGGAGGGAGAGAGAGAGGGAGGGATACTGAGGGAGCCGTGGGAGGACAAAATATGTTGTCTCTTGCGCAGGCATGACGGATTGCGTCACCTCGGGAAGAGGTGGGTCGGGGAGAGTGCGTATGCAAACTGGGGTCCAGCCAACTTTTCTCGGCCTCTCTGACGAATCACTTTCTCTGCGTCAGACACATCTACATGGAGAGCAGGGACAACAAACTGAGACAGAAATGGCCAATTTACACCTCAGACGAAACCATTCGTCAAAACAAGATTAGGCACACAGTGGAGAGTGGCTGATCGACACGGACAAACTATAAACCTCTATATCAAAACATTCAAGACAGGCTGTGTGCACTAAAGGATAATAGCTTAAAGCTGTGTCCTAGGTACAGTTTCTTCCTCTCAAACGTGACTGACACCCACTGAGGGAGCTGGACAGGGGCACCATCAACAGAAATCCATCTACTAGTACCTTCTCCTGCCCCCACTATCTCTCCCTCCCTCCCTCCCTCCCTCTCTCTCTGCTCCTCCTTCCTGTGTGAGTGTGTGGGGTTATTCATTAGTCTATTCACTGTGAGGGGGTTCATTGTGCTCAGCGCTCAGCAGGGGAACACAAAGCCTGGAGGCGGCCCCAGCCATTATTTTAAGCTCTAAATAACCCCCCCTGCATGGGGCGATGACACGCCCACATTAGAGGGCTGGCAGATTCCTAATGGATGGTGGTGGGGTAGGGGAGGGCGGCCATTAGGAAATACACACCTGGCTGGATTTCTTTAGCCCTAGGGCACCTGACTGTTTGGCCACACCCCCCACCCCGAGTCTAAAGAGTTTCCTTTGTACCACAAACACCACTTGACCGATTAGACAGACGAGATAGCGACTGAACCCCAGAGGAAAATTAGGTGAAACCTATCATCTACTGGCAAACTATGCAGGTAGGCAGGAAGTCTGGTTGGGCCTTAACCTGTTTAACAACAATAACACCGCCATTACCAACGAGCCTCTAAAGTGGACACAGCTTGTGCCACGGACCCGACGTCTTCTCTGTAGTCAGCTGGAGAACAACAACAAAAGAGGATTTGCTTTGTTGTTTACGGTGCTTTGCAGAGGCCCGGCCCCAGGAAGTTTACAAGCTGACTGGATTGTTTACGGTGCAGGTTGCAAGCGCTTTGAGGTTCAGCGTTCTGAGGTTAGAGTAAAGTAGGGGCAGGCTAGGCCTCTTGTCCTCTTGTCACACATGCCCTCAATATGCCTGCTCCAGACAACACAGGGTTGACAACCAGCACTGTCAGACTACACTGCTTTCCTTTACGATGCAACGGACTCCACTCATCTGAACCCAATTTGATTTAGATTTCTAACCATACATGTTTTTTTTAAATATAATTCTCATTTGTTTCACTCCCATAGCCGCCCTGCTAATGGATTAAGCAGCTATCCCAGGGTAATACCATGATTCTGACTGACTAGAAATCAATCCCCAATGACGTTGACCAGCTACTCTACATTGATCAATCTAAAAGTAATGTGATTTACCCACCCTAATGAGAGACAGCTACAGCGGTCAGTTCAAACACAGTGCTAGCTAAGCTACGTCTACAAATGGTGAAGTTAACTGAAAAGGGCCCACACAATTGATCACATGGATTTGTCTGGTTTCGGAAAAACAGCCCAAAAAACAGCCATGGAGGACTTTTATCTGTTTTAAACGCTTAAATCGGCAGAGTGGAGCCCATCCATCTTTCCACAGCGCTTCCCCCCCTTCCAGGGACTTTGATGGATGGTGCATTGAACTTGGCTCGGCCTAGCTCCCATCAATCATCCCTCCATGTGCAATCCAGTGCCCAGTCTCTCACCACCCCCACCCTCCGACCCTCAGCCAGACATGAGGGGGGCTGAGTGTCTGTCCCCAAAATGGGGGGGAGGGAGAGGGAGAGAGAGGGGAGAGAGAGACCTACACATAGAAGTGCCTGACCTTCTGACAGCACTTAATTACAAAAACTAACAAGTACTCTTTCGAACTAAAGCTGCAAGCTAGCTGCATTCAGGCCACTCTGGGTCATTATAGTGACATCAGTCGTTATAGCAAATAAGATGAGAGTCTAACTAGTGTCTACTTTGACCAATCCAGACTGCCTCGTATCACTCTGGTGGCAGCCTATATTGTAGTAAGGCATAGAGACACAGGTGATGGAAAACACACGCACGCGCACACACACACACACACCCTAGACAGAAAGACCTGGTGCCTCCCAAGCAGACCACTGCACAAACGTTCACTTGACAAGCAGGTCGACTAAGATCTGCCAACAAGCGGGCACCCAGATTCCAGAGCGGGCACCTTGGCTTGCCACTCTGTTGAGGTAGCCTAAGATTCACCCCTTCCTTTTAGTGAGACACGTGGAAAACTGGGGAAGGGTGTGTGAGTGTGTGTGTGTGTGTGTGTGGGTGGGGGGGGGGTGCCTGTGTGTGGCTGCTTATGATTAGTCATAAATGGGGGAAGCAGCTTCATTTGTTCTTCCTCTTTTGGCACACAGCGTGGGCAGGGATACTTCCCTGGCGTAGGCTTCCCATGGTTCAGGGCGTATGGTTCTTGGCAGTCGATGGAGTTACGCAACAACTTCCGTCATTTCAGAAGAGGCAAATCTGCTGTTGTGTTCATAAACAGTTGCCGTGGAGATCACGTATTCCATCCACAGTCCCATGTTTCTGTTATTACCTTGACAGTCCTGGTGTATGCATGACTGAAGATGGATGATTTTAGAAAAGAGGGGTAATGGTGGTAAACATCCTGTTATAAATGAAGTATTTAAAGTAGTGCGTGTCTAAACAAGTTCCAAGTTGGATGGTTGCCTTAAACATGGATGCTATGTTGCTATGCGATGATGACAGAATGTGATGACAGAATGAGAAATTACACAACGCAAAAGACTGGAAGAAAGTTGCTGAAAGTATTTGGCCTTAATTAATGATGCAACAGTATTCATCCAGTCTAAATATTAGGCTACACAGACAGTGGAAAGGATTCACTAACGGTATGGCCTATAGACCAACAACAAACCTAACATGATACAAGGAAAACACATTCCTTCCCTGCAAGGAAAATAGGACAGGCTTTCCTGGGACACGTGCCGAATACCTTTAAATGGTAGTACTCCTGTCTTCCAGTAGGGGTCTCTAACCATGTGCCTATTTTGGTTGAAAGGGGATTTAAATTTCTCCAGCTGTCAATCAACAGCCCAACAATAACAACCATTTTCTCTTGAACAGAAGCAATTTCTTCAAACGATTTAGGTTTAAAAAAAAAGCCATGCTTATTTTTGCAAATAAAATGTAGATGGGTATTACTAGACAATGACAACTTCAAAGTCACAATTAGGTTTAATATTCAACTGGGGCAATTCAGTGTATATCTGTTTAAACCCCTTGAAGAATTCAGTCAACAAATATAAAAATGATGGCTAGCCAATTTCCACCTGTGGCAGCAATCCAATTACATCGTTTTAAATAAAGTTGCAAAATGCCTTTGTTTTTACCTCGAATAACCTCAGCAACATGGCAATCTTTTGAAACATTGTAGACCCATGTTCTCAGAGACACATATTCAAACATGTCATAACTATTTACTGCCTACTTCTAGACACTACTGTATCGTGTCTAAGCCCTTTTGGTATTGCGAGGCCTGTTGTATTCCTTCAGCATTGACAGGATGCATTATGATCGATACACACGGGGAACATAGTCAGAGCAAGGGTTGAATTTAGACTGAGATCTATCATCAACCAGCAACCATGTGATATCTAAAATAGGTCAAAAGGCGAGTTTACTCTCATTTACAGCTGGCGAAAGGCGTTACTGAACGGGCCAAATGTTTCTAAAAGCAGCGCAGGCTTTGATCAGTCACTGACTCTGAGATTGACAGCTCGTCACACAATCTAACTAGCAAGCCAATTTCTTAGAAGTTTGAACGTGGGGAATTACATTTAGACACAGTCTAATGAACATCAATAACTTAAAAACATTTGTTAATTGTTTAGGCAACACCAACTACTGAGAACCTCATCGTAGGTCGTGTCAATAGAGAAGCTTGAAGACCCCATTGCTTAGCACCAGGCATAGCAGTCGACACCGCATGACAACCCTCGCTTATTCGGAAACAAATAAAGTTGGTTTTGCTTCTGAAATTAATTATGTAATTGATGAAATCTATAATCTACATACCTGCCATGAAACCAGTCTTTACAGATGTCGCATTCGATCATAAACCGGCTCACATCATAGGGCTGCCGGCAGACACAGTACAGCGGGGCCGCCGCCATCTTCCTACTGTCCCCAAACAACGCAGGAATGAAGTGGGGCGGGGATTTGTTTCAGTTCACGGAAACGGACGAGAAAAAATCCGACTGCTCACGAAAGACTGAGTGCAATCTATTTGACGACAATTTGAAAAGTATTCGTTTTAAACTGGTTACAACATAAGACAATAGCGCTTTTTTGCTTAGGCTAGGTCATGATGCGAGGATTTTGGTGTCTTGGACTTGAATAACATGTGTTATATTAAACAGACACGTTTCAAATGACAGATTGTAAAAACAAAGCATCGTAGTTTGATGTTGTTTACATCCGTTTTTAAATAGTTTGTCTGCCAGCCAGGGCTTCAGTGACAGTGATCAATGACCCACAAACAAAGATGACATGACTCACACAATGTGTAATACTGCTCTGGGTAACACTTTCCAAAAGTGTTTGGATAATTGGCTTCAGTGATTCTGAAACAAACTTTTTTGATGTTGTTTATCTTAATATTTTATCATCTAGTGAACCCCTAGGTCACATGGTTGCGAAGTCTACGGCTGAAGACACAAGAGACTTTCACAACCCTAAATAATCCCCTCTTTTTGTCTCTAAGGGCATGTCTGACGTGCCTTGCGTGCCTGTGTGGCGAATAGCAATGGGACTTGCGACCCACAATGATCTGTGAGTTGACATCGCCCATCCCCCCAAACGCCCATCTGTGCTGCTTTGCAGACACATCGGCCTAATGCATTCAGGATATGAAGGGCTGACTAACTGAGCATACTACAGACCATTCCGTTGTTTTCAATACATAATAAAAAACTAAAAAACTCGAATCTATACAATAACTATCAGAGCATTTAATCCAATATTCCAATGTTGGCAAGGGTTGCAACTAAATTACTTCTACCATGATCATTAGTTGTCTCGCTACCACTCATTAGGCCATATAATAATAGGTTGTATTGCCAAGCTCTATACCCGCCTCGGTATTGCTTGGCATCTTCCCTATGGTTTCAAGACAGACAGCTCGACACCTTAACACAGTGTAACCAATGCTTTGTGAACTGAAATCCACAGAGGATAAACCTATTTTCATTGATTCCACGTTTACATGGATTAAGAGCGCCACCTGGTGGATAAAGGTAAACACTTCCCCCCCTGCGATATTGTCGACAACTAGCGCAGGCGCAGTGAAGATAATACTGTCAAAAATAAGGAAGAATCTTATTGTCACGTTAAAGCGTGTTCATATTCTGTTCTTGTGGTTTTGTTTATTGAACCCTTATAGGTTTAATGAGTAATACCTAGGTAATATATTTCTAAACGTATTAACGCAGGTAGGAACAGTGCGAAAGACAGTGAATGACTGAACGTGATAATGATAGGTGCTTGGGAATGGATGGTGATTTAGAATTTAAATGTGATGGACGGCCTCAACTGGTCAGTTTCAATAGAATAGAATTGTATTCCTGCATTAGGCTACTGTCATTTGCTGTTGAAATGTAGCGATGATCGTTGTCTTGACAGTTTTAGGAATTGCTTCCTCGAGTCAATGCACTGTTGCCTATGCAGGTACCATGGTTGGGCATAGTTTTGGGGTTGGAATAGAAATAAGTCAAACGTAAATTTACAATAAACAAATGAGAGTGCCAATGTCACCACATTGGACAGCCAACACTTGTGCTTAACTGATGCTTCATGTGTTTCAGTTTACCCATGAGCAAGGGAGGAGGTAAACAGTCTGCGCGAGGATGAGGCGTTTGTCGAAAAAGAAGGCTCTGAGCCTGGTGAAGGAGTTGGATGCTTTTCCAAAAATCCCGGAAAGCTATGTACAGACAACTGCTACCGGGGGAACAGGTGCATATTACAGTCACTACTTACATTTAGTCATTTAGCAGACGCTCTTGTCCAGAGCGACTTACAGTAAGTACAGGGACATTTCCCTAGAGGCAAGTAGGGTGAAGTGCCTTGCCCAACGACACAACGCCATTTGACACGTCCAGGAATCGAACCAACAGCCTTCTGATTAATAGCCCGACTCCCTAACCACTCAGCCATCTGACCCATACTTGGTCATCATCACAGAATTGTATGCTACTGCATCAAGTAGCTTTCAGTTTGCCAATATCCTGAATGACTAAATATATATTAATGATTGTCCTCTGCAGTGTCTTTGATAGCATTCACTGCCATGGCACTGCTTGCCTTCTTTGAGTTTTTTGTCTACCGAGAAACCTGGATGAAGTATGACTATGAAGTTGATAAGGATTTTTCCAGGTATGTATTTATTGCGGTATAGTATCTACTTCAAAGTTAGCCTATGTTTTGATAACGGAGTTCTACATAACAATTATCTTTTGGTATTCACAGCAAAATGAGAATAAACATAGATATCACCGTTGCCATGAAATGTCAGCGTAAGTTTTCAACTCGCAAAAGTACAGTTTTGGCATTCATATTTGAAATATTATGGATACATATGAGATAAATGTATTATGCTGCTTTCAGATGTGGGTGCAGACATTCTGGATCTGGCAGAAACCATGATCACATCTAATGGTCTTCGCTATGAGCCCGTAAGTGGATCAGGCCTATAAAAAACTTCCTCTTCAAATAAATTACTCAGATCTGCATATTTGTGTTAAACAGCACCCTACATATTCAACTTTAAAACCCAAAGTATCTATGCATTTTTTTTATAATTGTAGGTGATTTTTGACCTGTCTCCACAACAAAGACTGTGGCACAGGTACAAACTTTCCTCCGACAGCTTTCACAGTAATATGCTCTTACCTGTGCAGGTAGCTTCTGAACTCTACAATCTTGTTTTGTTTTGAGTGTCTGACTTGCTTCTGGTCCTCAGGACTCTGCTACTGGTCCAGAACCGCCTGAGAGAGGAGCATGCCCTTCAGGAGGTCCTGTACAAGACTGTCCTGAAGGGATCCCCCACTGCCCTGCCCCCCCGGTCAGTCTGGGTGTTATGTTGCCTCAACAATACCATTCTGAATGGTGGGATTACAATGTAATTCAAGCAAGTGTGTTGTAATAACAAGGAGTGTGTATTGTGTGTGTGTGTGTGTGTGTGTGTGCTTATAGGGAACACAACCCCACAGAGCCGCTCAGTGCTTGTAGGATCCATGGGCACGTTTATGTCAACAAAGTAGCAGGGAACTTCCATGTCACAGTGGGAAAGTAAGTCTGACAGTAGTACAGGGATGCAAACACATGTATGGTTAAAAAATGGATCAAAATACACCGACACTAATGTGTAATATTCAATTTCATTTTTTATTCCGAGACTTAAACTATTATTAAACTATCTAGCACTTCTTCTGGTTTTACTCCTTCTTCCTCTTCTCCTGGTCACCTCTAAGGGGCACTAAATGGCCTCTCACCACAGGATCAATGGAGGACAATGCCTGTAGGTTATTACTTTTGAGAGGTAGTTTGTTCTACTTGCCACAAGCTGTGTAAGACTCGGTCACCTTCCCAATAAAATCCATGACTGTAGGCGATTTCTTTAAGACTGCAAGGGAAGCTTGGCTTCCCCTAGAATGTCCAAAAACATTATGGTCAAATATTTACTATTGTGTTAACATTTTAAATGTTACACGTTCATCTTGAAGACAAGTTCGTTCATAATCAGATACATATAGCAGCAGATCGACTGACTCGCTTTTCCTTCTCATACTTTTCCGTAGCGTCACAGTGCATTTAACAGTTGAAGCCCAGCGTCCAGGGACTTGAATGGGGCTGCTTTGAACCGTCGTTTTCAGTGCTTCGAAACTATACGGTCATTGGATAAATGCTGCGATTAGGTCCCGCCCACGGATGCTCAGCGTCACGCACGCCGGGCTTCTGCTTGATGACTGGAGGGTCTGTCGAAAGACTGCATCTCCTTTTGATTGACAGCGATGTTGTAGCCTACTATAAAAAGTCGCCGAAGCTATTCAAGCTCAGTCCCATCGAGGATTTTGCAAGTGTAGTCGAAAGACAAACTGCTGCAACCTATTTCTTGGTATTTGTTGGCGAAATTGTTAGCCAATTTTCATCATACATTTCATATAATTATACACCACATTTCCTTCGATGTTTATCCTGAATTCATCCCCACCACACTGTCTCTTTAATGACCTCACACTTAACCTTAAGGATGTATTCTCAACAAGTTCTTCTTTGGTTGTGTCCCTGATGGCTCAGTGGATAAGCATGTATAGCATGAACGTTAAGGGTCTTGGGTTCAAATCCCATGAAAGGCTACGTTGGTCTTTCAGAAACTGTCTCTTTAATGACCTCACACTTAACCTTAAGGATGTGTTTTCAACGAGTTTGTGTTTGCTTGTGTCCCTGATGGGTCAGTGGATAAGCATGTGTACCATGAATGATAAGGGTCTTGGGTTCAAATCCAATGGAAGGCTGCAATGGTCTTTCCTTACAGAAACTGTCTCTTTAATGACCTCACACTTCACCTTAAGGATGTATTTTCAACAAGTTGATATATGCTTGTGTCCCTGATGGCTCAGTGGATAAGCATGTGTACCATGAACGTTAAGGGTTGTGGGCTCAAACCCCATGGAAGGCTGCAATGGTCTTTCCTTGCAGAAATGGTCTCTTTAATGTCCTCACACTTAACCGTAAGGATGTGTTTTCAACGAGTTTGTGTTTGCTTGCGTCCCTGATGGGTCAGTGGATAAGCATGTATACCATGAACGATAAGGGTCTTGGGTTCAAATCCCATGGAAGCCTGCATTGGTCTTTCCTTACAGAAATGGTCTCTTTAATGACCTCACACTTAATCTTAAGGATGTATTTTCAACGAGTTAATATATGCTTTTAGATGAAAGCTTTCAATTGAACATTGAACTTATGTTTTCAAGTGGAATTCATAAAGACATAATTATTTTCCGACTGAAATTCAGCAAGGCCCTGGTGGCCTAGTGGATATGCATGGGATCTTGAGTGCTGACCCCTCCGGTTCAAATCTGGCTGGAGGCAGTGTACCCCATGCTTGCTTTCTGGCATGCAAAACATGTTAGTATCTCTTTAAGCAGAGCACTTTTTAAAAGATAAATACTACCTTCACATGCCGGAGGTATGGGGCCCCAGTGGCCTAATGGATAAGCATGCGGACAAGCAAATCCCGACGGCATGGGATCAAATCCACCCAAACCCTCGAACCCAGAGAAATCCTTTGACTGAGCTTGCTCTAAGGTCGCCCCCAAGGTGTCGGGGCCTGGTGTCGTGGGTTCAGATGAAGCACAGGGCGTGGTGCCAATCAGATCCGTGAGCCCAGATCCCTGTGACCGCAGCGCACTCCCCCGACTGTCCAGACTCCCCGACTGCCAGCCGGGATCACCCAACTGTCTTTGTCAGTACCCGACTGTCCCACCAGGAAAGACAGTTGGGAGAGAGGATCTCGGGAGCCGGGAAAATACATTTACCTTTTATCAGTTTTATATATAAGTCCAGCTTTTTTTCCAAGTCCAAAAGCAACAATTGAGTTGTAGGAAGATCCTTCAGCCAGATTAGAACACAAGTGTGAGGTCATTAAAGAGGCCTTTTCTGCAAGGAAAGACCATTGCAGCCTTCCATGCGGGTTTGAACCCACAACCCTTATCTGTCAGGGTACACGTGCTTATCCACTGAGCCATCAGGGACACAAGGAAAGATGAGCTCGTTGACAATGCATCCTTAAGGTGAAGTGTGAGGTCATTAAAGAGACAGTTTCTGCAAGGAAAGGCCAACACAGCCTTCCATGGGATTTGAACCCAAGACCCTTAACGCTCATGGTACACATGCTTATCCACTGAGCCATCAGGGACACAAGGAAACAAGAACTTGTTGAAAATACATCCTTAAGGTAAAGTGTGAGGTCATTAAAGAGACAGTTTCTGCAAGGAAAGACCATTGCAGCCTTCCATGGGGTTTGAACCCACAACCCTTATCTGTCAGGGTACACATGCTTATCCACTGAGCCATCAGGGACACAAGGAAACATTAACTCGTTGACAATACATCCTTAAGGTAAAGTGTGAGGTCATTAAAGAGACAGTTTCTGCAAGGAAAGACTAACGCAGCCTTCCATGGGGTTTGAACGCAAGACCCTTAACGCTCATGGTACACATGCTTATCCACTGAGCCATCAGGGACACAAGGAAACATGAACTCGTTGAAAATACATCCTTAAGGTAAAGTGTGAGGTCATTAAAGAGACAGTTTCTGCAAGGAAAGACCATTGCAGCCTTCCATGGGGTTTGAACCCAAGACCCTTGACGTGCATGGTACACATGCTTATCCACTGAGCCATCAGGGACACAAGCATATATCAACTCGTTGAAAATACATCCTTAAGATGAAGTGTGAGGTCATAAGAAAATATACTATCATGTTTTGCATACCAGAAACTAAGAATGGTGTACACTGCCTACAGCCAGATTTGAACCAGAGGGGTCAGGACTCAAGTTCCCATGCATATCCACTAGGCCACCAGGTCCCTTGCTGAAATTGCTTCTGAATCTAATTATATCATTATGAATTCAACTTGAAGACATAAGCTCAATGTTCAATTGAAAGCTTTCATCTAAATGCACCTTGGGGGATGTGAACCCCCAACTTCCTGATCTGTAGTCATACTCTCTAACCATTTAGCCAACCTTACAACCACAAAAGTTGCATGTGGACAGTCACACTTTGTCATAATCACTCACTCATTTGTGAACCACACCTGGCAATCGTTTTTGTTGATTGGCAATCAGATCACATTGCTTTCAAAACTAAATAGGCCTTAATGGGAATCTTATGGATCCAGAACATAACATGTTGATTTCATTTGCAGCAACTCATCATGATTTTCTTCACAGTCTTTGCTCTGTCTAGAACAAATCTGGGAGAGAGAAGGCTGCTCTTTGGCATGCAATAAATAGTCTAGTTATAGCCATGTTTATACAATGTTGTACATTACTACTCTGTTGCTTTTGGTGACTACTCATAGTCCTGATTTGCTGTCTTTGTCAGGCCTATCCATCATCCTCGTGGACACGCACACATAGCTGCCTTTGTCAGCCATGATAGTAAGTTATCCTACCACCAAGGTTATTGTCAGAATTGAAAGTGTCTCAGTAAAATAGAGGCTTTCGGTGTTCATCACTAGTTGTCTTTCCCCATTGCCATGCAGCATACAATTTCTCCCATCGGATAGACCATCTGTCTTTTGGTGAGGAGATCCCAGGCATCATCAATCCTCTGGACGGCACAGAGAAAATCACAGATAACAGTAAGTTACTGCTCCTCCATGAAACCAGTAAACATGACGGAGTGTGTCTTTATGTGTCCTTTTACACTGTACCAGTGCAATGTTGTTAGCTTTCGAGGGACTCTATTTGCTGTTATAGTTTGCTGTAAATATATTTCCATCATCTCTGACTGAATATACTGCCACAATAAGGATGGAACTATTTGCTGTTTTGTACCCATTTGAATTGGATTAGTGCAGGTATATCTTTATTACAGCACAGATGAAAAGTCTTTCAGATTATCCCTGGAAAATAATCCTACACTTCGACTGCATACATTTTGGAGCAAAGCCTTTGTTTGAATTTACATATGCATAAAATAAACATATTTTACTGTAAAAATTTAGTTTATTTTGAAATTCTACAGTTCATGCGGATTAAATGCTTTGCATAGTATATCCTTCTTTTCTTGTGTTTGTGCATTGTGTATTTAAGATTAATATTGTTGTGATTCCAGATAACCATATGTTCCAGTACTTTATCACAGTAGTTCCCACCAAGCTCCACACATCCAAGGTGTCTGCAGACACGCACCAGTTCTCTGTCACCGAGCGGGTTAGTCCTCCTGGGTTCCCTGTTACTTTTCCAGCGTTTAGATAAAGTGTAGATCAAAAAAGTTCGAATGACCACCAGAATCCTAGCTGGATGGATGTGGCTACCACTGCAATGTCATGACGTTTCATCAGCACAGTCTTTGAATCCTACAGGGGAATTGCCTTGAACTCCCCCTGCTGGGTGCACCGTGTCAGTGCATATTTTGCATCAGTGTGTGTGAAACAGAACCTGTGTTGTCCTCAGGAGAGGGTGATAAACCATGCGGCGGGCAGCAACGGCGTGTCCGGTATCTTCGTCAAGTACGACACCAGTTCTCTGATGGTGACGGTCAGCGAGCAGCACATGCCACTCTGGCAGTTCCTGGTCCGACTATGTGGCATCATCGGGGGCATATTCTCCACCACAGGTAACTCTTGGTCCACCCTCTACTTTCTATACTAGTATAAACCATCAAAAGTATCTTGATAATTCAGACTTTATTAATCTAATATAGTATAAGATGGGTCTCACACAATGATGTTCCCACACTCAAAAACAAAAACGATGTAGTCTAATTCCTTTCTATGTGTCTTCCTTCAGGAATGCTCCATGGACTGGTTGGTTTCTGCTTTGATGTGATTGGCTGTCGCTTCAAACTGGGTTTATACAGACCCAGGGAGGTACCAAGAACAAACCTCGATCTGGCAGTGACTTGAGAATCTTTTGAGTGAATCCCTGTCTTCCTGGTGTTGATAATGTTACAGTACCCTGTGTCGTATTTGTTTCCAGGCTCCATACCCAGGCAGCCAGATGAATAACCATGCACCTCTACTATCAGACGACACTGCAAGCGAGAAGCTAGCCTGAGCTGGAACCTGGGCCTCCTGTCCCCTGCTCTGGGGACATACAGGAAGTACCAAAGCACAAGAATGTTCAACTGACAGACTTTCATACAGCTTCTGTAGACCCCATTATCTATGTTTTATTTTGCAATTAAAGGACAGCTGCTCATTTTTTTTACCAATTAAGACGAAAATGAAAATTGTTTCTTGAAATGAATATCTTGGGGCTGTAAACGTCAGGTGTTATTATTCTTTGTTTCAAGTCATTGAGCATTTTAATTACAGTGCACTGATATGGAAACAAGCTGTCTACAATGTTACACTTTCATCTTGACATTTTGACTGCCTAGGTATTTTGCAGTATTTGTTTTGGGTTTGGTTTGTAGTTGTATATAAAATGACTTATTTCTCACATTAAATATGTTTGTCCTGCTTGGTGTTGATATTTTTCTAATCTGTTTGATAAAGTTCCATGTGCAACAGTAAAAGGGTGAGTTTATTACTGAAGTGATGTTGTTCATGTACACACTATACACCAGTCCACAGGTAAGGTTTTTTTTACTTTTATTCAGCCACAGTGTTTATTCAGCCAAAGAGATTCTACAGCTACACATCAACATGTGAATGCTGACCTGAAAAGAAAACTATAAAAATAAGCATGAGGATGATAGTTGACTGCTGTTGAAGTTGTATAAATAACTAGCCTACATTGTGGCCCCAAGATGTCCTTAGATAACATTGTCAATGTGGAGTATTCAATATCTTATTTTTGTCAAAAGGTTTGTAGGCCAGCTGCACTCTGCACCAGGGTAACCCACCATGTACCCCAGGTTGTAATTTATTCAGATTTTTGAATTATGATTAAGACAATATGGTGTACAAACAGGAACCCTGGTTTTTCCCTTTATAAAACATTGAAAGTGTTTACAAGCAAACAGCTTTTCGTCTTTACTTTTACTTGTAACTTTTTTTTAAAAAGACAATTGCACATAATAGGACAGGAATATAGGACAGGACAGGAGCATAATGGATAGCACACTAGTATGTTTGTTCTCTTAGATTTTATTAAAGTTTTGTCAAGTAGACTTAAATGAAGTGATTTCAGAGACAGAGACAGAGGGTGACTGGACGTTCTGCAAATGGTATTAGAAAAACATTCATGAGACAAAAATGAGGTGTGGCTGTTAGGAAGGGTCAAGTCCACCTCTGGTCTCTGGTCTCACCTGCTTTTAGAATGCATCCAAAAGCATGTACACCACTTCTTTGTCAACAGGACACACATAAAAACAAACTTCACTAACAAGCAGGATGTTATGTTGATCCCTTTCTGATGCTACTTCATACTTAAGATCCATAGCATGATAATTGGGTTGGATGGGTTGGGTCATGGTCCCTTCCTGAAATCAGGAAAGAACAGTCACCATGTTTGCACCCGAAAACTAGTTGAGCATACAATGTAGTATTTCATTTCTGAAGATGGGTTTTGGGTTATCTTTCTCAATTTGTTTTCACTTCAAGACATTAATTAGTCTGCCAAGAGTCGATACATGAAATGTACAAAGACTGCATAATTTCTTCATCTGTTTTATGAAAACTGGTCTGCTGTCACGCTAACACTTGTGGTAGATTTGTTGGGAAGCTCTGTGGTAGAACAGACAAGCTCCTAACGGAATGAAACACTTTTTGGTAGGTACAATATATAAGAATAATATATAACTTCAAATATTTACAGTAAATATGCACAAAACTGTGTTTTATGTGTAATTATGTATAGTCCCTCACCGTGAACAGTCTACATAAGACTAGCCTTTGTTTGATGCAATAATTTAAAAATATGAAAAAGTAGTAACCTTAGCCTCAGTAGAAACTTCTGTACAAACAGGCAAAAGGTGAATGAGCATCAAAACAAACAAGGAGTCCAACACTATGTTAAATAACATACTGATATGTCAGTAGTGGTTCATTACAACCATCAACAGTAAGACATGTATCAACTCTAACCTGGCCAGGTCTTTGTAGTGTTACAGTTGCTGTCTACTGTACATTTAGATTTAGGGCCGACAACTAACTGTTGATATCTAAAATGTTGAAATGGTATTGGATACAGCCTGTTAGTGTGTGTGTCTTAAATAGGCAGCACATACAAGGCAAATTAATACTTGCCCAAAATCACCCATCTTTAGAAAAGAGAGACCATGGATATTTTTGGATTTCACACCATTAATGATTCATGTACAGAAAGTGCCCAATTGTGGAGCACTGACTAATTTCAAGTATGCAAAAGTAAGAAAATAATTAAAATCATCACAATTTCCAAGGCAATATATCATGATTTGAGAGGACAGGCAGTGTGACAAAAAAGTAGAGAAAGCAGAAGAAAAGAAGAAAAGTACAGGATTTTGTGATGGATCTTTAGTTGCATATATAATCAGTAATCAATTTGATTCTTGGCTTTGTATGAACTACTGGGGTTTTGGTGAATTAAAAGTGCAGATTCTGATTTTTGTTGTTGAAATGAATACATTTCAAGCCTAATAATAATAATAATATACCTCTTTCCCTCCTAATACTTCAAACTCCATTAACTCCTCTTCTGTCCCCCTTGTTTTACCACCTATACTCAGAAGTTCATCTTGGTTGGACTGGGGGTGGCCTGTGCTGCAGAGGGGGGCTGAGAGAGTTCGAAAGGTGCTGTCTCGTTGGCTGTTGCTGCCGGTCAGTTAGTTGTTGAGCGTGCTAGAGGCTCGGAAGTAGGAGAGGAACTTGAAACAGAGGCTGACGACAAAGTACCAGATGTGGCGGGCCATCTGGGAGCGGGCGATGAACACCCTCCAGAAAATGACGAGCACCAGGGTGTTGAAGGTGTAGCGGATATTCCTCAACCTTGGGGAGAGAGAGAGAGAGAGGGAGAGAGAGAGAGAGGGAGAGAGAGAGAGAGGGAGAGGAGGAGAGAGAGAGAGCAAGGGCGAGAGGGAGGAGTCGGGGGAGAGGGGCAGTCAGAGATGCATAGGGAGAGAGTAATAGTGAAAGAAGTTGACACACAGGACAAATATTGAAGGCTTGATCATCACACGATCACCATTCTGCATAACAAAAAAGGCTAATGTCCCTTTCTCTAGTCCTTCATGGAAGTATATTTGTTGAAGTGCTTTGGTACATGTTTGTAGTTGACTTACTTCCTCAGGTGCTGTCTGGCAACAGGGATATCTGACATCTCTTCGTTCAGAACGTACTTTTTAGTGCCGATACAGTAGTTATCAATGTACTCAGGCCAGTTCAGCTGGCGGACGTCAAAGTTGAACGTCTGCAGGAGCGGGTAAGGAAATTCACAGAAGGACATTTATACACTGAGACGGAATGGCGTCTACAAATCCACCTGGAACACTGAGGGAAGCTCTGGGTGAGTTCACAGCTCGTAGCCCTGGCGGTGAGTAGCCTACCTTCCTGTCCTCCGGGCTGAGTTGACTCATCAACATGCTCATGTTGTCAGAGTTCCACTCCCAGTCCTGACTGCTGAAGTACTCCAGCAGTCCGATGGCCTTGTGGAGCCGGTTGAATATGCGCATCATCCTGGCCAGGGAGAGAAGCAGACATGGAGGGGTGTTATATAGTGTCGAACATTTCAAGTGATCATTTAGCAGACGCTTTCATCCAAAACGACATACAGAGGGGAGGATTTAAGCGTCATTTTGACCTGCAATGAAATGCTCCACCACTGAGCTATTACCCACCCGCCCCCAATACACAACATGTTCTGATCCATTTTTAAGACACTGAAGTCATTGAGCTTAACGTAGCCTCAAATTCCAGAACCATGGCTGTGCTCCGACAGAGCAGGTGACTAGAGGGTGGTTCCCCTGTCTGTGTGTCCTGGGTGTTAATGTCTCACTGTGGCTTCTGTCCAGACATGCGCAGGTAGAAGTCGTAGATGAGGGCAGGGAACTTGTGGCTAACCAGCATCCAGTACTGGTTGATCAGGTAGTTGGAGGTGATGTTGGCATTGGGCCTCCGGAAGGCCTGCTCCAGAGGGTTCCTCTTGAAGCTGGACATCACATGGGTCTCTAGGGAGGAGCACAGAACAACATAAGGATGAATGTGAGTGAAGCACTGATCCTATCTTCTGATATCAAGTTATACATATCGGTCAATAACTCAGTTTTCTTTTATTCCTGCACTGACAGTGATGGAGCAAAAGCAATTTCAGGGCCATCTCAGATCTCCAGCAATTTCAGGGTTAATAAAGGACAGAGATCACAGAGATGTAGAACGCAGGGCCTGGGTCGGTCCTTTAGCTTTTGCTCCTTATAGAATTACAAACGTGAGGACATTTAGACCAGTATACATCACTGCTAGACCCTCCTCCAGCGGTCTGGGATCTGTGTGACCTCACGCCTTACATCACACCCGAGCCGGTCCTCCGCATTTCCATGGTAACAATGCGGCCAGCGGCTCCCTCGATCAGATCCAAGGTGACAGACCAGATGTGCCCTGGCTGGCTCACGGGCTATGCTAACAGCACCACCGCTAATCGCTAACGAAAAGCCTCCACACCCCAGTTGCCATGGAGATAGCAGTGGACCACTACTAAACCAAACGGGTGCTGCACCGCCCACAAAGCTTTGCTAGGGGTGTGGCACCACGTCAGATGCTGGCAGGCTGCATCTGTTACACCACACCAGCGATCTGTATAGGTAACCTGAATGCCTATGATTACATTTAACCCAACCCTGTGAACATCTTTGTCCACCATTACCCCTCTTGGCCCCATTATTAGCTTGATTCCTAGCCCTCTATGTGGGCCAGTGAGATTAGCGAGCATCGTGCCCGTTTCATAACAGTCAGAGAGAGTGATGAGGCCTGATCCCGAAGCCATCCATCTGGTGACAATTTCCAGGGTGAAAGGATCAGATTTGCTAATCTCATAGACCGGGGAGTTTAATCTGAGGCTGCCCGACGCCTGTGGCCATCTAATCTACAGTCTCCCGCTGACCGCTGAGGTAAACATGACTGGACGATAGCTAACAATGATTGTTGGAGCACTGATATTGGTCCATATTCTTGACTCATGTATGACCCTGAAGACCAGTTACACAACTTTTCAGCAAATATGATGATTCTTACAATACGATAACAGATATAGCCATATGCAAACAATGCTCCAGTGAAAAACATTTCAGTCTCCCACTCTCTGCTAAGGCAAAACCATACCATCGGCTGTTTAGTAACGGTGATGTCATGATGTCACAGAAACATTCTGGCTGAAATGTCTTGCGGGGGGGTTCTATGCGTCTTGCTCATCCCTGCCACCAGATGGCAGACAAAGAAAACCTACCGATCTCTCCCCAGTGGAAAGGGTTGATGCCGCCTGTTGTGCAGTTGTACACCAGGGCTGACTTGGGTCTAGAGGACAGAGAGAGAAGAGGTCACTGCATGGCTGTGAGAAGAATTCCTCCCCCAAATATTACCACACCACAACTGCACCACTTACTTACAACACCCAAGTGTGGGAGGCATTATGAAAGATGTCCAGAGTGTGAGAAAGTCAGGAAGAGGGGTGGCTGCTTGTTAGTTTAATTGATTGATTTTGTGTGTGGATTCAATCATCGTCCACCTTCAGGGAGTGTTAACCTGTGCACTGCCGTGTACCAGCCAGCAGCCAGGGTCAGGTTGACCACCACGTCCACAGGGATGAGGTCTGCCACGGCGTCGTTGTTGGCTCTCATGGTGCGCAGGATTCCCTTCCCAGCCTGCAGGACAGGACCACACAGGCTTACAACCAGCAGAAGAACTTACACTGGGGATGTTTTTCTTGAATTAAACCTTTTTATTCGGTTCCAGATTGGGTATGGTGGGATTGAATACCACTCCCAAAAGAGGCAGGTGCATACTAGTATACGGATGATCGAGTAAAATCATACCGCAATGAAGACTCCACTTGGTCCGTTGAAGTTGTCGATCCAGCCCTGAGTGAGAAGAGAGAGGAACGTGTTTGAGTGAGGGGAGAAGTGGGAGCTCCTCACGCGCTTCCTCGAGCCCTGCCCTGACACAAGGGACCAGGGCATGGTGCTCCAGTGCGCAGAGCAGCAGTGGTGAGGCTGTCGAGGGTGTGCAGAGTCAGCATGGAGATGGAGGCCGGGTGGGTAATAACACAGGCTCGACATCAATTACGTGCCATTAAAAAAGGCCATTACAAAGTGAATAGGAGTGCTGGTAATAGACCGTGCTGGTGTGGGGGTATGTGGCTCAGGTTAATGCAGGGGCCAGATAGCTCTGGTCTTAACAGACACGCATGTGATAAACAGAGCCGTCTTCCGTTCTGCAGTCAACTGCCAATCAGATTGCTTTCTCAAAGAGAAAGAGGGAGCCGATAAATCTGTGAAACCTGATTTGTTAATGATCTTTTAGCACTTAGTGGGATACTGAAGTACTGGGGATTGAAGTAGCGTAAATCTCAGACACAAACACACACACAAATAGGGTTGCAGTGTCCCCGCCAGACCAGGCCAGTCAGAGCCAAGGTACCCTCACACAACTCCTGGCTCAGGGGCTACAGGTGTGCAAACACAAGCCTATATAAAGGATAAAGAAAGGGCTTGTCTCTTGTGTTCATCTGTGACTTTACTTCTTTCCTTTAAGGCTTCCAGGCACCAAAAGATATTTGGCAGGAGAGAAAGAGAATAATCACCACTTATGCCAAGTGAAGACTTAAATGCTTAACGGGATAGAATCTAATGCTGAGATGTTGGAAAATCGGTAAAGGTTAATCTTAGTATTGAGAGCCCCATCAGGACTGCACCTGCTGGTCTTCTTCAGTAGCATTCAGCGGAACTTTCCAAAATTCTTTATTGACCTTCTGTGGGGACACTCGGGGACTATTGAGTTACCATCTCAGATGCTAGGGTCAGTCAAGATTACCCTCTGAGAAGCAGGCTGTCTGGACAGATGGACAAACATATTTTATACCACAAATATTAACCCTGACCCCAGGCCTTGTGAAGCCTTCAGCCTTGAGCCGCTTAGGATCCAGAGGGGTATTGACCAGTGTAGTGTTACAGCGACCAATAGCTTGTTTCTATCTGTTTCCAATAACAACAGAATAATGATGGATGTGAACAGGCAGGCTGAACACTAGCCCTAAGGGCTTTTACTGAAATGTGACACCGTTTCAATAATGATAGCGTCATACATCAACAGGCTGTAACATCATGACAACATTACACATTTTTTGGGCTGTCCAAAGGTTATGGTCAAAGGATGTTTTTGTTCAGAGCATGAACATAATAGTATGGTATGTTTTGTATTCATGTCCCGTTTGTAGAGACATTCAACACTCAAGAGGAGAACCTTCTGGGCAGTTGGGGCAGAAACACTGCATTCAGTCCTGAACATGCTCGAGCCTCCACACAGAGTCATCTGAACAAACAGTGACAGTCGACATTGGAGTGTCTGACCCACGACCCCCCCCAGCTTACGCTGCTCCTCTGCCCAGGTAAGAGGTAACACTCACAGGGAAAGGCTCCTGCCAGCTGGCCCCCACGATGGAGGGCCTGATAATGCCAATGTTGATCTTGTCGCTCTCCTGCTGGACCACACTCTCGGCCAGGGCCTTGGTGTAGGTGTAGGTGTTGGGACGGTCCCCTATGAGGCGAGGGGTGATATCACGCACGATACTGTCATCCATCCACCTGCAGACACGGCACAAGAGGGACACTCGGATGTTACTGGACGACAGACAAGACAGGGAGATGTCCTGTACACATCGGCTCATGTCCTCCTTATCTGTCGGGGCACGGTGTGAACACAGCCGTCTGACAACCCTCCTCGACCTCCATAATCCTCTCCAGCAACACAGCTTGGTTCCCCAAAAAATCGATGTCTTAACTCGGATATCAAATCTTGGTTGGGTCCCTGAATGAATGAGAGGAGAGGGAGCCCACATGGATCCCTGTCTCAAGTGGAAATGAGGCTGTACTCACTCCAGGGAGTCAATGAGCTTCTTGGGATCGACAGGCGGGGGGTAGATGACCTCGTCGATGTGCCTGCGGTTGCAGTTTGCATAGGCGGTGGATATGTGGATGAAGGCCTCCAGGTGCTGCATCTGCTTGGCCAGAGCCAGGAGCTGCTGAGTGCCGACCACATTCAGCTGCAGGGCGTGCCTGGCAGAGGGGAGGAAGACACAATTAGAGCTCCATGGGAATGTGTGTGAGGGCCTGTGGGGTTTGTGTGTGCGCTTATACTGTATGTTTGTGTGCACGTATCTGTGTGAGAGAGAGAGAGAGAGAGAGAGAGAGACAGTGTGCGATTATGTTATTAGGATTCCTCTGTCAGGAATAATATTAAATGGTGACCTATGTGGTACTGGCTCTGTGACGACTCAAAATCAGAATACATGGGTCCAGATTAGTGTGAAGGGATGACATAACAACCCCAAACGATCATTCGAAGTTTTAACTCCTTTGGGAAGCATTTAGGGTGGGGTCACACATTTTCATTTTTTTTGGTGACACATTCTGTTCACACATTCATTACAGATAGTGAGAGAAAGGATGAGAAGAACTAACAACTTCTGACAGATACACTAGGATCCTCATTGTCACCACTTACACCATTTCATGCTTACGTGATAGCCTTTGCTTTGTCTACCAACACAAACAAATCTCCAAATAGCATACCACGTCTGTCCATGACACACCTAGAAGGAGGATTGTGACACCATAGTGACATAGAGAGATAGAGGAGAGAATGTTGCCTAGGGATGAAACCAGACTGACTGTTGGGTCATGTCACCAAGACGGCCATGAGGGGACAGAGAGTGCTGCTCGGACAGAGGCAGTCAGTGTGTGTGTGTGTGTGTGTGTGTGTGTATGAGACAGAGAGACAGAGAGACAGAGAGACAGAGAGACAGAGAGACAGAGAGACAGAGAGACAGAGAGACAGAGAGACAGAGAGACAGAGAGACAGAGAGACAGAGAGACAGAGAGACAGAGAGACAGAGAGAGAGAGAGAGAGAGAGAGAGAGAGAGAGAGAGAGAGAGAGAGAGAGAGAGAGAGAGAGAGAGACAGAGACAGAGACAGAGAATGACGGTTGATGGGTCATAGCCATAAATCAGTTTCGGTTTGGCGGCATCATGTGGCCCTGTAGAGACAGCTTTGGGGAGGCTTGCGGTCGTGACAGTCGGTGTCACGACCGTGAGGAGACGGTTCCGGTCTGACGGGCCAGCTAACTCTGGAGAAACACCACTGTGACTGTGGTACCTACTTACCGCTTCTAGCCGTTTCCTTTCCGGGCTGTTCCAAGCCTGTGACTCATACCCACACTGACGCAGTAGTGTCTTCATTTGGGTGATAGACGGCTCATAGAGGCTAGCGTGAAAAACTCTACCACGGCTATCAGTACTTTGGCACTAGCCTTGCGGTTCTTGATAGCGATTGAGGGTTGCAGAACCGGTCTAAGGTGTGGCTGCAGCTATCTGAAGTGCTCTGCTCTCTGTCCCACAGCTTCAGCGAGAACACTGTCATCTGATTTATGACCCTGCCCTCCCCTAGCAAGGTTGTTGCCTGGAACACTGAGAGTTATGAGTCTGAAGCAAGAATGGAGGGAGGGAGAGAAGGAATGAGCATGACAGAAGAAGAGAGAGAGAGAGAGAGAGGAAAGGGAAAGAGACAAAAATAGCGAGAGAGCGATGAAACTTGAGAAAGCAATACAACGAGAATATTCTGCTAGTCGGGTTGGAAACCATTCAGATTACAGGCAGGAGGCAAAGTGAGCTGTTAGTCCAGCCTAGACATCCATCTGCAGCCCCTTCCTGCTCCCAGAGGGACATCACACTCTCTCCGTCTCGCTCCCTCACTCCGTCTCACTCCCTCTCTCCGTCTCACTCCCTCTCACTCCGTCTCCCACAGGCACCGACACCTGACCGCAGACAGAGCTATCACCGTCTAATCCCCCAGAAGCCCTTTACCCCAGAGGAGAAATCAGACCAGTCACTCTCGCTCAGCAGGCTGCGAGTGGAGGGATGGACGGTGTCTCAGTCTTAACTGCACAGCTTAAACATAGATCCTCTCTTTTTCCATCTATCGGTGTCTCTCATCTGTCGACGTGTCTCTATAGGTCACGCCACCATGCCAGTGTCGCAATAATACGACTTGAAACTGAACCGACTAGAACTGGATGCCGTCACATTCTTTTCGTTGGTGTAACAGGAACGATGCAAACCCAATCCAACGTGTATCAGCACGTGCACCGCATAGCTGAGCAACACACAACTGTCACAGGAATGGCCTACTAGCCCTGGACTGCAACCCGTCAGAAAATGCCACTACATATGTCCCTTCAACATATCGACAGACTGCCGTCCTCGGAAATATTCAGTCACAGCAGCAAGACCCAGGGCGACAGGCCTAGATGACACTGATGCATTTACATTGAGTTATTTAGCAGTGACTTATAGTAAGTAAAGGGACATTCCCCCGAGGCAAGTGCCTTGTCCAAACACAACATCATTTTAGCACGGCCGGAAATCGAACCGTCAACCTTCCGATTACTAGCTCAACCCCAGTCTCTACTGTGGGGACGCTGGAATGGGCCAGAGGACACCTGTGGTGTGTAAACTCATTGTTTGTGACGATGTGTGTGTTTGCGAATGGGTGTGCGTATGTTTACGTGTGTGTGTGTGGGTTCTCACTTGAGCGGCTCGTCGAAGCGGATAGTGGCGGCGCAGTGGAAGACGACGTTGATGCAGGCGGTGAGCTTCTCCACGTCCTCGGGACTGACGGCCAGGCCAGGCTGGGTCAGCTCACTGCTGATGGGAACGATCTTCAGGTGGAAGTCTGGGTTGTCCTCCCGCACACGGTCAAACAGCTGAAAGAGACATCACACACACACACAGTCAGGGTCTAAGGGCTGCATGAAGGATCACATTTTTACACACACGTACTAACATACAAAGACATATGCACATACAAACTATAAATAAGCTCCTAAACCACTGATTTGTTCAGCTTTTATTTTGTCACTTAGGCTGCAAGTCAATCGATGTTGTGCGTAGACAACACACTTTGTGCAGTAGCCAACCCTGATGTCAGTTTAATTGATGTCCACGCAGTGTTAGTCAGGTCCTATGGAAACTCATTCCATCGTAAAACATTAGTAACAGCAGCCAAATAAACACATTGGAGATAAGGTCATATTGTGTGAAGTCATTTATGGATCGCTGTAGTCAAATAGGAAGCCAGTAGGTGTTAATATTTACGTGTTCCCTGCCCACGCCTAGGCTGACTGGCTGACTGACTGGCTGACTAGCTGCCTGGATGGTTTACTGGCTGACTGGTTGGCTGGCAGGCAGAATGGCTGGCTGATTGCAGCTTCAGTAGCCATGTGCGTCAATGTGAGGCAGCATGCCGCTGCAGATTGGGTCACAGAGTTCAAACTGAACATGTGTTCCTCATTGCCAGGATGAGTCAGAGCAGGAAAGAGTGGGAGAGCAGCTCATTAGGACCCTGGGAAGATAGCACTTCACTACCAAGGAACCAGAAACCACATCCGTTAAAACCCTGCTGTGACTTGCAGAGAGCATGGCCTCCAACTGTTATCTTTCAGAACTGAACACCAGAGCAGCCAACCAGAAGAGCTCCTCCCATCCCGACTCGTAATGTTCCACCTGTTTCGCACAGTGGTTAGATATTCACTATGAGGAGAGCAGTCTGCATTCCAAGGGGATTTAGTGCACCCTGTCTTGATGTAGGCTCCCAGACGTCCTCTAGAAGTACTCTACAGCCAAGGCGCTGCACGCACACTGATAATGCATGGCCCAGGAAGGGTACACCGTTATTCTATATATAGGATGTGAAACACGAATATAAAACGAAATCAAGACTCACTATGCTGATCTCTGTGCCGTTATATCACCGAGAAGCTGCATGTTAATGTTATTTAAATGTGAACTAAAATGTGCACACGGACATTGTTGAGATCGCTAGTGATAGATAGCACAACATAAAAGAGGGGGTGTGGCGAAGGGGATGGGATGAGGCTGGCACGCAAGTGCATGCTCTGTGAGTTATGAAATGTGTGTGTGTGTGTTTGGGCTGTCCTGGTAAGCAGAGCACTCACAGTGAGTGACGAGGAGGACACATGTCGAGTAACGCCTCTAACAGCTGTTCTCTTCATCCCCCTTTTTCCACCATCTCTCTTCCCATCTCTTCTATGGCCCCACGCCGATGGCTGTTCGCCTCACATCATGACAAACATGAGCCTAAAACAAGCCACAGTGGTCATGTTGTGCTGCTTAGAGATTTACTGCCGTTTCATAACTCTTGGAGTCTTGGCGTATATGTACTGTACCCTATTTAAAGAACAACGATCCTGTTTAGGGGTAGTACTCGCTCCAAGACACTCACAGAGGTAATATTGTGCATCTCCCAACATTGTAAATGCTTTAAATACTCATTTAGCCAAGTCTACCTACAATGTAAAGGTGCTGGTATAATTGAAATTACAGTATTTTGTAATAGTATTTTAGCCCAGTTTTGCCGTGTTTGTGTGTTATGTTTTTACATAATTACATATTATGTACTGCAGTCATGATGTAACATGCAGGACCTGCAAATCACACTCGTAAATTCCCTGACTAACATCTGGCAATGATGTTTGTTTACTGTTTCTCAACCTCATCCCTGCAGCATACCTCACCTGATTCATGCATTCCCAAATATCCCCCAATGTTTCTACCGCGCAGTGTCCACGTCAACTCGTTTTTTAATGACATGTCTCGGGGTGACGGAACACTAAGACTAAATCTGGTGACAGAGGCAAAGATCCCTTTTAAAGTGTGTAACTAAGCAACAAAAACACTTGGCAGGTCTTGGCTGCAGCTCCTTAACCACTCAGACTGGGTCAGAAGGAGCCAGCCCTCTGGAGGGGGCAGTACGGTACACTGCCATCTCATCAGCTGGCATCTGCCTGGCACTTCTAGGCTTGTCCTCCGTCCAATCGAGTTGAATTGATTCAACTCACTCCTCGGTGTAACTGTCCCGAGTGGGCGGTATTTACACTGTGGAGTGTCGGTTATTGCGTGCGTGAATCAAGAGAACCCCGATTTTGAACGGCGGTGGGGGAGAGGGAGGGAGGGAACGTGGACTGACAACCAACGAGACGACACCTGTGACATGGCGTGTCTGTAGGTGATGGTGGTATGATGAGAGGCTCTCTCACACAGGAAGAAACCGGTAAAGAATATCCACAGAGGACTAGACACGAGTGACTTTCTGACCACAACCGTGGACTGTATTTGTACAATGTATCACAACCTGCATAGAAACTAAAGGTATCATAACCCGTATAGGTACTATGTGTATCATGACAACCTTGTTGGACAGTATTACACACACAACCTTAAAGGACTACAACCTCAACGCCAAGAACCCAGTGACTCCAGCCGAATGGCAAACAAGCCGAGGGAGCGAGGAACACAGTCTCAGAGAGAAACGGGGAGGGGACAAGAGAGAGAGAGTTCGCTGGGGTCAGCAGGGTGAGTGAGGATGGAGACTGTGGGCTTCTGTGAGGCTTTTGTTCAGTGACAAGGAGAGAAGGGCATTGTGGGCTCTTGGTGTTCTTTTGTTAGCGGCTCTCTGGACAGACGGCCCTTCCGTGCCAGCCCCACACTGCCCTAACCCTCAACCCCCCTATGCAGATTGGGGTGAAGAAGAGAAGCGTGTGTGTACACAAGTACCAAACAACCAAAAGATAAGCGGCAAAGATCGACCAGCCACTCACAGTGCAGCTGGGGCTCAACTGGGTTCAACGAGCCACTGACCACAGTCCTGATCTTACATTCTGTACATCTCAGACACAGGGACAACATCTCTGCCAGAGAGAAAGCATTCTATTCACTCGGTGGGATATTTTATAGGTTTCCCATTGAGTGCAGCACTGTGCTGCACTCGATGGGAAACCTATAAAATATCAGTTTTGATGACTGCCTCTTATAAGTCCTCAGTTGTGGTTTTGAAGCTTGTGAGTGGTTACCAGTTGTCTTCTCTTTCCCTCTTCCTGTGTGCCAGCCTGTGTGAAGGAGCCTGGAGGTTGTAAAACTCCTGCTTCAAGCCATTTCTGGGGACTTCCACAGAAACTAATGGCAGTTTTCTTTCTGCTGGCAAACTCAAGCAGCCATTTAAACAGCACTTCCTTCACTAACTGCCCTTTAAAAGTGGGCACTCTTTCACAGCCCTTTAGAGACAAGGCCACCCCCTCGAGCAAAAGGTGTCAGAGAGAGAACAAGGACACAAAGAGTCAGAGGAGGAGAGATGGAGTCGGAGGGAGAGAACCAAAAGGGGGATGAATGGTTTGCTCTGCCACAGTTGTTGTGCCTAGGGAGAATGGTACAGTGCTCTGCAGCATCTTTAGACGTGCTCGGAGATAATGCCCAGTGAAGCCGAGAGCGGCCTCATCGGAGACTGGGACTGATAACTTCACGGGGGTGAAATAACATGATCACATAGAAGACTGGAGAGAGGAGAGTGGACCATGCCTTTCCTACTTAGAAACACACTATAGTGGCCATTCATGCATGTACAGTATTGCCCAAGAAAGCCTAACCGACAGACACAAACACCCATGCAAGCACACGCGAAGCACTGAAACAAACAAACATTGTAAAATCTTCATCACTCCGTATGAATGTAGACAAAACTCTAATAAAGACTGCTGACAATTGCCAAAGCCTTAAGGAAGCGTTGGATTTAAAGTGCTCTGATTAAAATAACAATAAACAAGAGTGTACCAGGTGGAGCATCTGTTTCTAGCAGACTGCTGGGTAATTGGCCCTGCTCTGTGGTAGGCCTGCTCTCTGCTGAGTCAGCTATCCACGTCCAATCAGAGAGCAGCTCCGGCTGGAAACGTACAGTAGCTCTCTTCTCCCCATCCCTCGAGGTGAAAACAGCTGAATGCTGCGTGTTCAAATCTGACCTCCGTTTCCAGCCTACACAGATCTAGTAGCTGTAATGAGAGAAGTAAGGCCATAAGGCAGTCATGTTCCGGATGCTTCCTGCTAACAAACAGGCTATGCATGACTGAAACGATAGCTGCCCTCGCTGCCTCACTCGTGACCTCTTCAGTGGATGTAAAGAGTGAATGTGAGAAAGGATGCCCGCACACATGAGCACAAACTGACAAACAGGCCCCTTAGAGCCGCCCTCTGCTCTCGTGGCGCTCCAGGGAAGATGTGCGGGAGGAGGACAGGGAGCGGGGCTCAGGCTGACAATGTGATGCTGATCCTGGGGAGGAGGGAGAAAGAGAGGTGCCCTGCTGGGTCCATCTGGAAGAGGAGTGGGCGGACAGGTCGGCCGCAGAGCTACAGCTGCCGACGGGGAGAGACTGAGAGAAGCACTTCCTCTCTCGCCCGTCCCTCCTTGCTCTCCAATCCTCGTTAACCCCGCTCCAATACGGATAGAGAACAGGCGTGCGTCACTGAGCCCCCAGAACCTTCTCCCTGGGATGCAGACATAAATCTGTCTAACTGCTAACTGCCTGTCGGCTCTGTCTGCTGCGGTTTAGAACCAAACGTGCCGTCTAGCCGTCCTCCGCCTCACGCACCTGCCCGGGGAGGATACCCAAGAGTCACTGCGTCTATGGATGCTACATGAAAAGGATCCAAATAACAAATATAAACCTCAGCCTTCTCTCTTTCCCCGTGTGTGTTTTCACATCGTCCCGTATCGTTCGCTTGCTGAGGCTGGCTCACCGACTTGGAAATGGTTCCATAAGGAGTCTTCTGAGACAACGGCAGCCTCTGCTGGAACTCGTCCAAACTCTCCTCTCTCTAATTCATCGGTGCTAGTCGGGGTCTCAGAAGAGGAACCGAGGGGGTTTGAAGTGGGCCAGAACAGCGCTCAGAACACAGCTCATTAGAGCATTCTGAGAGATGGAAGGTTTTCAGATGGCAGCCTCTGCTGCTCTCGTCGATAGGGGCCGATCAATATCAGCGTAATAAGAGGGTTTACAGTGACAGCGATTAGAGAGTGATGTGGTTTGGCCATTTGAAATGCTGATGGCATCGTTTTCTGTTTCAGAGACAGTGACCTCATGCTGAGACAAAGGAAAATTCCATTCTTCTGCTTTAGAACAACCCATACTAACAATGACTGCAGTTCCAACAGTAAGACCATTAAGGGGCCAAATGTTCCTATAGAAGGGAACAGAGGAGCTCCCCAATCCCCATACAGGCCCTTCTGTGTGGTTGACCACTCAACCACACGTAACGCAGGAGCAAAACTGTGTCTTCCAGTAGTGGTCCCCGTGGGTTAAGGAAGGTGACTGAAATAACGGTGAGAGATCAAGTTCCTCTTTTAGTGCATGCATTCAAGCTCCTCAGGTTTTTCTGTGTGTTTGCGTTTGCATGTGTGTGTGTGTGTAGTTCGAGTCCCCTAGCCTGGCCCCTGTGGTGGTGTGTGTGTGTGTTTGCATGTGTGTGTAGTTTGAGTCCCCTAGCCTGGCCCCTGTGGTGGTGTGTGTGTTAGCATGCATGTGTGTGTGTGTAGTTCGAGTCCCCTAGCCTGGCTCCTGTGGTAGTGTGTGTGTGTGTGTTTGCATGTGTGTGAGTGTGTAGTTCATGTCCCATAGCCTGGCCCCTGTGGTGGTGTGTGTTTTCAGATGAGTGGAATACTGAAGCTGGGGTTGCAGCTCAGAGATTAGAGAGGAAACCAAGCTGAAACACCCTCTCCACACGCTCCACACGCTCCACTGAGCTCAGAGACACACACTGGAAGACGGCCTCCAAAACACACACACGCAAACATTTCTACAGCTATAACCAGAAGAGCTCGAATGCTTTCAAACACAAACACACACACTGAATCTATGCGTAAGGTCAGCACCCTCTCGCTGTGAAAACCATCCTCGTTTACTTATGCCTGAAAGGAAATACCCGAGGGAGCTCTGAGACAGTGTGCGGTGACGGTGTGTCTTTCTGGCAGACTGGACGGTGAGTCCCGTCTGAGGACAGGGCACTGGGAGGCTGGAGAGTCTCGAACACGATCCCTGTTGATCTGGGTTCTCATCTGTCCTGTCACCAAACCTTAGAACCTCTTCTACCCTCTACCTCCCCTGAGGTAACGAGCCAGGCCTTCTCCATCTTGGACTGGGTCAATAACACCCACACAGAACCACACTGGCCTGAGTTAAGTAATTACACATCCAAAAGTCTGATCCTCTGGACTTCACCAGCCTCTCCAGCTTCTCCTCCTGCAGCTCACGTGTACCATCTATCAAAGTTCCGTTTAAGACCAGGGGGGTATTCCAGAAAACAGGTTATGTGACATACCCGGGTAAGTTAACTCCCAGGCTGACACCCAGCGATGTAGCAACATTATGTTGCTTAACCTGCTTTCTGGAATACCCCCCAGGTCTCTCAGGGGAGAACAGGCGGTCACATTGAGGCAGGAGTCAGGACTATGGACAAACTTGTTCTCCAGTTCAGTCATGTAGCAAGCTAAAACATCAGAGACTGAGACTTTGGAGTTGGCTGTAATGCAGAGCAGCGTACCGCTGCATCTGGATGCAACTCATCAAGTCACTCAACATCAAAAAGGCCAAGGTCAAGCTAACTCCCACAGAAACATACAAGGTCACCGTCTCGTTTGATCAGCTCAGTGACTGCTTCTCCAGCACTGTAAAACAGGCATCTGGATAGCAGAGACTTAAGGGACAGGGGCAGGAGATTGGCAGGCTCTTCATACCCTTTAGGGCCACTGGGGCCCCAGTAGGAGAGGGACTGAGCGACTGAGCATGTGCGAGAGCGTGACTGTCAGCCCTGCACACGATGTTTGCCAGCAATGCTTAATGTGCTAATTTGTTTGACAAACTACAGTTCTTTTGCAGGCTAATTACATACAAAGCCTGTCTTCTCCTATCTTCTCTCTTCCTCTCTATCCCCCTCTCTAGGGGCGGGGGGGTTCAAGAGTGCCTGGAGTGGTTGCTATCCGCCTGCCTCGCTGCCTCGCTGCCTCTCCCCACGTGCCACATGCCAGTCAGCACAAGATAGAGAAAGGAAAAGGGTTGTCACCATGCCGTGCTGACAGCCACCTCCAAGACCTCTCTGCCACGACAGGGTTCAGGTAACGTGCCCGACTTTGGAATGCAAAGCATGCTGGGAGACGGGAGAGTGCAGTACTACATATGAAACCGGACGGTTGTGTGACACCCTTCTGAAGAGGCTTATATGTGAGGAGAGACTTCACTAGAGTACTCTGCATGAAAAACAGGAACAAGCAGAAACACAATCCAAAAACCACTTAGGAAGAAATCGATAATTCCTCAATGTTTATTTAGCTGGGAAGATCCTGTCTTTCTAGACGCAAACATCGAAATCAATACTGCTATTCAGCCATAATAGACCAGCATTGTTCTGGCAAGTCACAACGCAGACGAGTGAAATAAACAATACACACAGATTACTGTTACCTCCTTTGCTAACAAACACACTGTGATTACTTTAACCTCACAACAATAAACAGCTTCCAATAAAACAGCTATCGTACAGTATTTGATAAAGTGAAGAGTGAAGTGAAGCCCCCCCTCTCCTCTCTGGGGGATCTGCCCTGGTCTCTCTCTGTGTAGCAGGCCACACCTGCGTTCCTAGACTTGTTAATACAGTCAATTATGTCTTTCTCTGACCGTATTCCAGAGGCCTTTGCTAGCACCAGCTTCGCCATCAACGGGAAACATTAATAATTCATGCTATAACCGCAGGGCAGAACGTAGCAGACACCGTCCCCACCGTTTCACTGAAGCACTAAAGAGTCGAAAAACTGACAAATGCACACTTCTACCTCCATGGAAACACAACTTTAGATGCACTGGTGAATGAAGGAAGTCTAAACTAGACTGAACTTGTGTCTTTCAGTGTTGTCACCTCAGCCTGTGATGCTAACATATAACTTTGAAAGGCAGCACTTCTATTTTGGTGAAAAGGGCCCTAAAACTAGTCATTGTCATAGTGGGTTACTGTGAAAGTGTGCTAGATATCTGGGAGGAGTTGCATAAGATAGAGATCTTGAATACAGGCCTGATGCCAACTGATGAGCTTTGTGATTATTACAAGTGCCTACATGCTGCGGTTCAACACATTTCATAACTTACTTTTCATAGAAAGACTTGGGACTACATATACAACCCATATCAAGTAAAACATAACTATCTGAAATGTAGCAATGGGAACAGATGATCAGAAAAGTGACATGCGTTTACTACAGTACAGACTCTAAGTACTGTTAAAAAAAGCTGATGCCTGTTAACCAGTACCCCATGCCAGATAATATAATTCACACTGCCCTACTCATCCTACACTACCTGCCTCATCCTGCCCGGCCTGCCTCATCCTGCCCTACCTGCCTCATCCTACACGACCTGCCTCATCCTGCCCTACCTGCCTCATCCTGCCCTACCTGCCTCATCCTGCCCTACCTGCCTCATCCTGCCCTACCTGCCTCATCCTGCCCTACCTGCCTCATCCTGTCCTACCTGCCTCATCCTGTCCTACCTGCCTCATCCTGCCTCATCCTGCCCTACCTGCCTCATCCTGCCCTACCTGTCTCATCCTGCCCTACCTGCCTCTCCAGTCCTGGCAGCCATATTAGCTGTGCCCTACCTGAATGGTGAGTAAACTTCAGGCACATCACCAGAAGAATACCTGCCTATCATCACAATAAGAGCAGTGTAGTGGGTTAGGGTCTGCTGTTCTTCCTGATGTGACATACCTAGATACCTCGTATCCCGCCTCTGTCAAAGAACAGCTACAGAATCAAATTACAGTCAGGTAAAGAGCCAGGCAAGGATGAATGCAAGTGAAGGCTTGAACTGAATACATTAACCCTCTCTTCCTCTCTCACCCCCACATCTCCCACGCTAACACACGTAACACACACTCAAAGACAGAGTCACTGTGCCCCTCCTCTACTGCTCCACCTCACAATGTACCTCTTTCTTCTGAGCGAGGGAGAGAAGAAAGACAAGAACAGGACAAAGGGAGGAAACGATGACTCTGCCTTGCTAAAGAACAACAAAGCAGCTGTTGAGTGTTAGTCTCCCAGCCTCCCTGGCCTCCTCCCCTCCCCTCTGACCAGTCCACTGTATGTCTGAGCAAATACAGTGGGCAAAAACGGTACGTTTCCCCACTGGTGGAGAAGGAGGCGGAGTTACAGTGGGCCTTCCATGTTTGATCAGAGGGCTGGGGTAAGAGCTGGCATGGTGGAGTATTCATCACAATCCCTGTAAGCTACCGCTAGTCACTCCCCCCCACACACACAAACACATGCACACACTTTCTCTATCAGACCGTTCTCAGCCACCTCCCACAAATCAAACTTTCTGAAAGACAATCAATGGAACCATTGAAACATGAAGGGATCCCAGCCCACTCACTATCACTCAGTCACTAACCGACACAGTCACAATGTCCTTCCGTCTCTGCCGTTTCCACATTCCTCACCTCTCCCACGTCACACACCCTCCTCCAGACACAGGCCTCTGCTCCAGACACAGGGTTGTGCTCCAGACACAGGCCTCTGCTCCAGACACAGGCCTCTGCTCCAGACACAGGGTTGTGCTCCAGACACAGGGCTGTGCTCCAGACACAGGCCTCTGCTCCAGACACAGGGTTGTGCTCCAGACACAGGGTTGTGCTCCAGACACAGGGTTGTGCTCCAGACACAGGCCTCTGCTCCAGACACAGGGCTGTGCTCCAGACACAGGGCTGTGCTCCAGACACAGGGCTGTGCTCCAGACACAGGCCTCTGCTCCAGACACAGGGCTGTGCTCCAGACACAGGCCAATACTTTGTTAACATTTAATTGAATAAGGTTAGTAAAAGCTGGGTGTAGGTTCTACTGGTGAGAGACTATATTTTTTATATGGAGAATTTCTACTACGCAAACCTTATTATATATCATCCATCACCCAGGCATGGCTGCAGGTACTGGTAGCAGTCGGTGCTGTCGACCTGACCTTCCCTCCCCACCCAAGTCAGGGAGCCTGGTCTGATAGCATCCTCGAAAAGAGCCACGAAACAAGGGAGCTCTGCCGATTGGTGGTTACCTAGCAACAGGTGTTCAGAGTGACACTCAAGAGGCTACAAGGACAAAACTAGCATCCTAAGGACACAGCTGGAAGAACAGTCTGTGTAATGGAGCCCTCGCCCATTCTCCTTCATGAAATATCCATTCACCGCTGAGTGGAGAAATGTGAACCGCGACACTGGCATGAATACCAATTAGGGCCAGGGATGTAGCCGTAGTGCATTGTGGGAAGAATCATTTATCGCATTGCATTATTGTTGAACAAATCCACTAGCTACGATATGAACCATTCTGTGCCTGTCCTCCTTCCCCATGTCTCTGTGTGATACATTGCCATGTTTCTATAGACAGAAACTGACTGTAATCAACACCTGCAGTTTGCCCCAGTTTAAAAGTGGACTCTTTTAAACTGTCTGGAGAGAAAGTGGAGGCATTTGAATTAACAACCACATCAGGTAGGACGCAGCCATCCCCCTGCCCACTCTCTCCTCTCACTAGGCCACTACAGTGGGGAAATTGCAGTGTCATTACCATCCGGCTCCATTGTTGTGACAGAGGGCTAATTAACTGTGGTGAGAGATGCTTGCAGTAATTGGAATTTTGTTCTTGTAGCAGGTTCACCTTGGACCGAATGAAAGAAATATAGAACTGGGCTGAAGTGAACGAGATTGAATACTATCCAGTCACAATATTTATCTCTGTATAACACCAACCAGATGCCACTGTGAAGAGAGGCTGGACGTAGAGAGGCTGGAAGTAGTGAAATGATTTGTTTTCATCCTGAGCACAAAAGTGAAAGACTGAGCTGAGTAAAACATTGAGTGTGTGTGAGGAAAGCAGTGTGTGTGGCCTGCGCAGCAGCAAAGTGAACAGGAACACACAGCTACAGCATGGCTTGGTGAGCACGTCAATATGTTCCCAGTTCAACCTTTCAAACCTCATTAGAACTAACAGTCACATTTTTTTTGTTGACTCACAGTCTGCTGCTCAGTATGCTAATCCACATCTCTGTCTCTCCCCCCCCCCACCTCTCTCCCTTCTCATCTCTCCCCCCCCCCACACCTCTCTCTCCCTCCTCATCTCTCTCTCTCTCCCTCCTCATCTCTCCCCCCCCCACACCTCTCTCTCCCTCCTTATCTCTCTCTACCCCCACATCTCTCTCTCTCTCTCCCATCATGCATCAACAAAGATCCAGATATGTTGAATCATGAAGCTGAAAGTTGGCACTGATCCAGTGGAAGAGATACACCCAATATAAAGTGGCTTTCTCTCCAAGCCTCTTTCATAATGATGTCATAATAGTTCACACCAGTACACAAAAGGGAGAAGATCCACTTAAGAATATTGATATTGACATGTGGGTGCCATCCTGGGACTTGTAATGCACCTAACTAAGATGCAACTCCACACAAAGTAGATTACAGCACAAACTTTGGTGTACAATATATTCAACTATTGATATTATAGCATGCCTTCCTGGTAGCCAGGATGCTCTGACCATCAAAATACTGTTAGAAATATGCACTTCTGATCCATCATCTGCTGCGGTACTTTCTTGATGCGCTATTCGCTCTGGATTAAAGCGTCTGCTAAATGAACAACACCTAACATGTATATGTATCAACCAACACGGGCATGTCCCTCCATACCTTGCACTTCATCATGTCGCTGACCCTCTCCTGCATGGACTGGCCAGCCTTGGGTCTGACCAGGATGTACAGAGCCCGCACCTCGGGGCAGGAGCGTAGCAGCTTCTCCACCAGCACCTTGCCCATGAAGCCCGTGGCGCCCGTGATCAGAATGCTCTTGCCGGCGTAGTAGTCTGCGATGGCGGCCATCTCCGCGCCGCGCCCTCAGGTCTGCTGCTTCTTCTGCTGCGGCCCCTGTCGGTGTCGTCCTGGTTACGGCCCACACAAGAAGGCTCCTGGAGAGGGCGGAGGGAGGGAAGGGTGGAGAGAGGGGGCGAAGTGGAGAGAGACAGGGAGCGAGACGGAGACAGAGAAAGACAGCAGGAGAAAGAGAGAGATAGAGAGAGAGAGAGAAAGAAGGAAAGGCAAAAACAGAGAGAGAAAGAGGTGTTAAGGCTGTGGGAATAATACACACTAAATACAGTTCTCAGAGTGTGTGTATCATCAAGAGCTCAATATAGCTTTACATAACCTGGCTGAGACTCGTGTTGAGTGCAGAGGACAGGGCTGTGCACAGACCGAGGTCAAACCTGGACTATGTTGTGAGTCACACAGATACAAAGATAAAACACACACAGTCACACACGCTCACAAACACTTGATATAGTGAGCGTTGTCTGTCCTCTGACCTTCAGAGAGTTGGGGGAGAGTCACGGCAGGCATGATAATGACATGAGTATTCATGACATCATAACAGGCCAGTGCCCAGTCCCAGGAGAGCATGGGGATGTGGACTATCTCATCCAGGCTGGAAGGACTGGCACATGCTTGGCTACATGATAAGGATCAGGGCAAACTCAGTTTCTAAGCCTAAACAAAGCCCTTTGCTCTCTCATCAGTGCATAGCCAGGGTGGAAGAGGGCTCTTTCACAGTGGGATGATCCACCGAAACAGTGATCAGTTCAGTAATGTGTTCCCTCTGGTTTGAACCTCTTTACCTGCATGCGGACAGAACAGTGGGATACACACCTACCACTGGACACCTACAAGGGAGAGGGTTGAGTGTGTGTGTGTGTCTTTTGCTTGACACAAAAGGTGAATGCATTCAGACCAGATAAGTCTCAAACACACACACACATCTTACACAGGGGGAAATTACATCCAGTCACTTACTCTTCACCCTACCTCCCTTTACCTCCCCCCTCCTGGGATACGAGGATAGACATGCCACTCGGATCCAAGATTGACGTGTGTTAGGCAGCGGTTCTCAAACCAGTTCTCAGGGACCACCTGTGTTTTAGATGTTTCCCTGCTCCAACACACCTGATTCAAATTAGTGGTCGCTAACAGGCTTCCACAGACCTAGATAACGACCCATTCATTTGAATCAGGTGTGTAAAACACGCAGGACAGGTTTGAAAACCACTGTGTTAGAGGCTGACTGTATTTGCCTACTTATACCAACTTATCCTCTGCAGCTGTGAATCACCACACTATTTGCAAGACAAAACTCCACAGGGATACCTGAAATCACAAACAATAGCCTGGAACACCTTTTGACCCCTGTAGGGAGTGGCATCTATGCCCCTGTTAGAGAGAGAAAGTCAGAGACAGACATAGAGACAGAAGCAGAGAGAGAGAGGTAGGGAGAGAGAGAGAGAGAGAGAGAGAGAGAGAGAGAGGCAGGGACAGACTTGCATTCCTACCCATGCCTACTAACTTTGACTGGGAACAGTCCCTCCCATAGGGACTTAATTGAATCAATGGGGTCTCTAATGGCGGAATAGGGTGTAATGAACTGTGTCTGGGTACTTGGGCCTACTCAATGCCATTTATCAGCCTGTGCCTGCTGCACGCTGGTGGCAGACAGCCAGGGCTCATGTGATCCTGATCGATCGCTACACCACAGAACAGGCCACATTTGGGGACCAGCCACTAGCCCTACCTTCGTGCTTGCCCTTCATTCCCTGTGCTCTGTGGGGACTGAAGGTGATTGGGAGAGCACACTTCCTGTTCCCATTACATCTCGTTGTCATTGATTCTCCACAGTGTTCAGCTTGGACTATGGCTAAGTGCAACAGGATAGTTAGGTTAGCGACTTCACATTGCTATTGATTTATAAGAAGATTTCATAAACTACTAAGGAAGGGAATCTGTATAGGTGTTTGTGTAGTAATGTATGAGCAGGCTTGTGTGTATAAGTGTCTCTGTGTGTGTGTGTGTGTGTGTGTGTGCTAAGAGAGAGTCGGCAATCATGTTAAAGTGTCACTGGCCACTAGTCACTGTGTCTTTCTCAAGGTCTCCATTGGCGTAGCTCCCCTGGTGAGGAAGTAACGCGATGACCCTGCGATGAGTCATGGGCCGGGCCAGAGCGAGCAGCTCTGCAGTGTGATGAGGACGAGGAGGAGAGGACAAGGAGCAGCCGAACAGGTGGAAGGGGAGGAGCAGGAGGAGGAGGAGGGAGAGAGAGAGAGAAATGGACGTCTCATACACGAGGCCTGTCAGACTCTCTCCAGATAGAAGCATCACTGCTGCCCTTTTATTGGCACTCTGAGAATTGAATAGAGACGGACACTTTACGAAGCGGGACTTTGACAACGTGTAAAGGTTACGTTCAAGAGCTGAGAGAGAATCTTATTGATGTAAGATACTGAAGTTCGACCTGGTGTTTTAAGGCTTCAGTACGTCGTCTTTATGAATCAGACCATTTATAAAAGCAGTACACTTATTCTTTGTAGGTAAACTCAAACGTATGATCTCACTGGAGTCTGCTACATGCCATGCATGCACTGTTGAGAGCTGGAAGGCTGTTAGGGGGACATGTGACTGAGCATAGCTGCCTTATGGTTCAGAGTTAGCTTGATGGCTGTTCTCTCACAGCCCTGTCCAACCACGCGAGGAGATGCTTCTGCCCACTTCAGAGCCAGCCAGCCGTCAGAGCCTGTGACTGTCACCACGACGACAGCTCTCAAACATATCACGGGGCCTCTTAATGGCAGATGACAACTTCCTGTCTCTATTTAGCCTCATCCTGTGACACCACTCAGATAAACAAACAGAATGTAAGAGCATGCTTGTCTGAACTCTAAATAAAGTAAATGTGGATGTTGGGAATCCCAAACTAATCAGGATTGTGTGTTTGTTTAGAGAAAGAGAGAGGCGGGGGGTCGGCTGCGTGTGGTTGCTCTGTGGTAACCATATCCCACCTCCCCTGCTGTCCTCCTGGTCCATGGCTCACAGTGTCTGCTGGAGGACAGAGGACTAGAGCTCCGTCCCCCTGAGCCATGACTGACCTAGATCACAGAGAAAACGCACACAATATCTCTCTCCATTTCTAGTCTTTTTCTGTTTCTCTGTAACCCCCCCGCCCCACCACCACCACCTCCAACCACCACCTCCAATCACCACCAGCACTACACACAAACACACACACAGCATATGCACACACATGCGACATGCTCGGGGACACACACAGCTGTGTCGTCCATTGACAATCGGTGACGCTGCAGATTGCTGCTCAGTAAAGACCAACAACTTGTCTGTTCACCGGCAGCCATGCTTGTCTGAACTCAGAACTGCATTTGATTCTGCTTTTCTCATGCAAAGCAGGAAGCCAGTGGCCTCTCCTACAGTCAGCTTAGCTCAAGCTGTGTCTCAATGCATTTTCCAATAAGGCCTCAGCATTCCAACACAGTGTTCTAGAACATCCGTGAGATTCCTCGGGAGACGAATAGACTAGGGGGGGGGATAAGGACTGGAAGTCGCAATGGATTAGTACTTGACAATAAACGTGTTCTTGGAGTGGTGTTGGAAAGGACAGAAACACACACACATGTACCACACACACATGCACCACACACACACACACACCAGCATTATTCCCAGGGCCCAGGCTGCAGCTTCTCCTCCCCTCTATGACTGGTGACCAACTATTCACCACCATCGTAGTACTGTCTGACTGTACAGACCCTTTAAATTACATATTCCAAAGCTAGTAGCTCAGCTAACTATAGGCCTACATGTCAGATGTTCACTTTACCAGTGGAACTGGCCATGCCAGCTGGACTGGAATCCCAGTCTTAACACATGGGCTGGGGGCAGGGCGGGGGGGGGTGAATGGTGGAGCCAGCCAAGCATGATTATGGTCGGAGTTAGGGCCTCAGGATGAATACCTCAACCATATTGACCTATAATCAAAGCAGAATGCTACATTGGAATTGTAATGAGCAAAGTCATTCAGGGTCAGAGTTGAAACAAAATTCCCCCTCTAGGCCTTGCTTGGAGTTCCAGCAGAACGGCCTGGTGAAGTCTGCTACCACAACAGGGCATCAATCCTACGTAGCCATGCCAACGGCGACAGCTGCCAACCACCCTGCACAAGAGTAGTATACCTCCTCCGATAACCTGGCACCAGGCAACACCAGGACACAAGCCTCCGGAGCTGGGCCCTATTTACGGGCACAAATATTCTCACATCGCAGACAAACTGCCTGCCTGGTGGGAGACTAATGGAGCACAGGCTGAACACTGCTGTGATGGACGAGACAGTAGATGAATCCCTGATCATTATCATGATGAGGTCATGAACTGTGCAAGTGGTTGGGTAAACACCGTGCACCACTCTCACTCTGTGGAACATCCCCCCCGGCGTCGGCTGTTCCCAGATCCACTCGGAGATCTAAGGAAACAGACCTGAAACCTAAAAGGGAAATTGGGTTTCTTCTGTTCTATATGGTGCTGCGTCGTCTGAGGGGCAGGAGGGAGGGGCGTTAGCCGGGTCATTAGATTAGCACATTCATTCTATACAAATGACCCCCTAAGAGAGGAAAAAACTATTATATGTGACTTATTGATGGTTAATGGAAGACAAATTAGTGAGGGAAAGGGAGAGCTAGTCAAGTTGAAGGTTTCATCTGAGGGTGCGTAGATGTTCAGACAAGGTCAGAGAATTGGTCTGAAAGAGCAGGGCTTCCTTTTCATCAACCTCTAGTGTTCTTATATCCATAGTTAGACACTGCTGTGCATTCCAAGCAGTTCATGCTGTGTCAAAAACAACCCCAACACACATGCACATACACACACATATACAGCATACACACACACACACACACATCCCCCCCCCCAATGTTTTATCTTCTGCACGGTATCTAGGCATCTGATCATATAGGCTGATTACAATAAATAACATCAGCTTTGCACAGTAGAGGGGTTCAGCTTTGATTATTTTATCTGGTCTTCAATTTAATTTACAAGTCATTTATTTTGTACAATTATTCTCTCCCAGCTTGGAGTCAAATGTTTTCTTAATATCAGATGTGTTTAGTGTGTGTGAGCATACTGTGTGACAGAGTGTGTGTACTGTTACAATATCTCTGCTATGACAGACATGCCGTTGGAGCAGCTGCCATGACTGAGCCCGTTTAATGTGGTGTCAGTTTCCCTCGGGTCCAAACCCACACTGGGTCACATGGATCACAGTACCGTCACCTGAGCTGGGATCGCCTCTGATACCACACTGTCAGTCAGACAGACACACCACATGGCGCGGTGCCAACGTCTCTCCAGGAGAGACGGCTACCATACTGTACAACTTCTGGTCTCTCAAACTAGCCTCTTGATTAAGGAAAGCCTGGTCAAACACAAGGCTTTAGATGTTGAATCTTTTTGGCAAAGTAAGGTCAATGTTGTGTGTCGTATGACATTTATCAAATTCCTGGAATGGATTTCAGTAAAGGCTTCTTGTGTGTTCATGTTAATACAACATTATGGAGAAGCATGGTAAACACACCGTGTAATCCTAAATAAACACATTGGATGTGACATTATAAAAATCCACAGATTTTACATGCTTGGCATTACAAGCCGGGCTTGAGCAAAGCCATGAGCAGGCTAGATAAGGGTTACGGGGAGGTGTGTGTGTGTGTGTGTGTGTGTGTGTGATCAGCTGTGACGAGCCCCTGCTGAGCCCTGCAGCATACAGCTCTTAATGACCAGTTAAGAGTCAGCCATTCCCATGGTGTCTGCCCTTCCTTTTCTCCAGCCTGACTCACACACACACACACACACGTCAAGGTGCTGAGAACAAGCTTAATTGTGTAAAAGTGATTGAGTCTGTTGTATGAAGCCCCCCCCCATCTCAGTCAGGGCCAGTGGACCTCTGCTGGCTTGTGACCCTCCCCACTTCCCGCCCCCCTCCCCTGGGGGTCTCACCTCCTAAAGTGAAACACAGTGCAGGATGGAGGGGAGCACATGGTTTAGCAGCACACTGACACTGATGTTACCCGCATGCCCTCAACAATACTCTGAAACCCGGAGAGCGACATCAATTATGAATGATACGCTGCTCTGTCCTTCCACCTGTACTGAATGCCATCCTCTGGTGTTAGACTGAAAGTGGCAGGAAAGCCCCAGGCCCTACTAACACACCTGGTGAAGTTTTAGAGTAGCACTCCACACATGATCATGGCAGCATGCTGTTAGCATCGTCTATCACCCCACTATGAGCACCAAGTTAGACACCCTGGCTGGGTTTAGTCTGTGACTACATGACACAGTATGTTTAATCAGCTACTGAGTGGGCAGATGGATTACAGAGAACAGGAGAGAGGAAGACAAGTGCGTAAGAATGTAACATGCTACCTTTCAATTATCCACAGTAATGACGATCAGGTTTATTGGCCGCCTGTACCACTCCATAATTAATCACAAGGAGGTTAGGTGTCATGTGGGGATGCAAGTCATCCGCTCTCCATATTGTCTAGACTTGGAAGTTAGTAAAGTTCCATCAGTAGGTTTGACAGCAAAAAGCATTGAAGTTTCATCAGTTGTAACTGAATATGCTGTATATTTTAGGGAGTTGCACACAGATTATGTTTGACTAGAAGATTAAGGCCTATACCAAAAGGGCAAGATTTAACGAAAGCATTTGGACCCAAACACCCTAATCTCACGAGCCTGCCTGAATTCCACACACATGAACATTCTGCAACATCCCGTAACACCCCCCCCCACCCCCCCACGCGCCTTGTCAGACACATAGTGTTCCAACACATACAGAACACATTTGACTATCTCATTACACTGTACAGTACCATGGGAGGTAGGACCTTTACACACCCTCCGGCTTCCAGGAAGCTCTGTAATGAAGCAGTATGCTCAGAGGACTAGGGAATCTGGGGCAGGAGGATAGTGGTCTAGCTACTGTTGTTCTTTTTCTCCAGGGTGGGAGGGGGGGGGGATGCAATTAGCTAAGGCCTGTCTGCTGGGGACAAGACCCGGCTGGGCATCCGGGGAGCGGGGAAGAGAGGGGGGAGGAGACTTGGGGCCACTTTACCACTGTAAACAACAACAACAACAACAATTCTATCGCCACCACATCACTGATGTTGTCTCCTGTGATCTGGATACTTCCTTTGGATCCTATGATGGTGTAATGGGATATGATTAACTACTGAGATCCTACCTGGCATAAAGATGGCAGGCTGGTTGGGAGAGGGTGGAGAGAGTATGAAGTATGAATGTGAGGAAGGGGAACATTTATCTGTATCTGATAGGCCTGGCCTATGGCCACAGATAGATCCAGGACTCTGGGTAGTTCTTAAACCCCCAGACAGTGAGGGAGGCTGGGGCAGCCCTGCCACTAACATCCCTAGTGAGGAACATAACCACAGGCCCACTGGGGAAGCTCTATCGCTTCTCTGGTAGATGCTAATCATTTTAATTGTGGAGATTAGAAAACCGCATCTTTTATTTGTAAAATACAGTCAGTACTATCTTCCCAAAAGGTAAATAGAGAGAAGCTGCCTTGTATAAGCGGATTATCATCCACACACACTAGGCCACTAGTTATACAATACTGCACCTGAGTTTCTAATCAGAGGAAGTGACTGTTTGCAAGAAAGAGAAACAGAATTTAGTAGCTAGCGAAAAGTAGATGCAGGTTAAAACAATATTTCTGAGCCAACAGAATTTATAGGGAAATGTGTGAGTGGACTACTTTAAAGGCAACTGGAGTGAGGCTGAGGCATTGACATTCTGATTACGTGAATGCAGCATCTGGCCTGATAAAAATAAAAGATTTGACTGCTCCAAGGTCAATTAGAATGGTGTATATGTCATTGGGGGAGACATATAATCTTACTTCAATACACAGTATCTTCACCGTCTATAATTGTGGCCGGGTCAGTCTGAAGATTAGAGCTCACATGGAGCACACAGAGGCCCACATGCAATGTCATTTAGGTGCATTACTGATGACCTCAGTGCATGCAAGGTTGCACTGTTAACATGCAGCCAATATATTATGCATTCCAGTACTGTATATAGTAGCTTTGTGTACTGGTGCATCACAAACACGCAAGAAGTCACTTTACTTGACTCACACCTGCTTACATTTGTTAGGTTATTCTTACCTTAGGTTATTTTCCGTTGTTAGGTAAATTCTTCAATATTATATATATATTTTAAAATGTTAATCATTACTTAGTCTTAAGTACTGTTACTCATCAGTACTTTATACTCATTGTTGATAAGTATAGTAACTCTGATAGGCCTCGAAGGATTGTTAAGAGGAACAGGACTGAATCATTTCAATGCACCTGTACTTGTTACAAATTGCAATAAACTAAACTTAAACTTGAAACTTGTTCCTGATTAAATAATGTAGGCTCCAGTCTTCCGTTGCTTCTTTCATGCCTGGACTACAATGTCACAGAGACACTAACATCATTACTATTACCCTTCTGAAATCTAGTCAACTGACCATGTCCTTGTGCCTAGGTCATGTCACAGTCACACACACTCATGCCTATAGCCACAATATCCCCATTAACTAATAGGCCACAGCTGATGGACTGAAACATGACTGGCTGGCCAATCAGTGAGCCAACTTGTCCCCTGATTGCTTGGAGTAGGAATAAAGCACCAAATCAAACAAACTATGCAAAGATGTGCCAGACACATCACAACAAAAAGAAAGATCAAGCTTGATTCACATAACGTGAGGAGAATCCAAATATACAAAACAAAAAGAAAACCGGCTCATGCAATTCCTCTCAAAGGGAAAGGTGTTGCATATTCAATGTGTAAATTTGATGATGATTTAGTTCAGTGCTTTATAAAAAATGCTGTTATAGTGAGCGATCGCATTAATAAGAGCAGGCCTGGTCTTCACTCCATGCAGAGAGCTCTGTGCTGCATCAGGTGGCCGGGGCTTAATGGGCTTCATTTTGCCTCATTAGCTTAACGTCCGGAGATGACCTTTTTCCACCAATCACAAAAAGTGCATTACAGCAGTCTCTCCTATCCCTTTTTCCATTGGCCCGCATCATGTATTCATTCATTAAGGTTAATGGCCTCTCTTGTGGTTGGACAGCCAGGATTTGCATTTGGATCAGGTTATGACCCTTTATTCTCATGAATTAGCCAATCCTTCCCATCACCTTAAGTTTCTGTAAGACTGTATGTTTCATTCTTGGGTTGGGCGTCATTTACATGTCTAAGTAGTGAGAAAGACATACCAGACATTCTAAACATTCTAAACTGCTCTACTTGTCTTCTCATTGGTGGAAGACAGGCAGCACACCTGTAGTACACTTCCAGTGGATGTATCACCCAGTTGTCACGCGGGATATAATCACAGCACAAAACAACAGAGCAATACATACCATACCAATTTACGATAGTAAACACATGCAATAGAACCAGATCTTTCAGAGTTCAGGGAGGACAGCACCAGCCGGACCAAAACACATTTACTCAGCGCTGAAAGATTTATGATGCCTTGCTTTAAAGCACCCGTCGCAGAGAGAGAGAGACACACACACACACACACACACACTGGGAGAGCAGGAGCATAGGAAGACGATGTACAGGGAGACAGAGGAAGTGATATATTTGATTTGACCGATTTGGCCTCACCCCATTGACAGAGGAGGTAGAGTAGAAGTGCATACTGAGACTCCAGAACAAGGAAAAAGTTAACTCAGACTTTAGCAGATTCACTGAAAGAACTTGCTTATGGTCATGGACGACATACAGAGGGAACTGAGTGGGAGATTTAGCAATAGTGACGACTCTCAACTGTCATCTCTTGCTTAACCTTATCAAGATTTTGCATTGGCCACTTGCCAAAATAAAATGTTTGCGTAAGGCCTCGAGTATAAGAGTGAGGAACAGAAAGAGTAAATGTGGAAACTTGATTGTGGGCAAAATAAAAGCTTGGAAATCCTTTTGATTCTCGACACCTGAATAATTTGCACATAATAGCAAATAAGTTATTAAATACAAAGGGTTGTTCTAATTGTGTACAGCCACCTTCCTAAAACCACAAGACCCCAAACTTTAAAAGACAGTTCGTGCCAGATGAATGGTCCCATTCAGCACGCGGCTTAGAGACAACATCCCCGACCAAGGATGTTCAATGATTGAGCACCAGCACAGATTCATTCCACATACACAGAAAGCAGGGGGAATTGTATGAAATGACACTGCTCTCGTTCACTTTATGAAGTTGCAATGTATCATCCTTGGATTCCTCTTTATTATTTGTAAACCGGTTGAATGTCATTTTTTCTACTCAATAGACAGCACATTCAAAGGCTACAATGAACAGAAGCGCATCAGCGTCGTTCGAGCGGGCTGTGCTTGCAGCTGCTGGGTACACTAGCGCGACGTCTGGACTAGCCGCTGCGTTTATCCCAGACAGCTATAGCATGCAAGGAAGATATTCGGGAGCGATGTGTTCTTACAAACAACAAAACACTAAATTACCATAATATCGAACGTAAGATCTACAGCAAACAAGTGTTTCTTTCTCAGTTCCTGAACGTTGGCTGCATGGGTGCACACTCATTCATGCCAACCAAACACCCCAGCACATTCTTCCAACCTGTACTCGAGTCTTTATTTTAACCATTTTTAACCACCAAAAATAATACTTGGTTAACATTTCCAAATTTAAAACATAAATAGTTCTCTCCTTACCTTTACCATGGGTAGAATTCCTTTTTATTTTTAGTGGGCTGCTGCGTTGGGATCCGGTGCCGAAAAACGTGCGCCTGTCAATTGAGGACTGCAGACTTGCTGTTGCCCGTCTCTCGGTGTGGAATACTTTGACTGTAGCCAACTGTCCGCTCTCATGTAGAGAGGCAACGTGGTCCTGATGATATGTCAACGAAAGCAATCAGCGGGGCTGGGACATGTTAGCTTTTTACAAGGCACACCTTTTACGCACATACCAGGTCTACTTGTTTCTGTTCAATATCCTGCCCGAGCGTTTTGGCACCGTTGGCATTGTAAATGTTGACTTCTTACAGTACGTAGCAGAAAACGGTTTGAACGCACATATTTCAATGACCAAGGCTTTATAATAATATTTTGTACAAGTAGGCTACATTCTTCATTTATTTACCTGACTTAAGACATGATTTTGTTTTCTATTGCTTCTCTCCTGGTGAGTGTTGGCCACATATTTGATATTTATAGTTTAATATTGCTATCGACAAAAATTATATACAATTGTAGCAAAAAGCATTAGGCCTAGACATTTTAAAGAACACTATAGTAAACCCTTAAAACTCAACCAAGTCGATTTTTCATTTGAAGGAAAGCTCAAACATTGTTATCGTGTCCTAACAGGTCCACCTGTTCTACATACCAGTTTGTGAAGCATAATACATTTCTATTTTGCTCTTAAGTTGCAAAGATAAAGGATAGGGCAGAACCTTAATCTTATGAGTCATGAAACAAGGATTTGGGTGGTATCACAATATCTATTTGCACATCATATGAAACATTGACGGGATCAAAGACATAAAGGTAATTCCTTATTTTCCTGCATGAAACAAACGAATAACCTCATGGAAATGTTTCCCCATTTCCTGTTGGTGTGCTTACTGAGAAGCACTCTTATGATAAACAAGGTGAAGGGTTGGAAGAACAGGTTTAACACGAGTGACAGGGTGGTTCAGTTGAAGAGGACTCATACAAACAGTATGCTTTAGTCTAACAACTCTACAGGTTTATTTTGTCAATGAGAACAAATAAAAAGTAGACACTGACCGAGTGCTGGCCCCTAAAACAGATAAAACACCATTTCCATTCTGTCAAGAGAAATAAAAGGAAATTGGACAAAGACAAACATCCAGTCATTTAAGTCGAGGTGATTCATCCACAGGACGTGCTTTTGTCACAGTGGTGATTCGTCACAGCAGAAAGAAACAAACTATCCCAGGCCTGTAGACTTTCTACACTTGCCCACCCTTAACCAGGAGTCAGAGAAACCAAGGTAACACATACAGAGATAAAGAAATAATGGAAGTGTTTTTCTGATCAAGAAGACTAAGTCAGGCCTGCTTCAGATAACCTGTTCAGATACACTGATAAACTACTATAGCTTTATGCCCAAAGCAAAATAAACTGCTTCCTGTAGAATCTAGATGAGTGGAGAATGATTTGCAGGTATAGATAAACTATAAAACACATTTTATAGATAAGACACTATTTCTGAGAGGAAGGTCTTTGACACACATTTATGTTAGTGGTAAAAGTCTTCCATCAATTTTACACCTTTCATAATTTACAAAGGAGTGGTGTGATCTCCAAGGTACAGACAGAATGGAAAAGGGCAAGATCATTCATCATCGACCTCACATGGTTTGGAGTGAGAGACGACTCCACGCTCAGTCATCCACGCGAGGCCTGGACGCCGGGAGAGAACCTTGGAGTTTCTAAACAGGCTTTGCATTATCTCTCGCTGAGGAAGCATTATCGGAAAAAAAGATTTGGTGTACTGTACATACCATTCCTAAGCTTCTGATATCTCTCTTTTATATTTTTGGTCATTTCGGCTTTGTTTTTTTTGGATAGTGACAGTTTGTAGTGAGAGAGGAATGGAGAAAGAGGGGAGGGGTGACATGCAGGAAATTGAATAGAAACCCAGAGCACTTTGGTAAAGCCTATGTGGTATGCATTCTACCAGGTCAGCCTACAGGATACACCCTGCTTTTGGTATCTCTTAGGCCATCAACAACAAGAATGCACCCTAGCTGCATTCTTATGTCACACAAACATTTCAAGATTTTATCTGTCTCCTTTTAAGTTTCTCCTCTCACAAACAACAGTGTGTTCGCATGGACTGCAAGAGGGCGGTTATTGGCTTGTCATCGTGTCATTGTCTCTGTGGAAACAGTAGTGCAGCCAAGGATTGATTTTCTCTTCAGGAGAGATCCACAGCAGCAGCCCCACCCAGCTCCAGCCTCAATCTCAGCTCCAGTCCCAGACTCGATGCCAGGCCCAGCCTAGCTCCCACCTCCCCAGCCTCTGTCTGTCTCTGTCTCCCCAGGGAGAATCAACATGGAGGCTGTAGTGCTCTCCTGTTATCTCCTCTGCTCAGTGTCTGTCGGACACACTCACTGCTCTGCATACATATCCCTCATTAGGCCTCAGCAGTAATGAGGAGAGAAAGACTGCTACCCTGCTTGCTTACTCCAGGCGACAGACAGAGCCTGCTAGGCTGCACCAGATATTCAAAGTTATCCAGCAACAACTTAAAACCAGACTAACATGAACGTGTTCGAAACCTAAACAAAGATCCCTTGGAATATACAACTACTACCTACTACTCATTCCCTCTAAATGCTTTGAATCGCTGGATGAGAAGTAGAACGAACGATGTCTGGATGAACAAACCAAAGGCAGCACCCGTGGTGATAAAGCAACGTGTTCTCTCTTTATGAAGATTAAAGAGGCTCCGAGCGTGACCAGACAGTGGGTACAGACAGAGACAGCAGTTAGTGTCAGGGACCAACGAAACAAGGTCGGGACATTCCTTATCCAAACCTGCTCCACTCTCGCTGGTAGAACAAGAAGAAACAGGAAGTTTTTTGATCGTATCACGTCTGTTTATGTTACAATGCACCAATCAGAGAGATGAACCTGGAGTTCCCGTTGTGATGAACGCAGAGATATGGAGTATTCTGTGTCTCTCTTTATTGTATCTGGGGTCTGAATGTCCTGATCAAGGCTGACCTTCAAGGACAGTTTAAATATTCCTAAAACTGGTGTCCTGAAGGGAAGCTATACAATGATGTAATGATGATTTAGTTTAGAATGAAATTTGGTTTGATTAAATCCTTTACCTAGAACAATCATCAAAGTACAAAAGCTTTATAACATAGTTTTGAGTTGAAGGAATACTATGTCAGGGAAAAAATGTTATGAAACACTGCAAAAAACGCATGTAAGTCTATATCGCCCCCTCATGGACAACAGGAGAAAGTGCACAAATATTTTACCCACAAACCTTTCCATGGACAAATTTGAGCAAAAATGTGTATTTATATATATTTATCATTTTTCACCAGTAATCACATTAGTCTTAATGTTCCCATGTTACCATACAGGAACTTTGCCTTATAATTACAACTTTTCCCAGGGCACAACTCAGCATTTTTGTAGTTCTTGTGTGTGGTACAATTACGAAAATACAGAGTTAAACTGCTCCTTCTGTTAGACATAAACCCCCAAAAATCATATCACTATTAATCTTTTACACTGCGTCAAGATTTTATTTGACAGCATTTCAGAATATCATACAGTAAACAAGATTTCTGCAAAAGTTAATATATCCATAGTGTTGCATTTCATAAAAATATTTGCTCACTTACAGTCTTTGTGACTATCAGTAATACATTGAGTCATATTTATAGAGAGACAGCTGTACAAGATCAACACAGCGCTAACACTACACAGTGATACCCAGCTGCTAGGAGGAGTGGGCGGGGTCACACACGTGCCGTCTTCAACACACTCACTTTGCAGATAATATATATGTGTATAAATCGATCTCTTTTATTCCCATAACATGAGGTTGTGGTTGGCCTGATGGAGACAGCTCAGTGGAGGACAGTGGTGAGAGGAGGGACACGCCTGTCTCGTCTTCATGTCACAGACAGGGGAGAAGGCAGAGAGTCTAGGGCTGTTGTGCTCCATGTTCTGACCCCAATAGACACCTGTGGCCCTCACAGTAAGAAGACATTGGTCCATTGAAGCCTAAAACTGCTACCTGTTAATCCAGAGCACAGATGTTTTTGCCAATCCTCGGTATGAGATTGTGCTTTGATCTTATTCCTCGTGCAATTACTGATTACATTGGCTCACTGAATTATTCCCCTTCCTTACTCTCCAGGGAAAGATAGATAGATGGATAGAGAGAGATATATAGATAAAGAGAGGGGGATGGATGAAGAGAAATATATATATTTATAATATATATATAGAGAGAAAGAAAGAGAGATTGATTGAAAGAAAGTTATTGAGTGTTATCATAAGAATGATGTGATGAAAATGACCACTCAGAATTTAAGGGCATCAGAAAAAGAGGAGAACGTTGTGATTCCTCCTCAGTGATTGTCCTCCCTTCCCATCAGAGAGGTTATCTCAGGTCACTGTGGCCAGATCACTGTAGTCTTCCCTCGTTTCTGTGCACATTGGGTTCCTAAGAGCAACAGATGAATCAGCCAGAGGCTTTGTCATCGCACAGACAATGTGACTCAGCAGGATGTGTGTTGACGATAAGGGGAGGAGATTGGGCCTTGATGGCACTAAACTGTCAGAAAAGTTGAGAAAAGTTAATCGGTAAGCAGTCTAGGAGAGAGACATACACAGATGACTGTCGCCGACTGAGAAGTCAGAATCACTTAAGCCGAGCCTGAACAAATATAGACAATGTGTTCCTAGACTGGCGTACATGCATATGTAGAGATGAAAGAAGATGAGAGAATGTCATATATCTTCTGTAAACTTGGATCATTAGGTAAAGTTACACTTTGATAGACAGATGTAAGCTATGAATTTTCTTCTGACAACCGGGACTGAGTCTCACTCTAACGACAGCCGCACTAAAATTACTAATGTCTTTTTTTTATTTATTGTTTTTATTTTATTTTAACTTCAATACTTTCAGTTCAGTGCAGATACTTGACACCATCTTGTCTGAGATGTGCTGACACATTGTTTCCACATTAAGGTCCATAAACAGTTCTGCAACAAACACCAACATAACTCAATGGGAACTGTGACAGGCCTTCAATCTGTCTCAAATTGCACAGCATGGTTTGTCACAAAGTAAACACTGTGCCATCGGTGGGGCTGGAGACTGTACTCATTAAAGTGAAAAGCACACACAGGACATAAATGTACTTCATGGTACCATGTAGCTGGACACTGACGGTAATGAGATAGCAGCCTGTATCGAACCCCTCTGTCCTCTGTGCCCCTTTTCCAGTCGTAAGGCACACTGCCCCAATGTCCCATGAGCCTTCACTTCTTCAGGCATCCACTGAAACAAACCTCTGTAAATTGCTTTGTTTGTGAAGCACAGTGAGGGGAAATCGCCTGTGACACAGCCACAGACTGATAGCTCAAGCTCAAATGGAGCGTCCACTGCATTCTCCACTGCAGTCCACAACAGTCAGTCGTTGTGAAGTGGATCCATACACACACACACGCACACCTGATGTAATCAAGGTCTGGACAGGAGAATGAAGAGAAGAACGTGATGATAAACACTGTGTTCCTTAGCTCATTTAGCTAGCACACGCCAAGTTGCAAAACTACCATCAACCCATCTAGGTATGTTTACAGATGATCTTATTTACACGATGTCCCACATATTCACACTCATATAATATATATCTATATTTCCATATCTTCTGATAGAATATACAAGATATTCAGTTCTGGTTCAGTCTCATTTAAGGCAAAGTTCCACAGATGCTTAGTAAGTACTCATGTCACCTAGTTTGTCATGTCTTTCTCTCTCTCTTCAAAAACAGGCAAACAGTCTTCCACATTCCTTTTCATTAAAATAGACTTCGTTGTATATATAGACATACCTACTGTATTAAAAAAACTGCAGTGGCAACTGACCGTGGTTTAACCATCAGTGGTTAGATTTGCATGGAGGTCTTTTGGTTTTTCATGCTTGCTGGGGGGTTGGGGAGATGGGGTGGGGTGGGTGGGTGATTTAGCACTTCCAAATGAAGTTCCTGTGTTCAGACACCCCGCACTACAACCAGAGAACCCTACCATGCTACACACATTCTGCATGTTTTTTTCTTCTATATTTTCTTTGTTTTCTATTCAAAGTTGATGCTCTTCCAGCTCTTAAGGTGGTGGGTGTAAAATATCTCTCAAAATAATTTAGAGTACAACAATATAAATAAAAATGGTTCTCTAAAAACGCATGGAGAGATCCCCCCCCCCGCTTTTGAGGTCTGGGGGGGAGACCAGGGCAGAGAGGGAGAGACAGTGGGGGGGCCCAGAAAGGTGTAACCTAGCCTGGCCTTTAGCAAAGGGGGGCCAGCCACGCTGTTATCTGCTCAGAGTGGATGTGCCAGAGCGCAGTGTGCTTGGCAGCTTATCAGACCCGGGGATCTTCCAGGGCCCAGGAGAGACGGTGACCTTCCTCCCTGGTCCGCTGCTGCCCCCGCTGCTGGTGCTCTTGCTGGGGTGGCAGGACCGGCTTTCCCCCTGGCTCCTCTCGGGCTCCCTGGTCCAGGGCTTCTCCTGGGCCAACTCTCCATGCTGTGCTGCACTGCTCTCTGGGTGGCTGCTGCTGCTGCTCTGGGCCACACCACTGCTCCCATTCGAGTTAGTGTGTGAGGGCTTGGAGCCTTTAGGGGACTGGGTGAGCTCTCTCTTCCCACTGATGTGGCTGCTCTCTCCGGCCTTCCTCTCCTTGGATCTCCCCCTAGAGCTCTTTGAGGGCCTGGGCTCCCCCGGTTGCTCCCCTCCCCTCCCCCCTAGACCCCCCTCGGTGGCGGGCTGACCCTTCGGACCGCTGCCTCGGCGGGTGGACCTGCCACCCTCCTTCTGCTTGGCCCGGCTGCTCCCATTGGACGGGCCGGCCGCCCTCCTCCCCTGACCGGTCTTCTCCGGATTGAGCGGCTCGGCCTTGCAGGGGCTCTGGGAGTGCTCTGCCTTGCTCTCTGGCATCGTCGGCCCCGCAGGATCCCGCTGAACCTCCAGGGGCGCCTGGTGAGCCGGGTCTGAGGACGGGGTCAGATGAGATGATGGCGATGGCATGGACAGGCTGTCAAGGGGCAGGGCTACTTCCGACAGGCTTGGGGAGGCTGTAGGGTGAGCATCCCAAGGGGAGGGACTGTCTGCTGGGACCAATAGACACATAGTTAGAATTGGGAGAGGACCGGGTTTTTGACCAATCATCAAACACTATGTTTTACATATTCTGTTTCTAAAAACCACAACAAACATGCTATTCCTTGAGGTAAGGAGGTCAGGGCAGCAAATGAGAAACCAAAGCTTCACAGTTCACTTAGAGCACGTCACACAACAACTTTTCTGCAGAATAAATCTAGGTTCTCTCACTCTATCTAAAGCCCCAGACCATAAGGACCAGGGAACAGAAAATCGAAAACAGGTTTAATGGAATGGATGATGTGCTAAATAAAGTGCTGCTTTATCCTGGTAGAAAACCTGTGGGTCTGCTACTCTCCCTGGCACTGGGGCCTTCAGGAACTAACTACCGCAGCAGCTGAATCCAAGCCCTCGGTTCCCTGGAGACTACTGTGCTCACCACGCCTGTTAGCTCCCCTCTCTGCACTGCAAGAGCCTCTCTTCCAGGGTCATCATTCCTTATCAATAAAGTGGCCAGGGGGCAGAGGTCAAGCGAGGCTGGCCTCATTATAAGTGGAGTCGGAAGGGGCCAGCATTTGGAGTTCTCGCTGTAACTGGCAGTCCTGCGAGGGCACCTGGTGCTTTTCTAGAACGCCGCAATTTCACACCGACTTCTCCCTGCCAGGGCTCAGCCTCCGCTCGGCACATCGAGGTGACATCCTGCCTCCTGTGGCCACCACGTGGCCCAATGAGATTGTGTGTGTCCGTGTGTGTGTGTGTAACTGTTGGTGTGTGTATACGTGCCTGTGTACGCGTGTGTGTGTGCGAGAGCAGGCCTGTGATCATCGCACGCTGAGCTAATGCCTCCTGTCACCTCACATACTGCTCTGGTCTTCTAAAGGGCGCGGCGGCGCACTTTACTGCCCGTGCTCTTTCATAAAGTGTAGCGAACGTGCTGCCTAGTTCCCAATGCACAACACACACAAACAAACACCCACACGCAAACGATATCCAGCACACACACAACAACAAAAAACATTGCTGTTGCTTGATGCTGATCAGCATGCAAAGTGTTCACAACGAACAGACTGCGACCACTGTTGCAACATACAGAACTGTAAACACTCCCACTTTGCAAATAAACATTTATTTTCCAATAAAACCACGGAAAACATGCATTTTACGTAAGCCATTCTGGTTTTATGTACAATAACTGTTCTGGGCCAGAACACACACACATGGGGTTGATATGACAAATGATGTCGAGTGATTAAATATTTTGTCCTCTGGCTGACCACCCTCCAGTCCCTCTGGGCCTATATCACAGCTTTATATCTGTCTGGGAAGGTATTACAGAGACTGAGAGAATGACAGGGAAAGAAATAGAGCTAAACCCTTGTCACAACAGGCTCTGGAATAAGTGAGTGAATGAAAGAGAGAGATAGAAGGATTATAAAGAGAGAAAGAGGGATAGAAAGAGAGATAGAGGGAGATCAATTTGTGAGGGTGGCTGTATATAACTGAACTGTACAATCATCTGAATATTACACGGGGGTGGGTGGTGCTTCAGCACTTGATGTGAATCCCTGCCATGGACGTGTGTGTGTGTGCGTGTGCGTGAATGTTTACACATGATGCTTTAATGACCGGGCTGCTATTCCCCCGAGCTGGAGAGGAAGAGTCATAAAGAAAGTCCTCTAGATTCAGCTGGCTTCATGCTGGGCCTTACTGACGGATATATCTGCTGCCATGATTGATTCTCAGAGGACACTGAAGCTGAACGTCCTATGCAATGGATCAGTGTGTCAAAGACTTGAATAGGGCCTTCCTAAGTCTATGACTAGGCATTGCTTGTTCCAGCACCACACCGAATCACAGCACAGCACAGCACAACACCACACAACACACCACACCAACACACCCAGCACGCGACTGGTAGAAAAACACATGCAGATCTTTCACAAACCGTGTCTTTAGAGTGGCCCATTAGGAAGAAATAGGGGGAGCCATGCTTGTCACTTTTCATGCACATGGAGAGACTGGAAGGTACCATTCCTAAAGGAGGGGAAGTGACAACCTGGAGCAGTCATTAGGGTTAAACCAGAGGCCTTGAAATGGAGAGTTACACTACAGTTAGTCAAGAAACAAGAGATTTACCAGTACAAGAGACAGTGATTTGTTAATCAGTGTATTAACTACAGATACTGTAGATAGTAAATAGACAAAGACAAGAAAGAAAGAGAATATTTTCTGATTTTAAAAGCAGAGTTGTGTCAATGAATAGACTCAACAAAAGATGGATAGCAAGAGACAAAGAATTAAGAAACTCGGTCGACAAGAGAAATACATCAAAATGAGTGTTCCTGATATTGAGAAGTTACTGATTCCAAGTTAGACTGTGAGAATACTGTGAGAGTTACATGAACTGTGTAAGGCTTATCCTGGGGCTTGGGGAGGGAGGGAGTCGTTTTCATTACACCCACCATATTCTGGGACCTGCCCTGTGCCCCTCTTCAGGAGCAGACGAACACGACGCCCTCCTGATTTGATGAGCTCGATGGCCCGGGCGTGAGTCATGTCTCTGGTGGTCTCTCCGTTGATCTCTATGATCTGGTCTCCCACCTAAGCAGACAGAGAGAGAGGGAGAGAGAGAGGGAGCGAGATAGAGAGAGAGAGAGAATGGGAAATAAGAGAGAAAGTGATAGAGAGAGGGAGAGACAAAGGGAGAAGAATATAGATAGAGAGAGGGAGATTGCGAGAGAGAAATTGAGAGACAAAGAGAAACAAAAAATAATGTTCCAATGTACCAAATCATAGGACGACAAATACATGTGAGAATCTCCAACCAAGAGCTACTCTGTCAGCTTAATGTGTGAAGAGATCACCAGCCTGCAAACAGATGAGCAAATTACAGCGGTGCTTGCAACTTAAAGTACAGGGCAAATGATCTCTAGGCAGGTTCGGAGACATGCACACCCACCACATATTAAGCATAAAATTAACAAGCCTCATTTATTGTGGATGGCAATTTATTAGGATCAATACGGACCCATAATTCAAACAGGACCTATCAGCCAGTGTAAAGCTCTAATCAGCATTACCACCCATGAATTGGATGTCAGTTGTAATTAATTTTAGACGCAAATTTGTCCCGTCATTCCAATGGAATTATGACAGACTTTGCTGTAGGCGTTTTGCGATCAAGAAAGAGACCCTCCTGAATACCAATGTCCTGCTCAGAAGCAGCCCAGAAGCAGCGGTGAACTTAACATGCCAGCCGGCCCAAATGTCAGGACGTTAATTTCATCTTCATACTTAACAGGACCTCACTTCCCAAGTCATGACCCTTCTTGGACTGCATGTGTAAGGTTCAAAGCTCCTTCACTCCTCTCTTGGCTACCATCAGATGTGAGACATTTAACTAGGTTTATCCAACAGTGCAAGACAGGAGAATGTGAAGAGATAGTTTGACACTGTCGGTTTTAAAAGGGTAAATATGTGTTAATCCAACTCCATGGCCTTCTTAGCGGTTTCCCCTCCTGCAGCACCACCGCCTCTTCAGACAGCCCCTGAGCCCAGCCCAGCTGACCCAGTCTGGGATGTTTAGTGAGCTGATCCAAAGGAATGGAAGCAGTGACTTAACCACCTGAGACAGCCAGCCTGGCCCCGTTCACTCCTGTGTTGCTGTTTGATGATCCTAACTCCTTACCTCAGCCGAGCCATTCATCTGGCAGGGATCAAGGTTCACACTGCCATGTGAACGCAGCTGGAGCGGGGCCTCGCTCCGCTATTAAGAACAGAATTAATCACCCCTACGGTGTTGAGACAAGGAAGGAGAGAGAGAGAGAGAGAGAGAGAGAGAGAGAGAAGAGAGAGAGAGAGATGGGAGAGAGAGAGAGAGAATGAGCAAGAGAGAGAGAGAAAGAGGGAGAGAGAGAGAAAGAGATATGGGAGAGAGAGAGAGAAGGAGCAAGAGAGAGAGAGAAGGAGAGGCAGAGAGAGGCAGAAAGAAAGAAAGAAAGAGAAAGGGGTGCATTTCCATCCCTCATCCCCAGTTGGCTAACCTCGGGATCGAGCCTGCCGAGCAGCGTTTACCTCACCGTAGTGCTAGCAGAGCTACGGTTCCCCTGGGGCATTTCAAACACATTATCTGTGACAGGTTCATTCCAGATAAGAAATGTACAGCAGGACTATGCTATCCGCCAACGATGGAAGGATTTGGGGAAGAAAGGGGAAACGAAAGACAGGAAGGGAGGGAGAGAGAGAGAGGGATATAGAGAGAGGGGGATATAGAGAGGCAGAGGGAAAGAGAAAGAGAGAGGGGTTTGACAGTATGGAGATATACTAGATACATCAGAAGATATGGAGAGGCGCTGTGACAGCCCGGACCTTTAATCTACTTCTCGGTATTGGTGAGGCTAAGTGAGATCTCCATATTTCTTGCTATAAAGTGCAATAAAGTGTTCAGAGCGTGACAGAATGAAAGGATTGCGAGTGGAAGAAGAAGAGCGCGTGGAAGGAGGGAGAATGGAAAGCACGCCATCCTAAATTTGTAGAGTAATACATTTTAACCTAACTTCGGAAAAGGTCTCACTCCACAGACAATGACGGCTGGATCTATCTATGCAGAGAGCAGTATAGACAGTACTATTCCTACCAAACATAAAGAAGCATGGCTAGTTCCAGCAGGCCTGCTCCATCTGAACACTGAAAGGAGTCTCATGTATTTTTGATAACTAAGTTGAGAGGGGTTTGTGCGATAACTCATCGGGAATCATAACAACATAAATCCTTCAGGCACTCGGGGGACAGCCCTCTCTCAATCATTTGACGTGAGGCAGATTAGTTTCATACAGGGCTTAAAATTATAATTGCAATCTGAGATAATCATCTGACTATTACAGTGAGAATCCCCAAATGATTTCAATGAGTTTGTGAACTAGCTGAGTGCACTGAGAAAAAGTGAACGATCGTAAACAGGATGTGACATCATCAGACTTACTCTCATTCGCCCGTTGCGGATGGCAGGACCGTCTTCCGCCAATCGCAGGACAAAAAGGTCCATCTTGTACTCCCGCCCCCCACGGATGCTGAAGCCAAAGCCCTTCATGCTCTTCTCCAGCTCCACAGTGAAAAAGTCAAAGTCCTGATGCAGTCAGACAACAAGGAGCACAAAACCAAGGGGAGGTTTAACATGTTAGCAGCCATGAGATCATTGGTGGTCATACAAAAACGTACAACAGCTCCAAGCAAGAGATATTCATCTCAAAATGACAGTACCTCTGACACTGACCTACAGACATGACCTATAGCCTTCATTTTGAGCACACAAACATGCACAGCTTAGTATATGGGATCATCCCCAATCCTGGGTTAGTATTTAGTAGGAATGGGATGTACCTGTAGTTGTATCTGTGGCTGTCTGTAGTCAGGCATGGGAAACTGCCTGGGGTCTGTGGACAGCTGTCTGTAGTCCATCAGAGGGGGGTGTCTGTAGTCCAGCGTGGGCGGCTGGCGGTAGTCCGCTACCGGTGGGTGTCTGTAATCCACCGGAGGCTGTCGGTAGTCGGTAAACGGAGGCTGCCGAATGTCTGGTTTCACATCCTGTCTGGCTTTGACCTCTGACCTGTAACTGTCAAAACAGTTGGAGTGAAGACAGTAGTCTGGGGGAAACAGTACAGCTTTCCAACTAGGTTGTCAGGGTTACACATGGAAACGTCCCCTGAGAGGAGGGAAGGGGGTTCAGGGGACGGTGAAGGTGACCCGATATGAAAGGCTGATCGGTGCCAATCTCGCCTGTCATTAATAGATGGGTTGTTCTGCCTTTGTACAGGGTCCCAGTAGTAGATGAAACATTCGATTTTCTCGCCACATGAAATGTTGATGGAAAACAAGTCCTTCAAAGAGTGTCAATTCATACAGCATGACTGAGTACTAAGATATTTAAAATGTCTGTAAAGCAGGAAAAAAGGCAAATGACACCGTACATTTTTGGGGCCCCTGTGGAGCTCACTAAAATATTAATTCTACGTCTATAAAGAAGCTATTTACTTAAATTATTCAGCGGCCCGTAAGAGTAAAGTGATGTTATACAACAACCTATGAAGACCCAGCTAGGAGAGAGGGAGGAAGGAGAAACTGCATAGGAGGACCAAGAGAGTCAGTGGAGGAGGAAGAGGTAGGGAGAAAGACAGAGAAAGACAGAAAGAAAGAGAGAGATACCGGAGAGAAAGATAAAAGTGTCAGAGAGAAAGAGAGAGAGACAGAGCGAGAGGTAGAGAAAGGAAAAGCAAATAGGGAATCAGAGAGACAATGAGTCACTTTCACCTGTAATCTCAGAGGAACAGCGCTCTGGCCCAGAGATAGAGAGCTAGTCTATAAAAAGACTTCCCGGTATCAGAGACTGCCAGACAAACTAAGCTCTGAAGCTAACAGACAGACCCATACGTAAAGCTCCCTACATCTGGATAAACTACAAACATTGCTCATCATCTGCCAACTTATTCATGCAACTAAACTTTGGGATGCAAAGCATATTAGTCAAATTGTAAATCATACAAATATTGTACAAAGGGGAGAGTCGATATTCTGTACCTGCTGTCGTGGGTGTAGATCTGGGGCGGGGGAGCCACGGGCTGGGTGCTGGCAGGGCTCTGGTGGGTCATGGGACTGGGCTGGGTGACCATGGGGCTGGGCTGGCAGGCTGGCTGGCTGGCCTCGGTCACGGGCAGGGCTAGGCTGGGAGGCTCCAGGGGCTGGCCTGGGTCTGGGGGCTATGCTGCTGGGTCAGGGGGCTCTGCTTCTCTGAGTTGGGGGCCGAAGGAGGGCTACTAAGGTCTGAGACACACACAGAGGTACAGGAAGTCACACACAGAGCTACAGGAAGTCACTCACAGAGAGGAGTATGAGATTAAAACATGCACACATAAACACACCCACACAAACACCTATAGAAACATGGTAAAAGCAAGACTAGAAAACACACTCGCTCCCTCCAAGTATTGTACAAGCACTCCCTGTAGCAAGAACACACACAGCGATCCAACAGCCATTACATAAGTGACCTGGCAGCCACAAACATTAGAGGCCGGATCTCCATAGCCTGATCAGACATGGTCCTCTCAAATACACATCCAGCACTAGATCATGCAAATATACCCTCCTAAGAGAACATACATCCTGATCCTCCCCCCAACAGCACGTGTGTGACACCCTCACAACACTGTCAGAATCTCTACGATCTCTGTTCATCTGAGACTCGGTCAGGGCTAATCTCCTGTGCTGTGCTGGTTCCTGTCTCACCTTCCTGTGGGATGATCTTCAACGTGACGCTAAGGCCCGCGTCCTTGATCAGCTTGACGATGTCGGCGTGGGGCATGTTGACGATGGACTGGCTGTTGACGGCCAGGATGCGGTCGCCCACCTTCAGCTTGGCACAGCGGTCCGCCGGACTGCCCTCGATGATGCGTCCGATCTTGTGTGGCACGGCTGGGAGTTTGACGCAGACGCACACACACACATTCAAACACACACAGGTTACCGTGTGTCTGAGATGGGACAGAGCCGACTGGCTGCTCTTCCTTTCCCTCTCGATTGGCCTCTCTCTCCCCATCCCTCTCTCTCCCCATCCCTCTCGCTCTCCCTGCCCGTCCTGGGTCTGACGTAAGCGGGGGAGCTTTTTGCAGGAGCGGGAGAGAGTCAGAGGCACGCCACACAGCCCTCCTAACATCTGACTGACTAACATAAGAGCCCATTCATAATTGAGATAGAGTAGTGTTAAGGAGAGAGAGACGATACATTTTTCATTAAGTCCTGACCTCTTCCTCCGGCCAGTCCTAGACAAACCGTTCTCTCTCATCCCCACTTACAGCTATTAAAAGGAAGCTGTGGAGCTGCAACTTCACGCGTGACCCAAGAGGGTTCACGCCTGCCCACCGCCCTCCCACTGTGCTACATGAGGAGAAGGAAGAGTCCCAGGATGCAGGCTAACCTCAACAACCTCCCCTAAACGAAAAGCAGGAAAGGGAGAGAGGGGAGGCAGACAGGTGCTGAGGGATGGATGGATGAAGGGAGAGGAGGGGGGGGGAAGCGCTCACCGATAGAGGACGGAGCCTCGGGCCTGTTGAGCGAGCTGATGATGACAAATCCGAACCCCTCGCTCTCCTTGCGGTGGATGATGACATCACTTGGCTGGGTGTTGGGCGCCGCGCTGCCCTCCGAAGGGGCGTTCCCGGTGCTGGCGTTGGGAGGGGCGAGGCCAGCGTTGTTGGGGTAGGTCCCCGAGGTGAAGTCGCTGCGAGGGGAGCTGTGCTGGGTGGAGATGGAGCCGGGGCTGCGGCCGTTCTCTGGACAGCTCTCACCTGCAGGGGGCGATGGAGAGATGAGGAGGCTCCATTGCAGCTCTTATCAATGGACAAAGACTGGCCCTGTCTTCCTGGAAGGATGAGGGTCTCTCAATGCTATTCCACTGCTGAGGAATTCCCATAGGCAAGAAGCTGACAATCACATATGCAAATAAGTAATGACTCAAAACCCGTAGCAGCTGAAAGGCGACATTGCGGTCGGGTCGTAAAACACAGCCTAAGTGCTCGAGTTAGTAATAATGAAAAAAATCTACCCAAACAAAGATGCACGTTAAGGGTTAGAGAGAACAAACGTGTCATGTTCCTGCTTAACTTGTCTCTGTGTGTGATCAAGGCTAAAAGCCAACAAGGAGAGCGGGAGAGAGAGAGAGGGAGAGACGGAGGAGAGAGAGAGGGAGAGACGGAGGAGAGAGAGGGAGAGACGGAGGAGAGAGAGGGAGGAAGGCACAGTCTGACACCTCACAAAGTCTTCCCAGGAATCAAACGCCGTGGATAAAAGGCGGGGGCCACAGACGATGGGATGAGTCAGACAGCGCCTGCCTTTCATGCCAGAATGAGGAGGGAAGGAGGGAGGGAGGGAGGCAGGGAGAAGAGATGGAGGGAGGATAGGGAGGAGAGATAGAGGTAGGATAGGAGGGAGGGAGTGAGGGAGGAGAGGAGGGATGATGGGAGGGGGGAGAAGCACTTTGGGGGCTCTGCTCCTCTTCCCAGACTCACAGGCAGACAGGCCACAAGCTGGGATGAGGGGTCTGACACAGAAGTACCGTCTGTGTGTGCATGTGTGTGTGGTATGTGTGTGCTACATCACTCAGAACAAGTATGAATCCTTCAGTCCTTAAACCACGGGACAGTCACACAGTCTCCAAGCAGACAGAAGCAGGCGAGAGGAAGGATGAAGGAAGGAGAGAGAACAAAGGATGGATATAGAAAATAGGCTAATGAGGAAATAAGGGAAACTTGGAGTGGGAAAAAAAGATAACAGTGGACTACTAAATACCCCTACATATTCAACTCTCTCTGTACCAGAGAATGCTAGACTACTGACTAACTGACATGCACACTCGCATATACACACACACACTCACCTGGCGCCTGTAGTCTCCTCCGGATGGTGAGGTTGACCTGGCCGCTGCGTGCCGCTCCGTGCATCAGGTCGATGACGTAGCGATGCGGCTTCCCCGCCACGGGGATCCCGTCGACGAAGATCAGCTCGTCTCCCGGACGCAGGCGCCCGTCGCGGTCCGCTGGACTCTTCTCGATGATCGCCCCAATCAGGATCTGAAAGCCGGAGGGGGTCAAAAGTTAACAGGGTTGAGAGGTCAAAACCCTGGATTTAGTGTTTGACGTTGTGTGTTAGGGCGCCATATAAACATGTGAGAGAGTGTCATTATTCTGTTAATATACAAAAGAGCTTCATGCAGATTATGTGTGTGTGTGCTGAACACTGTGGTTGTTAATAGTGTGCTGGAGCATTTGCTTCCTGGGCAGACGGCGGGCCGACACAGATCTGCCAGGGATGTCATTCTCTCAGTCAGACAGGGTAAGAGGGGGGTTAGGTGTTCGTGTTGTGGGTTAGAGAAGTAGAAATGACAGGGTTCCACGCCCATCCCATACGAGCCTTCTCACGCGTGTCCAGACTCACAGGCTGCCCGGCCTCATCCCCCCCCAGGATACGGAAGCCAAAACCGGACTTCTGCCTACGCAGGTGGACCTCCACCTCCTGGTACTCAGCACCTGAGAACCATGACACACACACACACACACACATTACTTTTACATGATGCACTCTCTGCCGTTTTCTACTCTGCTCCCTTCTGTTGTGTTTCTGTTCGTCAATGCTAGGCTCCAAAGTTAAATCCATGAAAGGTTCTCCTGGGGAGGCGGGCCTTACCTGGGGCGTCCCCTGGGAAGGTCGTTCGTGGTTGGCCGGGTTCTGGATAGGGGGAAGGGATTGAGGAACACCCTTAAACAATAACAATAGTAAACTTAACACACACACGTGTATAAGCACACACACACACACACACACCTCCAAGTGCATAAGCACACACACAGAAACACACATACTTACAGTAAAGACTGTGTCAGGATTGTGAGCTAGATAAAACCCTCGCCTCAGCAGTACGTCTAAGCCGAGTTCTCACATCATCCATTATCAGGGCCAGAAGTGCTTACCGAGTGTAATAGACCCATCTTTTTATTTACAGTACGCAGGGGGTAACAGACACTCATCGGCAATCAAAGAGGTTCACTGATTCACTGAAAAGCCATGATTTGTAGTATAGCGATAATCATTAGCCAGTAAAACCTTTCCTATTAAAGGATTAAATAGACTGGAACAGTGTCTGTATAGTAAATGAGGAATAGGTTTTATTTGGAGCTATTGTAACCACTGTGAGGAGTGTCCCCCTTGGGCTAAGATAAGAGATAAGAGAAAATAAAACACAAAACGTTACATGCAGTGAAGGAGGACTGACAATGTTTTGTCTTTTTACCACAGAACCCATACAGCCTTTCAGTTAAGTTTTGATTTGATTAATTATGTAGAAGAAATTCCTCAAACTCTAAAATATGTTGCTTCTTCATCCAGCTCTCTCACATGCAATGAATCTCGGAGGTCGCTATCAGTTTAACCGGGTGACTATTCAATCTGAGCTACATCCTACATCTGCGCTGAGAAGGTTCCGGAGACCAGAGATCAGAGTTCATCAAAGTCACCGCCCGACCAAAACAAAGTGGGTAGAGTCAGACATGGCCTTCCTCACAGTGTGTACCCCTCCTGAACCCAGGAACTCTGAGTGGGCTGGTTGAGTGGACGATTAGCCCCTGAACGAGGGGATGGTGTCAACATGAAATGCTACACTGAACACAGAGATTCAGAGAGAGAGGGAGAGAGAGAGAGTGCGGGTGAGAGAAGGAGAGATAGAGAGAGAGAGAGAGAGAGAGAGAGAGAGAGAGGGGGAAAGAAGAGTGAGGGAGAGAAGGAGAAAGACAGTGAAAGAGACTGAGGGAGAGAGATAGACTAAGAGAGAGAGAAGGAAAAAGGAAGATAGAGAGGGAGAGAGAGAGAGGGAGGGAGAAAAAGCAAGAGAAGAGAGAGAGAGATGAAGAGAGAGAGAGAGAGGCTTTGATAGGGATCCTTCCTGACAGCCATGTCCTCTTTGATAAAGGTTGCCTTACATAAGTGCAGTGCACACATCTCCTACCCTCCTGTGTGAGTCTTCAGTATACACCAGGCCCACTGACAGAGACCCGAGCAGAGCCAGGCAGAGCAAGGACCGTCAGCCTGTGAACCAGCCACACCACCTCCATGTCAAACCCAAACCATCTCCCCCCTAGCAGGGACTACAGTAGCAGTGACACCGTCACGCTGAGGTAACGACACATCATGAGTCATCACCTCCGACACTCAACAAGCTGTCGGAACATTTTAAAGGTACCCTCACACGCCTGCTCGAGTACCACATGACCTTCGGTAATAAACGTGAGTACGTTGTATTTTTGATGAGCCAAAGCTTTCAGTTCCAAAGGCCCATATTTAGCTACTCAAACGAGAACTCTCCTCAAGGTAAATGTTTCAGTACAGTACTGTATAGCAGGATGGGTCTCTAGGCCCAAGAAACTGTTAACATGTCTGGACACGTCCATATATCACAGTGCAAGTGCTGCAGTTGTCAGATGTGTCACACAGGCACACATGATACAATAACACCAAAACATTCCAACTGCCTCAGAGGCCGGTATCCTACAATAACTGAGATATTTATGAATTGATTCTACATTTTTCATGACACCATTTATGAGGAGTGTTAGCTGGTTTGACATCACCAGCGAGCAGCGAGCAGAGGTCCCCTCAGCCACTCCAGATCCTCTTCTATGCTAGGAGATTGGGCGCACGTTCAAACATATTGACACAGATTTATCTGTGATATCCTCTTAAACCCTCCTCATACAAGATAATATTCTGATAAACAGATGGAAGTACGAGCGTAATCAGCTGCTCGGCAACGCGGTGCCTAGGATGACACAGCGGAGAGCAGAAATTGTGATTGTGGCTTTTTGTGGCTCGTTGTGATTTAGGAGAAGGGTTACTATGTCGAAGAGATTTAGATGGTGTGTATGCTGGTGTGAGGATTGTGCGTGCGTGTGCTTTGGTGTGTGCGCTGGTGTGTCTTTGGTGTGTGTGTGTGTTGTATCTTCATCGCTGCACCTGTGTAGAGGAAACACACCTTTTGTCCCCCAGACACCCAGCCGGGGAAATAGTAGTGTTGTGGTACAGTACTTACGCCTACTCTCATAGATAGCCCTGGACTTCTCATAGAGGTCATAGGGGTCGGGCTTGGGCAGGCCGAAGGCCTCGGCTGAGTCTGGCACTGAGGCCCTGTGCAGGTGGTGGTTTGGGAAGGGGGCGCTGAGGGGGACAACAGGGGCAGACAGGCTGGTCTGGGGACTGCCCTGGCCCTGCTGGATGTCCCACTGCTCCAGCACCTGCAAACACATCATCATGGTTCAGTCACCGTCACCCTGCCCTGCCCTGCCCTCCCCAGGTCGGCCCAGCCCTAACCTACCCCGCCCTGCCCCAGCATACCCTACCCTACCTGCCCTACCCTCCTACTCCCCAACGAGGAAAGAGGACACTGGAGGGCGGTATCTCATACCGCCGCGCTGGAGAGTACCCACAGGAGAGAGGGGACAGGGGTTAGGGAGTTATTAGAGACCACAGCACTTGCCATCTCTTGTTGGCCTGATATGAGCGCACTGTGCAGCTAAACCAGAACGCCGGCTTAATTAAAAACAAAAACAAAGATGAAGGAGAGAGAAATAAAGCAGAAAACTGAAAGCAAGATGCCAGGGCTTATTAGAGCAGGTCTGGGCAGCTGAGCGTACCAATTATGCAACACAAGCACAACACCTCTGGGCTTCTGCAGGGTGAGGTGAAGGGAGGGAGGAGAGGGGGAGGATGGAAAGAGGGAGGGATGGAGAGGGAGGGAGGGATGGAGAAAGGAGGGGGAGGGAGGATTGGGGGGAGAAGGATGGATGGAGGGAGGACCGATTGAAGGAGAAGGGATTGGATGCAGGGAGGGAGGTAGGAGGGGGATGGATGGATGGGAGGGAGAGAGTTTGAAGAAACAGATTTGAGATGTCAGTGTGTCTCAGCCATTGGCCTAAGGCTTCTCTGACAGGAATGTTAGTGGATGCTTGAGGGACATGGCCAGAGGAAGACCTCAATCAAACAACACTCAGAGCTCTCCTCCAGGCTTTCAGATGAGCCTGCGTGTTCTAAGAATAGAGGAGAGTTTCTCTGTGTATGTGTGTGTGTGTGAGCCTGTGTGTGTGTTTCATCTTTTTCAGGGCTTCTTCTCCTCAGTGACGTTGTGAAAGAGCCAAACTAGCGTCAAAAGAGACCTAATTACACTGAGAGACCACAAGCCACTAGCTCCTTCAGTTCATTCATTCACTCTTGTATACAAGCCGTGGACTCATCTGGGTCTGCATCAAACCTAACAATTCCTAAAGCATCCTTCTGTCAGTGTTCTCCAGAACTGGAGAAGGGCCACGGGCAGTTTTGAAGACACCAGCGCTTTCTCGTTCAGTCAGAACGTCAGTCTTGGTGCCCAGCCGATGACAGTGTTGCCTGGCTCAGACCACAGTGTTGAGCTAACAGAGAAGATGGCCCTCTGAAGTGTTAGGATGAGCGGCAGTGTAAATGACACGGCCGGGAAAGCAGCTGCTCTCCACCCCACCCGGACAGCTGAACCTTCGGTAATCAAGAAGGCCTTCAAGAGATGCCCCGCATATGTTTGAGCGACCGGGCAGATGTTTACACAGAGAGAGCGGCGATGCAGATGAGAGGGAGGCCATGTATTAAAGATTCCCTCTCTGCCCTTCTCCGAATCTGCTGCGGATCTGAGGAAATGTCTGGCCATGAAGTTTGATCGATGGAGACCTGGCTAACTGTGAGACCCAACTGAAGCGCAGTCACACTATTCCTTCTCTAACTATTTCTCTCTCTACTTTTTTTTCTCTCTCTCATTTCGCCCGATTGCTGCCAAGCCCCATGGTTCAGTGAAGGTTTAATTAGGTGGCATTACTTTCAGGAACAACTCTGTTGCTGCAAAAATGAAACGTATTTGAATGGAAGAGAGTTGAAAACTGTAGTGATTACACATTGACGTTGACAGACATTTCACGAGGCCTTAGTTGACTGAGTTCATATCTGTAGAGACATATTTTTGACTTTGGGGACAGAGAGAGAGCGAGAGAGAGAGAAAAGAGATATAGACAAGGGAGGCTTCACCAGCCAAGTTGCTGACTATTCCCTGGAAGGGCAAAGTCCCCATGAATTAGCTTGACTGTGATATCTTGCAGCTAGGGAACGGGGAGGATGAACAATGAAGGACATCCATGAGAGAGAGGAAAGAGCTACTGGGGACTGAGACGCCAGAGAGAGCGGGTCCTGTGAGAGCATGAGGGACTGTTTTATGATCTGGTTCTGAAGGAATAAGTATGAGATGGCGTTCGCTGGGGGTGCGAGGGGGCCGAAAGATGCATGGGCATGGCATAAGAGTCAGACATCAGACACCCAGTCACTCACACACACACACACATGCACACACACACACATACACATTATGCACACTCACTCAGATGGATAGTGTTTATTATATCTTGTGAGTAAGTGGGTTCTGCGTGCTCTTATGAGACGTCTGTGTGACTAGAGACCACCTCCCCAACATCTCAACCTCTCATTCAGGGACTTGGCCTTTAGGGGCGATAACCACCTCCACAGACTACAAAACACCCATCTGACAGACTTGCCATTGGAAGCTTAAGCATTCGAGGGAAAACAGAACTCAAATGTAGGTTATTAAGAGAAGCAGCATTGAGAAAAATGAAAGGATGAATAAATGAGTTGGTATTTCTTAGTATGTGTAGCAAAAACTCTTCTCTCACTCCCTCTCCACTGACTAGTTATCCAATGTGGAGGAGCTGAGAGAAGGATAGTGTGGCAGGGAACCATTCCACTGGTCATAGATCTAGGATTACTAGAACCGCATTGGTTAAGCGCAGTTATGCTGCCGTTCTTGTAGACAATTGTAAACTCTCACTGACAGTCTGTCGTATCGATGTCAGTCTGGTTTGCGGTGCGACGGCTCTAGTAATTCTTCATCTACGAGTGGGAAGCTTGACCATTTCCTGATCATGTGACTGAGAGGAATGGGTCAAAAGTCGATGTTGGGTTAAAAATGCAACATAATTGGCATGGCACAAAACATAACCCTTGTAGTTAGTGGAGGAGAGGGAGGGAAGGGGGGTTAAGGGGAGTAGAGCAGTCAATCTTGCACGCTGGAACAGAGCAAGTTTTACAATAATAAAACAAGAGTTTTAGTCATACAGAGAAGCTCGGACACATACGCACACTGCAGCCACTGGCAACTAAATGAGGTGTTAGATTAAGATGGTTAAAGAAGACCAGAGAGGGGAGAGCTGAGGTTTAGAACGACTGCATGTTACCTGTTTAGGGGTCTTCCAGGGAGAATAGTGACCTGCAATGGTGAGAAAACAACAAAGGTTTAGGCCCAGAGAGCTGCTGCAGCCCGTAGTGCAGAAATGAGATGTTTACAAGAATGTTCCGGAGCTGAGTCAAGAGGGGAAGGTAGATGGGGAAAGCTCAGAGGAGAAGCAGAGAGAAGACTACACTACAGTGTGTAGTTGGAGGGTAAACGCAGAGAAGGGAAGAATATGACATCTCAAAAGTTCAAATTGAGGACAGCTATTGTAGTGATAGTTCATCGTAGATTGCCAAGACTACACTAAAGTAGGGTACTGAATACAAATATAAATATTTTGGTACAACAGTATTATGTTACCTACAGAGGTGAAACGTTTAAGACATTCTCTCCAGTGTATTGGATACATTAGTTTTGGTCTTTACTTGTCGATGTACTCCAGTACTCAGGGGTGCGGTATGAATGAACGGTGGGGATCTCAACGGTTTGATGCTAGGACTGTACACCCACACACCCCTGGGATATGTATCCATTTCTACAGTAAATATTTCAAACACTTTTTACACTGTATCAAACTAGCAACACCCACTATGGCAAGACCAGAGGCACTTCTTGAATCAGCAGAGCGTGTGTGTGTGCCTGTGTGTGTGTGTGTGTGTGATGATTTGGCCTGCGGGTATCTTTAGTGTATCGTCTGTGGAAGAGAGAAGGTCCTGTGTGTTTTTCTCCAGGACTACTAAATGGTAGGGAGGCGTTTCCCGTTAGAACGTGTCTCAGAAAGCCCGTCTCTAGATGCTATCCAGTCTACAATGGGGCATGCATTCCCCCGTACCCTTTTCCAAATCCTTAATCACCATTTGATGACCTTTCAAAAAAGCCCAAAATAACACATTTTACTGAAGCTGCATCAATTCCTCTCCAGTGGCATTCTACCCGCACAGCAAACAGAATAGGATGAGAGGAGTATTTAGACATACAGCCAGAGCGAAGAGGAAAAACAGACACATATCTATGTGTCTGACATCAAAAGCACACAGCATAGTACCTTTCACCCAAACTATTTACATAATGCGTCACACACAACAACATCCTGTGTCCTCCTAAAGCAAATCAGGCTCTTCCTGTCTTTCAAGTGTTGACATGGACACCCCCCTGGAACAATGAGTGTATGCAAATTGCCGGGATTGAATTGACGGGTGACTGCACATGTTAAGTGTGCCAGGGTTTTCAGCTCTGTAAGGCAATCACAAAGTAATTGCGGCCTCCATTGCACACGGTAAAAGAATGAAAAATGAAAGAAAAAAAATGAAGAAAAAAAACGAGGTAGAGACCAGCAGGAGAAGGAATGTTTTTAAATGATTCAATCTTTTTTCGTGAGTCATAACCCAAAGTGAGGCTTTTTCCTAGAAGCCTAGCTCACGGAACAGAAGGTGTTTTAGAGACGTGGAAATAACGACAGCTTGTCATACTTATCAGCCTTGGACTACCTAATGAATACACGTGGCTGTTCCATCAGGGGTGCACACAAGCAGGAGATGGTAGAATATAGATTATACGTGTTCACAGACTCAAACGAGAGAAGAAAAGAGAGAGACAGAAAGAACAGCCTTCTGGTCAAAACAAATCTACAAAGATCAAAGAGCGCTTTTTCTGCTGAAAACCAACCAGGCCTAAATGAAAGAGAAACCCTTAAAAGTCCAAATGAAATACAATGTTTGTATTATTATTATTTTTGACAGTAGAGCAGCATTAAGGGCAACAATGTGCACTACTGGAAGAGGTAACGCTGGAGCTAAATCTATCTAGAGAAGGAGGGCAAAGACACAGAGAGAGAGAGATAGTGAGAGAGAGAGAGAGAGATAGTGAGAGAGAGAGAGAGAGAGAGAGAGAGAAACAGAGAGAGAGATAGTGAGAGAGAGAGACAAGAGAGAGATACAGAGAGAAAGAGATAGAGAAAGGGAGAGACGAGGAGAGAAAGAGCGGTGGGACCAAGGACAGGCTACTTTCTCAGTCACTCTTGTGTCTCTTGTCTTGTCACTGGAACTGGTGTGTAGAAAGTGTGGAGCTGTCCATTGTACTGAAAGTCCCATCCTATACTGAAGCTTACATGTTTCCAGCACCAGTCAGTTCAGCTACACATAATGTTCTACTGAGACCGAGCCTGGTTCACTGAGTATCTAGGTCACACACAGCCATCATGCACAGTATACATGACAGCTTATAACACTGATAATGAGGCCAGATCATGACACCTGTGACCAGATCTGCCACTGAAGCAACCTGGCTAACATCCTGTAATGTCATCCAGCCCCAGCAGGTCTGTGTTTGTCAGGGTCGTGTCACAACCACTTTTGTAACATATCCACAAGATTGAAAGAATATCTACTTGTTTTCCCTATTAAATTTGTAATATTACATTATTCTGCTTCTTATCCCTTAAGTTCCCTTCCTGAACAGAGGTATCCGTGTGATTGGCTCAAAACAGGAACTGAAGGACATGGCATGGGGGTTCTGGTTTTACAGGAAGTCATTATAGTGTTCTGACTCCTCTGACTGAGGCTGGGCTGTGGTTCCCATGGCAACCCCTGCTTTTTAAAGCTTTCGCCCTGGTCCTGATGCATCTCAGCAAGGTGGGGGCCATGGATAGAACTCCTGTACTGCATCGAACTATGTATAACAAGTTGACTTGAAACTAATGGAAATGTAGTGAATGAGTGTTGTATAGGGGCTGGTAGTGATGTAAATGATCTATATACATTAAGCCAGAGCATCTGGAAAAGTGCAGTTTAAATCCATCTATTATCATTACTCCCTAATGGCTCTTTTATCTGCCACTGTGACACTCTTTGTGTGACTGATTCAGACTACACAGTATGTAGACATCCTGTAATGAAAGACACAAACTCAATTTAATACGAGTCTACATACACACATGCCCAAGCACACACACACACGCACACACACACACAGCCTGCGCTCTGCCTAAGAGCACTATAATATCGCACCACCAGCCTAACTGCTGGCCATTTCATTATTGAAATGAGATTTGGATAACACAATGATTTAATGGAGGTGCTCAAATCTTTCATCACGCGGGCCTGACGACAGGAGGCTGCTTCGTACAACATCAGGTACATGAAAGTGATTACAATGGCTACTGATTCCATGTCCTTTTCGTGTGAGAGCTTAGCCTCCCAGCAGGCCTCATGCTGAGGGGCACTCGTCCACCGCGGGGGGCGAGTCTGTGGCACGATAAGGCGGAGTCACAGCAAAACAACACCGATTCGTCCCTGCTGTCTGAACGGACCAGCTCTCCCATCATCCGTGTTAAAAGGGTGAGGGTCAACGTGCTAATCCAGGTGAACCATCTCCAGTCATCTCTCCCTCCATCCACCCAGCGCTCGCAGCCCCACTGAGGCCCACTGGCCTGATTTAACCATTTCCTCCCCTGCTTCTGGGGACACGACCTGTCTGTTTACCCACAAGCCCCCTGGCCGTCTCTCCAGGTCTAAACTGATTGGCTATCGATCCCCGAGCGAGGTTGCCGCCGGACCCGGTGCTGGCTCGGCTGGGGCCCTCTCTCGGTGCATGCTGGGTAAAGAGCTGTGAACATGGCTGTCTGCTCAGTGCTCCGCTTGGCAGACTGCCTGATTCAGCTCCTCTCTTACTCCGAGCCAATGAATCACTGTCTGAGCTGGCCCTCGGCGCGGTACAATTCCTGGGCTGCGGTGGCGGGGTCCATTGATTCAAACACCTTTCCTTTCTCTTTTTCTCTGCCGGGTAGAGATAGTCATCATTGGTGAGGTCTTGAAAAAAAAAGTCCACATCTTGAAGACTATTAAGAGGACTCCGGACAGAGTTTGCTGACTCAACTGTTAATAAGCGAGAGTAGGAGATAGAGATTCATCCACAGCCAGCTATCTGTCTTTGTTGTCTATGTGTGTGTACATGGGTATGTTTGATTCCGTTTGTATATGCAAGTATGCACAGGAAGCCTCCACTGAGCATCGGGGGTGAAGGTGCGTGAGCGAGCTGCACGCTAGGCTGGCTCCTGCTAAATGGTATATCTCTAGGTGAAACCGAGCTGAAATCCTTCGATGCTAATTAGGCGCTGCTGGTCTGGCTATAGAGGTGGCGACATGATGCGGGAAGCTAATGGTGTAGATAGCCTCTAATGAGGATGTCTGCCGCGAAAACGTGCTAATTATCACTGATGGGAGGCCGAGCGCACCGTTTGTTTGGCGTAACAGGCTAGAAGTCAGCCGTGCGTCTCAGGGCTGGCTAAATATCCTAACTTTATTAGGAGTGTGGTGGTTTCTAAGCGATGGTGGGTAATTGACTGGATGTTCTGACGCTAAGTGGCTCCATCTTTGGTCCATGGAGAGGAGTTTAACTCTGTGCCGCCCCCTCTCTGATACACAAAGCGCTGGGTATGTATGACAGACTGGCGCACACACGTAGCCCACACACACATACAGTATATATCTTCACGCCATTAAAAGATGTATGTTACCGCAAACCATTGAACGGATTCCGTTTTACATCACTGAGACTAGACAGCATTTCGAAACGGACAATGAAGTGCAACACTCGACACGAAACACAACGCAACTTCCATGGAAACTCATCATCAACGAGGAGCAGGCAACCGGTGCCATGACAACGGGGAAGCAGGAGAGAGAACAAAAGCGTGTGTGGATGGATGCCGGATGGTGAAAGAGGAGCAGCAGAAAAATCATGAACTCACCACAATCTGTCTCCATCAGCACACTCATACTGTCCATCACAATGGGCTCTCAGTGATGAGGCTGCTCCCTCAACCTAACCGCCGCCTCCGGCCGGCTCTGACACGCTCCGCGCGGCCTCGCTGGTCACTCACAATGTCCTCCTCCTGTCTGGAGAGACGTTACCATGGCAACGCCGGGTTTTTTAAAAACAAGCGGGGCCGCGCTTGCGAAGGGGTTCCTGACGGGCGAGTGGGTGTCCGGGAGGGAGGGATGTAAATACGTGAGTCGAGCCTTTGTAAGGTTGCTTTCATGTGGCGGTGCTGCGCTTTCAGGAAAAGAAGCCCTTCTTTCTGATACCGCCGTCGATTCCTGCGATACGTGGGTCTGCTGTACCCAAGTACGGGGACAGTACCATTATCTAACTGTACTGATGGTGGTCAGTGGTGGATCAGTTATTTAACTGGTCTGTGAGAGCTTCACTAGTGACAAAGCAGGGGGTGTTATTGCGCTAGGTGACCAGTAGATGGCCATGGAGTGAGTGCTTGGTGAAGGGGCTGTGAGGTGGTAGACCGGAGGCGTCTGTCTGGAGAGCTCTGATGGTTATTAGAGGAGACGCGTGGCAGCCCTACCCACACCACCATCTGGGCGGCTTCATCCCTGGGACGCTGGTGCACGCTAACACGCTAACGCGCTAGCACACTCTGATGGAGGCAGAGCGCGCGCACGCCTAGACCCTCACGCGCGCGCGTCGGGAACGAGTCAATGTGGCCGGGGCACTGTGGATGATGAGGCGTGCCGGAGTGAGGGCCGGTGACATGTGCGCTCACCTCGCGTCGAGTCACTCAGAGAGCGGAGCCGACTGCAGCAGAGGGCACTTGGACTGAGACAAAGCTCTTTTAATTAGGATGTATGGCCAGTGTCCAGTTCCCTGACAGTGGAGCCAAATTGGGCCGCATTAGGAGCTGGAACATCATTTCAATGGAACGGTGACAGTTTTATTAGAGTGTGTAATGGCCTAGCTAAACGCAGGCAGTGCGCCTCCCTGATTGGATTCTCGGAGGGGCCATCTCTTCAGCTCAAGCCCCGGGGTCGAGATTGTGTGGGGATCGAACAATGTAACCCTCCCCCTAAAGCGTGGTGGGGCGGAAGGCGGGAGGGAGGGAGGGAAGGTGAGGGGGAGGGAAAATATGAGGGAGCAAAAAGCACACTGGTAAAGCCCAACTTTTCTCCAGGTCTGCATCAGGTGCAAAATGCCACATTCCTAACGTATGAGCGGTGTGTCTGCATCTTCAGTCAGTGTGGTGGGGATGTGTGTGGGGGCAGGCTGGTGGGGTTGTTAAGCTAGCATCAGCACCCTCAGACATCCCCCCCCCTCCCCCCGTCTGAGCAGTCAGCCATTTGAAGAGCAGGCTGGGTTAGGGTCATGTGTTCCGACCTTCACCCCCCTCTTTCTGCCAAGCAAACAGATGCGGCGTTCCGCCCCTGCTTCCTGCCTCGGAATCCTAGCGTGGCACGGCTAAACGGCGTCCCCGGTTCAAAGTAATGAGAATGAATATAAATCAGTGTGCCTCTCCATGGGCCAGTAGGCAGCATTTATATGTGAGCACCTCGCTATGACCTTCTAGCTCCTCCTCCTCTTCCTCCCCTTCTCCCCCCTCCTCCTCCACTTCCTCCCCACCCCCGCTCCTCCCCTCCCACCCCTCCGCCTGCCTCCTCCGCCTCCTCCTCCAGCTCCTTCAGAGAGCACAGACGGCGAGTGCTCTGTGAGGTGCCTGCACAGATGGGAGTCTCTCCCTTTGAATATGCCTGTGAGTTTGTGTGTGTGTGTGTGTGTGTGTATGTGAATAGGTGTGCGTGCCAGCGAGTGTGTGTGAGTAGGTGTGTGCGCCTGGGAGTGTCTGCGTATGCGAGTGTGTGTGCTCCTCCTCAGCACTTAACTATTAGGAGTAACAGTAACTAACGGACCCCTTCTGCTCGTAAGCAGAGGGCTGTGGACCCTGTGTGTGGTTAAATAAACCAGAAATATGAAGCCGGCATAAACTCCATCGACCTTTCTCTCTAGCTAAAGTGGATTCATTATATTCATCTGTTAATTACGACTTCCACTTCTATCAGCAGTGGCCAGTCTACAGAGCTGAGCTCAAATACTGTTAGTCCTCATTCTGTCTCTTCCGGTAGCCTTGAGTTAGCTTGCGCTACATAATGGCTGACGGAGTAGTACTGAAAGTGCAAATTCCCTCCAAAAGTATGTTGGAATCAAGCGCACCTAAACAAATGGAACGAAAACAAATCATAGCGTAATGGGATGAGACAGTGTCTACCTCAGTTCACCGCTCAAAGGAAGACAAATCACACAGGCAGTGTCTCTGAGTTCAACAGTCAGGGCCGGTCTAATTACCGAGCCATAGAAGTTAGAGTGATTCCTCCACACTTCATTAGGACAGCTGGCATTAAGGGAAGGCTTAAGATCACAGCTGACTCACACACTCCTCATGTCCTGTCATTACCTTAACAACCCCCAGAGAAGAAGAACGCTCACTTCCTGTTCCTCCCAGAGAACAGCCATAGTGACGTCACGATGACAGTAAGGATATGTTTAATGAGTATATGTGAAATATAACATCCCTTTGCGGAACAACCACTCCAGAGACAGAAAATCGAATACGTGTTGGTGGACTGATGTAACTCATGCTCCTGACTAGAGCCAAGGATCTGAACAAAAGGTTGATAAACCACACACCGGAAAGAAGAATAAAATCAAAAATCCTGTCAACGTCATCATAGTCTATTTCTGTTGTCTCTCAAAGCCCCTCTTACATATTGCTGCCGTCAAAAAAAGGCCAGTTGCGCAAATGAAACGAGGAAAGAACCTTGACAATGACTCAGTGCTTTACCCAGTGAGTACACAGCGGGCCATTTCAATCAATGAATCTTTGTTCGGAGGCCAAATAGCACTGCTAAGTATGCACAGCACTCATTCCTCTCGTTGAACTGAATGTATACATACTTTTAAATCCTAGTTAGAGACCTAAAGTACCGTATGGATGCATGTGAGAGAAGCTGTATGGTTGACTCCTTCTAGAAAACCTGTATGATAGGGTTCTGTGGTCTTTGGACCAAGGACACATACAGACAGACATGACTAAACAAACTCACCTTGAGAGAGAGAGAGAGAGAGAGACAGAGAGACAGAGAGAGAGAGAGAGAGAGAGACAGAGAGAAAGAGAGAGAGACAGGTATGTGTGTGTGGGTAAGCATTAGACAGCCAGAGTGCAGGTAAGACAGACAGAGACAGGAAGCAGGCGCCTCACAGAGAAGGAGAGCCACAGTGGTTGACTGTCCGCCCCCCAGTCCTCCTTACCTCCTCCGCCCCTCTGCACCACCAGGCAGGTCTCGGCGCCCACGGCACACTCCTTCAGCAGCTCCACCACCTGGGTGTGCGTGAGGCCGTGCACTCCCTGCTGGTTGATCTCCACGATCAGGTCGCCCTCGCACAGGCCCGGGCAGCCCTGGGGCTCCAGCACCTGCTTGACCCTCTGGCCCGTGGAGCTGTCGGCGATGGTGAAGCCCGAACCCCTCCGCCCCCTTCACCATGGTCAGGCTCAGCAGTTCGGCCTGCGTCGCCCCCGACGACGCCATGGAAACGCTGTCCTCGTGCGCGGCGACGGGCTGGAGCGAGCCGTCCAGGTGGGTGTCGCCCGGGTGGGGGTGCGGGTGGAGCTGCTGCTGCTGGGCCACGGCCATGGGGTCGCCGCCGTGCTCCTGGACGAAGCGCGCCGTCCGGGAGATGTAGTCCATGTAGCTGTCGTAGTTGCTGCGGCCGTTGACCATCAGGGGGCGCTGTTCTATGAGGCCCAGGGGGGAGATGATGGCGCTGTTGATCCCGGGGTCCTCGGGGTCGTAGGGCAGCGGGTACCCACGGCACAGGACCAGCGTGACGCTCTGCCCGATGGGCACGGACTGGAAGAGCTTGACCACGTCGGCGTGAGTGGTGCCCAGGACGCAGACGTCGTTGATGTACACGATGACGTCACCTGAGAGAGAGAGAGGAAGACGCTCCGTGAGACTTGAGGGAGAAGAGCTACAGAGATATGACCTCCCACAAAAAACGACTCAGGACCAGAAATATCCTCCATTATTGTCCAATATTAGCGAGCAGTTTTAGCACCAGCACTTCACGTCAGACAATAGATCACATGTCACAGTCACATGTCACAGTCAAGGCTAGCGAGTGAAAATTGCACTGAATAATCAGAAAGATTCCTCTCTTCCTTCCTACAAGCTATTTAGATAACAAAGCCCACAGCTTTCAAATGAACCCTCCCAACACAATAACTCTCTCTTTTTGTCTCTGTCTATCTCTCTCTGTCCGTCTTCCCTTCTGTGTTTCTATTTGTGATTACACCCTCATGCTGTGGTCTATTGAATATGGCCTTTTGTGCTCGACTGGGAGAGATACACAACCTCTATTCACTAAGATGTGCATGAAGTCGGAACACAAGGTGGGATCCGCATTCAAAAGAAGTCTCTCTAAATGCACAGCCCAGGTTGATAATGACATGTAATTATTTTTCAATTATAGACATCATTATCATGCTAATTACAGAGAGAGAGAGAGAGAGAGAGAGAGAAGGAGAGAGAAGGGGACGGAAAGAGGGTTAGAGATAGACAGGGTCTATGAAAGAGGGATGAGTGTTAACACAGATTGCCTCTTCGTCATTTAACTAACTGAGAGCCATGACTATCAGCCACCTCGGCTCCAGTTGAGAAGACAGGGTCAGTAAACATGGGCAAAATCCATTAAGAAACTGGACGATTTCCCCGATCGACTGATTACATGGAATTGAACCCTGCCCTGCAGGTGACCCCGGCTTGATCTGAGGCAGGTGTGGGAGGAGAGGAGGAGAGTGCGTCCAAGAGATGAGTTAAGATATCAAGGTCATTTTCTCCCTGTCTGGACCCAAGTCAGCTTGGCCGTGTTGTGAGACCGGTGACCGCTCGCCGGGTGTCGATGCTCCGCTGGTGTTGACACAAGCACACAGTCCTGGAAGCAGCCTGACAAGTGGGACTTTTTAATTAATCTGGATAAACGCCTGTGACATTTGCCTTGAGCCCGTGTGTCAAAATCAATACGTTCACACGCGTTCCTGGAAAACAAACGGTACCTTGTGACCTCACAGTCCCCTCGCCATGGCCTAGGAGACGATGGGGGAGGAGCTAGCATGACATGGCAGAGTCTAACCTCGCAAACACACGCCAGCTAGAATGGGCAAACACACGGTTAAACTACCCCATTAACCTTTATGCAGCAATGTCCATGATGGTTGTACATACAATCACATCCACTATAAAAACCCATGCTCCAGGACCAAGGACAGGGCCTCCAACTCAACCATCGGCTGATCATGGGCGATTCATCATCCTCTAACGCTGGTTCACGACTATGGACACGACAGGAGGGTTCCTAAACCCTGCCAAGAACACGCCAGACCATCTGAGCTGTAAAGAGAAGCAGCAGGGGGTGTGTGTGTGATGTGTGTGTGAAGTGTGTGTGTGTGGGAGAGAGAGAGAAATAGTGAGAGCAGTTGTGTCCATATGTGTGGATGTGAAGGACAGAGAGGCCATCTGGAACGCTGGCATGTGCTCTCATAGAGAAAAGGGTTTGGGTCTGTTGTTGACAGGATGACAAGCACTCCCGGAACACACTGCTGTTAACCTGTGCGCCCGTCATCTTCCAGAACCCTCCACAGCTGAACAGCGTTGTGGAAACACACCCCACAGGGAGCCGGCTTCCGTCTTTCAGAAAAGTGTTTGAGTGAATTCAAAACAGCGAGAAAGTGAGGCCAAGATGCTGCAATGTAAGCATGCAAGGAAAACAAGAGGAGAGACGAATAGATGCAGAGACAGGAGAGGCAAAGAGAAGATGTGCTGTCATGTGAGGAGAGGAGAGCCAATCACACTGCTGCATTGCCAAATTGAACAAGAACCATTGTACCTGGCCCAGTCCGACCCAGTGTGATGTCCAAATACATTAGAAGGGGACAAATCCATGCAGAGAGGATTGACAGGCCTGCCAGTCTCAACCCCCTGTTGACCTTCAGTGCAGCTGCCTGGTCTGTGTGTGTGTGTGTGTGTGTGTGTGTGTGTGTGTGTGTGTGCGTGTGTAAGTGACGTTACAGTGCTGCAGTCCCCTCCCCTGCGTGCTTCCGCCCAGGAGTTATGGCGCTCATAAAGACCCATAGTGATTAATGGAAGAACACAGCCCCACAGATGGCACACACACATGCACACACACACACACACACACAACCACATCTATGCAGAGTCACACACAGACACACAGGCAAATGTGTGACCTTGGCAAGAGGTGTTGGCACACACACACACACACACACACACACACAGACAAACAGGTAGACTATCGTGCTGTGTCACCACTGCAGATGGACACTAGCCCATTGTTCAATACGCACACATACACACGCACACACACATACACACACTCCCATAGGTAGAGACTGTCCTGCTGGCTCGCCACAAGCCCAATGTTTGTAATATCCCACTGTGACACAGACTGGGAGCAGAGCGCTAGTCCACATGCTCGCCGCTACAAATGCGAAAACACACTGCCACACTCGTGTGCGTACCTGTGGCCATCTTGCCGTCGGCTGCGGCGGGGCCGTCCGGTATGACGCTCTTCACCTGCAGGAACTCATCGGGCTCGTCGCCGCCGATGATGGTGAAGCCGAAGCCCATGTTGCTCTTCTGGAGGGCCGTGGACAGGAAGCTGCCCTTCAGCTGGGTGGCGTCCCGCGTGAACAGGGGCTTCTCTGCAGGGGGGGGGAAGAAGACGCCGACCGGCACACACACACGAACACACGTACACGCAGAAAGAAGAAGCAAAAATGCACAGCGTCAGCAATAACACACACACACTGGATGTTTTTCAAGCTCTCTCAAGAGTCAAATGCACTTAGATGCCAATGCGGGGCCGTCTTATCTTCCGGTGGAAGGGCATGAGGCAAGGCACTGCTGTGGTTGGGGGGGGGCTGGGGGGAGGGGGGGGGGCGGGGGGCACAGGGAAAGGGGCAGGGCCATGATACAGACAGTGTCCAACAGTGGAGAGCAGCCTGACAGATGCAGGTGGGTTTCTTTGCTCTAGCTCGAGGTGTCACTGCCAAAACCTCCCACTACTGCCTGCCTCCAGCCATTTACATTTTCATCAGTTAAACTCGTCCTATGCCAGGTGTTTTGGTTGCTGTAAACACACTCTGAGCCAGAGCAAATCAAGGTGCAGAGACATGGAGTGAGCTCGCCATCCGTTTTCAGCAGTCCCTGGCTTACTTCCCCCTCTCGCAGGTCGAGGGAAAAGCAGGTGCGGAATTCTTTCGGAACATTCCGGAATGACATGCGCGGCGAACGCTCTGGATCCAGCTGTGGATGCTAGGGAGATGGATGGAGGTTAACAGGCCAGGAAGTGAATCTGTGTCACAGAGGGAGAGGGAAGCTCAAATCTCAGCCAACAAGCGCTGCCATGATCTAATGAACCTTCTCCTTCTTCTACCATGCAGAAACAACTCTGCTTTCGTGCGGTCATATCCTCTGTAACCGGGCTGTCACCAGTCCAGGACTTATTACCCATCTCTTTCTAGTGTTTATTCACAATACTGCCTGCTGATATGAGGGGCAGGAAATAGTTTATCCAGCCCCAGGCATGTTGGGTCTCTTGCAGGCAGAGGGGTGACTGGGTCTGTCGCTGCATGCTGAAGAGAGGAGCACAGGCAGCCAGAAGACAACAACAAGCCTCCTCTCCCCTGGCCTACTTACTGAGAGAGAGCCACAGGGGGAGAGCCAGGCTACAGACAGGCTGCTGCTCATACACACAGGCTGAGGCGTGAAGCGGCCGCTGGTGGGGGCAGCGCGCAACCCTCCGGCCCAACAGGGGGCGCCGCAGCGGGGAGACGGTGGCGGCTGCGGTCGCGGACGTACCGTGCAGGCCGAAAACCGCGACCCTGCGGCCCGCCGCCGGGGACCGTGATAGGTCGCTGAGGCTCTGGCAGCGCTCAGGGGCGGGGCCTATGTGGGCCAGGGAGGATCTGGGGAGGGTGGCAGAGGGAGTGGCATCCTCCACTGGCATAGGGGGGAGAAGGCGGGGGGGGGGTGTGGGTGGGTGGGTGGGGAGGAGAGAGAGCCTCACTGCACATGAAGTGTAACCACAGAGACAAGCTGTCACCGACAGGCGATAGCTCCGTTTCTAGGGAAACAAACGGGTCTGCACTCAACTCATCAAGGCAGTTTTAGCATGGAGAGCCTCTCAGTGTACGCCCTGCTGACAGGGAGCGGGCAGAGCTGTGTGCTCAAGGTCAGGGACAGTGTTAGGTGGGTACAAGCTCAGTGAGAGCTCACAGTGATACAGAGGGCCTCGCAATCAAATGAAATACACATATTCATCAAAAACACTCAAGTTCACGTTTCCAAAGGTGCAGACTGAAACGAAAGAGACACCACCACCCCCCGAAAAGTTAACACACGCACAAATCTAGAAAAATCTGCGAGAAAGGAACAAAGGACAACCCCGTCTGATCCAGTGTCTTCGCTGTGGGATCTAGAACCAGGTACGCATCCAGCCACAGAGCATTCTCTCCTGTGGGAGTGGGGATGCAGGTGGAGGTGGGGAGAGACGTAGGGGGTCTTACCTCTGTAGATGGTGGGCAGGGGCAGCGAGGACAGGCCCTGGCTTTGCATCTGCTGCTGCTGCTGGACCCTTCGCTTGGCCTCCAGAACCGGGTTCTCAAACTGGGTCCTCCGGTTGATATGGCTGAGGCAGCACACGGGACAAGAGGAGAGAAGATAAAGGAGGAGGAGTCCCAGGGCTACCCTCCGCCTCTCCCCGTCCTCCTCACAACTCTGTGAAGAGTTCTAGAAGCTCGACGCTATGATTCATTCAACGGTCGGCGCGTCTGTGATGTAACAGAGACGCGGGATGGTTTCAGGAAGCAAAAATGAACAAATGCCCAATTAAGTCTCTCTCCTCTGAAACTCGCCCAATACTGTAATCAGCTTGATGAATCATTAGCGGTGTGGTTTCCTGAGCGCTCGCTCACATATAAAAGAGATCTCTCATCCAAAAGACTTTTCCTTAAACATCCTACGTCAGTGTTAATTTGGTGTGACTCTGTGCAAGTCCATAATTATAAATACTGTAATTTGCAAGTGTGACATGAAATAATTAGTCATCATTTAGATATCCCCTTAGTGGGAGACTAAGAATGTGTCTCAGCTCAGACACGCCTGCTACACACACACACACACACACGAACATACTGTTAAATGACTCATATGTTAGAGTATACAAGATAATCATGGGGTTTGGCATCTTCTAAGGACAATCTCACAGTGACATGCGTAGGGTTCTAGGGACAAACCTTCAAAACAAGATAATTACGCTCATGAATTACCTAAAGAATGTATAAAAATCCGTCCGTAAAAGCTAATATGTAGCTGGAGAGCAGCTAACACCAACTCCAAGTGCAAAAGAAATGATCAAAAGTCAAAGTAACCTCAGCATGTCATCACAACACTGTCAACCGCAAATAAAGAATTCTGACGTTCAACGAAATCACAGGCAGATGAACTAACCAATCAGCTAAGACTCATGTTTGTCAACAACGGACACACTTGTCTTTGCTATCTCACAGCTCCCTCTTCATTTGTTTCGATATTGTTTAGCACATACAAATTCAGCACAGAGACAAACTAAGGATTAGTACCAACATCAGAAAACCTTCAATGGTCAAATATGAAGAAAGTAAACAAGCTAATGGCTGACTCATTTCAGTTCTCAACTGGGTAACATCTGTTTACATGTTGCCCCACAACAGCTCACCAACCAAGCTCAGTGGAACATTCTGCTCCAGAACTCTTTAAGAAAAGTTGTCAAAGCCACAAATTCATCTATCCTCGACTCATCACCAACATCTCAGTCTGAACGGACAGATACTATACTGTACGTACGGCCCATGGTTTTCCTAGGTACAGAAGAGTGCGGTCGAACACCCTTCCTAGGAGGGCTAAAAATAGATCCCCGTTCTCCCTGGAGTGGAGCAGAGCAGAGTGCGTCCAGCCAGAGAAATGACACCTCAGAATAGGAAGGGTACATCGAGTTCAGCACGGAGGAAGCAGACACCTTAGACTCTGCAGCACGTAACACACACACACACACGCGCGCACAGACACAAACATAAATACACACAAACCCATACTGTACACAAGCCACACACACACACACACACACACATTAACCAGCCACACAGACTGAGCAGCTGTGACGACCACAGATGTAGTTCATGTCTAATGAATGGAGAGAGGGTGGAGAGGTTACTGTGGGGAAATCAAAACAAACATCAGATATTAAAGAGCTCCCAACTTACTCTACATAGTAGCTGCCATAGATCGGGTCATCGATTTTCTCCCAGCCGTACGGGAGCTCTGAAAGAAACAACAACAGATGTATTGTATTACTCAAGGGACCGCATTACCATGGTTGGCATATTGACAAGCCGACAAAATCTCTACTCTCTGCATTTGATTACGGCATCATCGCATAGTCGATCATCCGTAAAGGAGTGGATGTCATCGTAACAAAGAGGCTGAGCCTGTGTCTGAACACAGTCGATGAACAGTGGCGTTCCTGAACGCTCCGCAGGGTTTAGCTCTGGGGCTGAATGCATACTGTAACAAAGATACGATGAGCAAACACCTCGCTCTCCAAGCAGACCTCAAATGAACAGCTCGAACGTATAAATAAATTGGCGGCTTTCGAGGTGGCCAAATGCGCTGGTAATTTTGCAACAGATATCACGCAGTCCTCTCCACAATTAGACGCAGCATGCATAGAGTTGCTGAATTTCAACGTCTTGAAATATTCATGTTTCCTGCATCATTTCCATGTTGTGAATATTCAGTTGTGATGCAAGGACGTTAGCATAGATTAAACGCATTAACTGGAGCACACACATAGCTTGCGGACTCAAACCCACACAACATCCAGCGTAACACACTCCTAAATGACTGTGTTACAGTGGGACTGGAAACAGGCTGACTGCACATCAAACCATATTACTCTCAATATCTCACAGAACATGTTCATCTGTATGACAATGAAGGCTGGGATTAACATCATGTCCTAATGATAATCACAGCATTGTTCCAGCTAAGCCATTTGGACCTATTATTCCACAGTGATGGCGGTGGTGTCGTCAGAAGGAGTGAGCTGGTCAGGTATGAGGAGTGATATGTGTGGTGATAAGTCTGTTCCTCAAGCCTGGCATCGCCAGACCAATTTGCTTATTTGTATTTAGATTTGAACCTCAGTTAAATTTTAATTTCCAAGGGGCCTTATCAACAGGAGCAGACCAAATTACAACCTTTGCAATTGGATATAATTGGATAGATACAACCAATCAAAGCAACAACACTTCTTTCATCTAGGTTATTTATGAAAATGACTCAACGGTGCTGCTCTGTACATATAGTGCTAAACCCGCCCCATATCAAATACAAGGTTGTGATAGGCCCCACCAGATTTTGGTTGGAAGGAAATCAGTTTGAATGCGAGGGTGGCTGGACACATCTGCCAAAGCAAATACACCATGAAGCTGGTAGGCCGATCTGGTTCTCAGGATCAGGTTCCTCTGGACCACTGATCTCTCTCTCATGAGGATGGGTGTGGAACAACACCGAGGGTGTGACAGGGAGCGTTTCAAGTTGCGGTACAGATCCATGATTAAGGTCGGCGACCCAACCTTTAGATTGTGGACATTTTGATCAGGGCTGCTATGATCTGCTACTCTGATCTGTCCGTCCGGTACAGCAGCGGGGTCAGCGAATCACTTTTGTTCTTTCGTGATCAAAGCAGATCTGCTGAAGCCCGGAACCCTGTCAGCGGCCGTGTTGACAGGACTTCCTGACTTCAGGACACCCTTACTTCCGCCGCATTGGCCGATCCAGACTCCGGTCTCACGCCCCCGGATGGGAGGGGAGATGAGGGAGGAGATACATGCTGCTGGATCACAAACAGCAGCAGTTGCACCTCCTCAAACACACTGCCAGATACTGGGGCCTTCTGTGAGATGCTTGCGTGAGTGGGAGTGCGTACACGCACGCACACACACACACACACACACACACAGGAATTTCACACAGCTTTGCCATGGGAAAATGTTATCTCTTTTGCCTAGCCCACACAAAGAAGTCTTTACATTATGGAGACATATTCTCCTCCTCAGTCACTCTGACATACATCAAAACAATGCACCCTAATCTACACCATGCCTCTCGCACACACACACACACACTATCTCACACACACACACACACACACCATCTCACACACACACACACACACACACACACACACTCTATCACACACACACACTTCAATTTCCTCCTGGGGATAAATAGATCTATCTACCTATCTACTGTATCTTCAGTTGACAGCCCAGGGGTTCCCTTCTCAGAGAGCTGGGGATGGGTTCTCTGGCCCACCTTCTGTCATTAATTATGAAAGAGACCGTTTCATGTTTTCACCTCCACTGATCTACACACACACACACACACACACTTACTTAAAACAAGATCAAAGTCCTGTCATGTATTTCTAGAGAGAGTGTTAATGAAACGGCATTCTATAAAAATGTTCGACTTTACAGAAGGAGGCAAAGACTACTTACAGAAGGAGACAGAATCTCTCTCTCTCTCCTCCTCCCCCCTCTCTCTCTCTCTCTCTCTCCTCCTCTCTCTCCTCCTCTCTCTCTCTCTCTCTCTCTCCTCTCTCTCTCTCTCTCTCTCTCTCTCCTCTCTCCTCCTCCCCCTCTCTCTCTCTCTCTCTCTCTCCGCCCTCTCTCTCTCTGCTTCATCTTTACCAGACATGGTTGAGGCATGTCTCCAACCCTTCTCTCTCAGCAGCTTGTGCTAGAGGGATGACTATCTTGAACTGTGTGTGATCGTGTGTCTGACTGTACAGGTGCACAATGCCAGTGTAATGTGTGTACACCAAAGGGGTAACACATCCTACCTCTGTCAGTCTAAATGGGCTGCACTGGAACTGTCATACTGGTGTGTGAAGGTACTGTAGGAGTGTTTTGAAGGTCGCCCCTGTGAAAACAAGCTGTACCCCGAGGCCTTGTCTGCAGTCTGCAATATAACTGCTATTAGAAGGCTAGCATGGCTTTGTTAGGTTGACTTCTTGACTGCAGAAGGAGAACTTCTGCCCTTCTTCAATTTCCCTCTCTCCCCTCTCCCCCTCTCCCTCTCTCTCTCTCCCTCTCTCTCTCTCTCTCTCTCGCTCCCCCCCCTCTCTCTCTCCCTCCCCCTCTCCCCCTCTCACCCTCTCCCCTCCCTCTCCCTCTCTCCCCTCTCTCTCCCTCTCTCTCCCTCTCTCTCCCTCTCTCTCTCGCTCCCCCCCCTCTCTCTCCCTCTCCCTCTCTCTCTCTCTCTCTCTCTCTCTGCCCTTTCCTATATATCCAATCACCTCCTCTTCTCCCCTCACTCAGTCTCTCCATTTGAAGAGCGTGAAAGAAAAACACTTTAATATGCACTCTTACAGAGAGACTTTTTGAAGTAAAGTTTCATGCTCTGAAGCTCATGCATATTTCATCCAGCCTTTTCTAATTTCGTCTGAGGAACACGGTGGGAACCACAGTCCTCCACCAGCTCTGGGATTTACCCATGTTACCCTCTCTCTCTTCTCTCTCTCTCTCTCTCTCTCTCTCTCTCTGTCTTTATCCCCTCTGTTTGTCCCTCTCCTTTCCTTTTTTCCCTAACCTTTTCGGCTGGAGGAGGAATGCAGACACCCTCTGTGTGGTCACCTTTCAGTTGTTTATGGAGCAGGTGCAACACCTACAGCTGAAGAGGAGGATGCCGGAGCTTGCCAGTAGCAGAAACACTCACTCCCCCCCCCACACCCCCACCCACACACCACCTCCAACCCCCATCCCAATCACTTCAAACCTCACACCGCCTGAAATGAACACACACTCAATCCGAGCGACAGTGACAAGCGAAGCCGCCCAGGTTTCAACTTTGATATTTACCTCGCGTGTGAACGTAATGACACATCGATACTTTCAGATCCCCCAACCTATCATTCATAATCCTACGAGGAGGCTCCTCCAATCAGAGACAGTAGCCATGCTCCTCTTTCCGTGATGAGGACGAACAACCCTATCATTCGGAACATCGGTAGGGCATTCACTTATCTTGGCTTGAGAGTGAAAGAAAAAAAAACATCCAGAAGTGCGAAACTTAAACAAGGAATTTACGAGCATACTAAAGAGTCAGGAGTCTGTTTGAGTTGCAGAGAGGTACACAGGTACAGTAAAGCTTGGGATATGGGGACAGCAGAGCCCAAGGAAGAGCTAAGGTAAATTGTGCAGGCAGGAAGGATATTAACTAGAGTAGACTTGATTTGGCTGTGGGCTGTGTGGGGGGAGGAGAGCGCTTGGGCAAGAAAGCTGAGACTGTTGAGCGTGATTAGCTTTTAAGTGCGTCTGGAACGGAGGCAAACGTGACTGGGATGTAATTATACTGCTCCTAGTCGAGAAGGATCATTGATAAGCTGGAGAAGGACTAAAACACACACATCAACACATACAAAACACACACTCGATTTCTCCCTCTACCCTCTCACACACACCCACACACACACCCACACACACCCACTCCCAGACTGGTAAAAGTCGGCTTCTTCCTCCTTCTCCTCATCTCCAGTCGTCAGACAAGCTCTGTCGGGGATGTTCTCCAAATACACCCATCAATCAACTGGCTGACAGCCCCAGCTCCTCCCCCTCGCCCTCCCCTCCCCTCCGCTGCAGACCAGTCAAGGTGAAGGAGGGCGTTGCTCCTCTCTCTTCTCCTCTCTCTCTTCTCCTCTAATGACTCACCTGTCTGATGGGCCTGCCAGGAGAGAAGCCTGGTGTGTGCGTGTGTGTGTGTGTGTGTGCGTGCGCGTGTGTGTGTGCGACGGCAAGGAGGAGGGAAAAGGCTCCCTGTTAAGGTCCATGTCCTTGGATGACTTGCAGAAACTCGATCAACATGGTGTGCGCAAGAGTGTGTGTGTGTGCGTGTGTATGAACAGTATGTGTGCATGCGGGCACATGTGTACACGATTTGAGGAAGAGGCATGTTCTCAGCTGTCTGCTGTGCTGTTTAAACATTGCACTCTGAAGTGAGGGGCACTGCACACTTTCCTGTTCTTTCATTGTCTTCATGTATTGTTTTATATAATATATGCTATTTGTACCTTATTCAGTTGAGCTGTTTTCCCTTGTCTTCCTTGAGGGTTTAGGTTGGCTGAGGGGCAATTGTATGGGCGTATGTGAAGCCATCTGTGAAATAGCTTGTAAAAAGGGCCATACAAAACATTTTGATTTGATCTGATTGGATGAACCCTACACCTGGCAAGAGTTGGAGTGTGGGAACTGCTACCGACTTGAACTGTCAAGCTCCAAACTCATGCTACTACTACTCCAAAATCACAGAGACAGGCACGTTTGTAAATCAGACTTGAAACAAAGCAGGGTCAAATATCTCCCTTGGAGACTTTAGAGAGACGTGAGGAAGATCTAGTGCTGATCACTGAACAAAAACACAATCACTTTGTCTTGGGTGTTACAGGCTGCATTTTAATGGACCAGAATATAATCCCAGCCAACTTTCAAACAATGTCAGACACTGACGTTACACACAGAGCTACTGGAAGAACAGAAGAAGAGAACCATCCCCAACCCTCGACCTTCAAACACTACAGACGTCTATCCATCATCCTCAAGGAGTATCTGTTCATTAGACGCCCGGAACACGTGGCCCGGGACGTGTAGGGCGTCTCTTGATGGGACTAAGTGGCGTCTGAACATGATGAAATGGCTTGAAATCCAGATGAAAGATGGATCAGGGGCTTTTCTTATCGCTTTGCTCTATCACGGGTGGGCTCATAGGGATGTCTTTGGCAACAAACAGAGATATATGTATGCCTGCCTGCTGTCTTGTCTGTTTGTCTGCATGTCTGTCTCTTTCCGTTTGTTTGTTTGTTTCCCAGCTTGTCTGTCTCCCTGCCTGTCTGCCTGTCTGTCTGTCTGTCTGTCTGTCTGCTTGTCTGCCTGTCTTGTTTCTCATCCTGTCTCCTCAACCAGTAAATATTTGTTGAAATAAGATGAGAGGGAAATAATTAAAGATAACAAGAAGCTTTGATACGAGACTAGTCCTGGTTTTTATTCCTCAAGTCCAAAAGAAATAGATATAAAAGAAGTAGATATCGCAATATTTTGTGAGAGTGAAAAACCAAGAGAGAAACACACGGAGAGAGGAACAGAGAGAAAGAGATGGCGATAGAGAGATATACTGAGACAGAAAAGAGAGAGAGAGGGAGAGTTATGTAACATAACTTCTCCTCTGATGATGACTGCTGCTTCATCGGTGCTGACATGCCTTTGAACGAAGGGAATCAGCTGACACTGGCGTTAACAATCACACACAAACACATACACACACGTACACACACACACACACATCCACATGCAAACATTCTGTTAGTCTGTCAAATACTCACAAACAAAAACAGAACCAGAAACTACCAGACGTTTCCTTGCTATCTGCAGGACAAGCTGTTTGTTAATGTAGAAGGAAGGAAAAATGCTGGCTGTCTTTGGTGCGTACATTGAGTAGTTATATGTAGGTACGGTGGTAAACAAGATGTGTGTGTGTCTCTGTGCATGTGTGTGTGTGTGATCTCTCCCTACTCTGTGTCTCCCTGTTGGGGGTCTCGCTTTCCTCCGCCTCTTGTCTGTTGCTCGGAGACAGAGAGGAGACCCCCTGTGATCCTGTTAGCACTCATCAGAGCACAAGCACTGGCCGCACGCGCGCACCAACACACACACACACACACACACACACACACACACTCCCCTTCCAATCAACACTAACTATTCTACACCAGCCTCTGTTCTAACGGGGGCTCCATTTGTCTCTGAGTGGCTGCATATGTGTGCATATGATTGAGAGTTCCCACCTCCCCAAAAACACCCTCCCACCCCGCCAAAACACCCCCCCCCCAGACCCCCCCCACACCACCGTCTCACACAGCCGAGCCCAAGGCAGAACCCCACTGGTCTCTGCCAGACAGCCCATGGACACCTCATTCTGTAAGAGGTTCAGTTCGGGTCCCCCTTGAAGCCCCTAGCCTGCTCCCCAGAGATGAAGACGGACCAAGCTGCTCGATCGATACCAATCACCTCAGAAGGCCCGTCTCCCTGCAGGGAACGTCCTTAGTGAATAACAGGATTGGAACCACTCAAATTAAATCTGTTATATTTCATCTCTACTCATCGCTCACCTTGATTCCCTTCTTCATTTGCTATCTTTTTATTTTTTAATGATTGTTGTCCCCACTTCACCCCGAGACAATTTGACAACACAGGTTCTACAGTCTGCATGCCTCTGTGTGTGTTTGCGTGAGTGTGTATGTTTGCGAGCGTTTGTGTGAGTGTGTGTGTGTGTGAGGGATAGGTGTGTCGAGAACGTATTTGCGGACGCCCTAGCTGTGTGATTAAATGTTTATCAGGCAGACATGATTGTCTTAGCGAGGCTCCACCAGAGTGCCTCTAGATACAAATGAGCTCTCATTTCTCACCCGCCGTTTCCATCTCTGTCTGTGGACTGTTCTGAGTTATACCATCATCCCCACACACACATGCAATCACCCTGGAATACATTTCACCTCCTGACGTATGGGAACGGCAGATGGAGAAAGAGATGGAGAGGTTAAGAGAGCTATAAATGGCAATGGTTGGGATATGTGGCATTCGCATGTAAACTCATTCATAGTAAATGTGACATTCATCCTTCTCCCAATGCTCCTGAATGAGTGTGTCTGAGTGTGTCTGAGTGTGTGTGTGTGGTCTGGGCTCAGCTCACAGTGGCTTATAAAGAGATCTCTGTTTCTAGTTAGCCAGCTCACACCGCCAGACCCCTAGTCTTCCCACACGGTACAGGGTCTACCGAGCACAGCTCCAGGGGCTAGCTACTATCAGCATCTTAAACATCGGGTAGGTCAGGTGCCACACATGTCACCGAAACACATGCTGCACGCGCAATAAACTACATTGCAAGACAGTGTCTGTCAATGCAGGGTGACAGATGAGAGCCTAAAAGACCATTCTGTTTCAGAAGTGGCTGATGTATTATCACCCATTCACAACTACATCTTCTTAATGTCATCAATACATTCACAGCCCGGGGGCTATAGGCTGTTCTAGAATGAATGAACGGCATGCAAATCCAACACAAATCACACATCGAAGAAAGAAAGCGAGCAAATATACAAGGAAAAGAAAGAGAGAGAGGAGGAAGGCGACTGAGAAGGAACTCACCATCCTCTTTGCATTCCTCTGGTGGCTTTGCCTTCTTAGCGAGCCGCGGGTCCAGCCAGGACGTCGTCTTGGTGTTGTGGCTGGTGGAGAAACCAGAGAAGAAGAGAAAGAGAGAGGGAGTGAGGGAGCGAGTGAGACAGAGTGGAGAGCGAAAAAGGAAGACGGGGAGGATTCTCCCTTCAGCATCGTTTTAGAGAGAGAGAGAGAGAGAGAGAGAGAGAGAGAGAGAGAGAGAGAGAAAGCCTGTCCCCTGTGGGCTCACCTCTAAACGATGGAGAGAGAGAGAAAAGCTTTAGGTTAACAAAATGCCAATCGATTCTTTTAATTTGCTCACGGTTTCTCATTAGCGGGGGTGGAGAGGGGGAGAGAGAAAGGGAGGGTTTGTGGGAGTGAAAGAGGGAGGGGTGGGAAGAGACAGGCAACTTAAGAGCGCTTGGTGAGTAAGTAAGTGACAGTACGGGGGAAAGAGTGCGAGCAATTGACAGAGAGGTGTGTGTGTGACTAAGTGTGCGTGTGTGTGTGAGGAAATGTGTATGTGTGTGTTTGTGTGAGTGTGTGTGTGCAAACGATGGAAGTCAACAGCTGTGGGCTTGGCAGATTGGGCACCTTGGGCAGGGTACTGGACCCAGATCAGATAAGAGCCGGTGCCAGGAAAACTTCAATGGATCTCTTTAGCTCATCTGAAGACACAATGTCCTCCCTTCAGCACGATGACAGGACAGGGGGGGAGGAGGAAGGAGGAGAGAGGGAGCTGAGGGAGGGGGGACAACATGTCTACAGTAAAGCAAGGCAAGCTGCTGAAAAGAGCGGGAGCACTTCCTGAACCCTTCCTGTGATCCTCACTCCTCTTCTCTTGTCCTCTTTTCTAACCTCTACCCCCCCCCCTCCCTCACTCCCTCCCTCCCTCCCTCACTCCCTCACTCTCATCTCTCCCCCGTGGTGGACATTCTGAGAATGATAATCTCTAACAACGTATCAAATGTCTTTCCAACAAGTATTTATTTAACAGACACTACTGTTACACAAACATCAGAATACAAAACCATCAATGACACACAGACATAAAACAGGAACCAGATGGTGACCACAAACGGCGTACGCCCAAACAGCGTCTCACAGGTTCTGATACCAAACACCACACATAACGCTGGTCATTTAGTGATCACTTGGACAGCTATAAGAGAAGTAAAACAGTCTTCTTTCCTATGGCCCGTCATGAAGTCATCAAAACCCCAGTCATGCCTGTGGCAGCATCTCCCCTGGTTAGATGAACTAAAACACAGTCCCTTCAGACATAAACTTAACAGAAGAACCAAGACATACTTATCCAACAGATACTCAAACAAACGAATGTTGCTACAAAATCTGCCATTACACCTCTCTCGTCTCATCCTCCCACCTCTTTATACCACCTACCCCGTTCAGTTCTCTCCCTTCCTCTCTCCGTCTCCTTTTCTCTCTCTCTACATCCACTTCCTCTATGTCCTTGACTGAGAGTTGGTAAACAAATTGATCACACCTCGAGACCAAACAAAAGGAGCAGCCCCAATAGCCCCCCCCCGCCCCCTCGCCCACAACTCCGCCACCCCAGCATGCACCGCCGCCTCGGCACAGCATCATTTACTCGTCGAAAGACATCCAGCTGCAAACTCGCCGGCTAAATGCTGTAACAAGGCGCTCAGTCTGATAAATATAGGGTGTGTATGTATGATGTGGAGAGAGAGAGAGACATACGGAGGCTAGTCTGCGGTGGGGAGCGGGGGGGAATTAAAAGTCTGCCTCCGTGGAGAAAACAGGAGAAGAAGAGCCGGCTGGCTGGCTGACAACCACATTAAATCTGCAGTATCTTCTTCATTTGTTGGCTGCTTGTCTTGTGTCGACGCCGCGCAGTTTTTCTCACTCTGCTCACTGCTTAGTGAGCCTCCGCCACGACGAGAAGACCATGTTACTGTCGCACAGGGTAGTGAGCTTTGATAATTAATAAGGATTTGTCTATGTTTCGCCTACGTCAAGGTGTGAGTGATCGCGTACACACAAACACACACACACACACACAAGCAAGCTCGTAGGCAGGTATGCGGGCATGCATGAGCTTATGAGCGTACAAACACACACACACTCACACGATGCTGTATCAACGGGAGCGCAAACATAAACAGTAAAGCGAAAGAGCGCACATTTAAATGTACGAAACACAACTCACCTCTACGCTTTTTTCTGTGCCCATAAACAAATCTAATACGCCTAATGAATTACTGTACGCAGCTTGTACTACACAGCATAGAAACATCCGGACCCAATGAACTCATGCAATCCATAACGGTCCAATCCCATGTGTGTGTGTGTGCGCGTGCACGCGCGTGCATGTGGGATTAAAGCCTCTTAAAATGCTTTACCCTCTTTACTCTGGTTGCAAAACAATGAATACCAGAGCAGACCTCTAAAAATCTCATTACAGTACAGGTCAGTGGGCTTTGGCGGCCGCGTGGGGCTAAGTACGTGCGTCTGGCGACACTTACTCAATAAAGTAGACCTCTCCCTTCTCCGTGTAGGCCATCTCCCAGTTGTCTGGCAGGGGGCCCAGCTCATCGTTGTCCTCCAGCTTGGGGGCCATCTTAGGGGACTCGCCCTCTTCTTTGGGCCCCTCGGCGGGGGCCTCAGCTGGACAGGCCTGGGGGGGAGTGTCCCCCGAGGCATCGGTGCTCTTGTCCTCGTGCTCGCTGGACTCTGCGGACGGGGAGGAGGAGGATGTGAGTCACGTCTGTGGCCGGCGTCCGGGGAGGAGAGGGATGACTTTATTGATATATTCGTGCTATAAGAGAGAGAGATGAATACAGATGCAGTGGGGAAGTGAAGGAGACAGATAAGAAGGCGACAGGGGGGGGAAGAGGGAGCCGTGATGGAGCAGCCGGGAGAACAGATAGAGCAGGGGTGGAGGGGAAGGGAGAGGAGAAATGGACAAGAGAGATGCAATAACACCGAGGTAGAAAAGGTGAGGTGCAATAAGAGAGAAAGTGATTGAGAAAGAGAGGGAACGAGAGAAATTAGGAACTAGCTGTTTGTGGAAGGGAAAATAAAAATAGAGACTGAGAGTTCAAAAACAGCGAGCGAATAAGATAGCGGGAGAGAGATAGTGAGAGAGAGAGCAAGAGGGTGAAAGAGAGCGAGCAAAAGATAGAGTGAGAGAGAGCCAGAGAGAGAGAGAGAAAGAGGGGTGGTTTATGTGTCCTAGTTTGTGTTGTGGCAGTATGTTGTGCTGGCCTCACGGGAGATCAGAGCCGCAGGAGGCAGAGAGGGAGGGAGGGACTGATGGATGGAAGGAGGGATGGAGGGACTGATGGATGGAAGGAGGGATAGAGGGATATAGGGGCTGATGTATTGAGGGAGGGATAGAGGGAGAAATAATCTAGAAATGTGTACATTACAATGACCAGACTTCTCTATCCTTTCTGTCTCTTTCTCTCTTTGTGTCTGTGTGTCTGTGTGTCTGTGTGTCTGTGTGTGTCTGTGTGTGTCTGTGTGTGTCTGTGTGTGTCTGTGTGTGTCTGTGTGTGTCTGTGTGTGTCTGTGTGTCTGTGTGTATCTGGGACTGTGTATCTGGGAGTGGGACACATCAGAACATCAGAGTCCTACCAGCTCCAGACCAAGGCTCATCTTCCAGAGAGCCCTCGGATGTTACTACACACAGAATACGTTAGCGCTCTCAGCACACAGGGCAGCGCCACTATCACGAAGCCATCAATTATAGATCAATATTCAAATAATGATGTCATTATAATCCCAATGCCAATATTGGAGCCTTTCAAGGGTTTCAAATGGCTCCTCTCACCTAAGAAGTTCTTTTGAGTGTTATGCAGCTAGCCCTGTCTGAAGCCCACGGCGTCAGTGCTTTCAGTGTGGGGAACGTGGACAGACGACTGGGATCTGAATCTCATTGATCCAGGAAATGTGCTTAGTGGGATCTCAGGCTTGATTAGATCAGGCCCCGGGACAGGCTTCTCAGTGTCCAGAGAAGAGGTCTCCTCTGCCCTGCCTCAGCTGAGGGACAGATGATACATGGGTAGAAAACCTCCTGTATGCAGCTCCAAGGCTGTGTTTGTCTATGTTTGTATGTGTGTTTGTGCGAGTGTGTGCAAGCTTGTGTGTGTGTGTGTGTGTGTGTACAGCTCTACCTGCCTGGGAACGTGTAGATTATAAAAACATTTTAAATGTGGAAAATGTTGTAGTAGTTAAGCCTTTTATTTGATGCTATGTTGTTTCTCTCACGATTATGCATATTTTTCCAACAAAGACAAGAACAAACCTGTTAAACTTGTTGCTAAGCGAGACATTGCCAAAACAGAGGCGGTTGCTATGTGGTAACCAAGACAATAGACTGAACTCGGGTCACCAGAGTATATTCGACTGGCAGAGTCAATGAGGGGAGAGGGCACTGGAGGTCACATGGTTCATAATGTAAACGTTTGTATGTTGTTAATTTTGAATGTTTATATATGTTTTTATATAGGGAATTTTTGAATGCCTAAACAAGGATATGGTACTAAAACATATTTATACATGTTATAGTATGTATGTGACGTCTTCTAAATAATAAGAGAACCCTCAAATGTTTAATTTCCTGATAACTGTAAATAATAAGAAATCAAAGAAGCATCCTGTTGCACAGTAGGTACCCATTGTTACCATGGTGACAGTATAGGTTGCCAAGTCTATGTAGTTGACAAGAACAATTTCTGGTCAGCTTAATCTCGCTGATCCTAGCGCAGCCCCTGTCACCGCGGCGAGGCAACGATAACCCTTTGGCGAGAAGGAGGACTCTGCAAAGGCTGACCTGGGGTGACGGCAACGCCGTTGCCGTTGACGACGGGCCTCTCCTCCTCCTCCTCCTCAGGGGGATCGATGCCGGCCTTCTCCATGTTGCTGACTGACTTGTTCCTCTTCCTCTTCCCCTCAGAGCTGGGTCGGTGGCCCGGCAGGATCTGGTCTGTTACATTTAGCAGCAGGGGGCTGGGCTCTGCAGGGGGCTTGGGGGTGCCGTAAAAGTTGTCTGAGAACACACACACAAACACACACACACATATACAAGCACACGCACACACGTACACACAGACACATTTACACAGGGTAAAAGAGAAAACATGTAAATGACATGCACTGGATGAACAACCCTGTGTAATATGTATCATGCTTGTATTTTGTACACATTTGATGTCCATGGGTGATGTTTAAAATAAGATTTGCTTGGATATTTTCCTCTCACTTAACCAGTTAATATTTAGGTGGAACCCTAGGGAGAAGATGGGGAAAAAGAGAGAGAGAACGAGAGAGAGACAGAGGAAAAGAGAAGGGTATACTTTAAATGAGTACATGCTTCATTTCCACTAGATTATTATCACAGTGAGGAAACTGACTAGCTGGCTCCCCTACTCCAACCCTTAGAGGGTAAGACCTGGAGGGGAGAACAAGGATGGCAGAGAGAGAGAGAGAGAAAGAGAGAGAGAGAGAGAGAGAGAGAGAGAGAGAGAGAGAGAGAGAGGGAGAGGGAGAAAGAGAGAAAAGAGAGAGAGAAACAAGATGTCTGTCCGGTGAAATTCTAAAACGAGACAGGGATAGACAGGATGGCTGATATCATGTTTCATGTCAAAGCCAGGTGATCCATGAACAGACACGCTCAGGGTTAAAGGTCAGACATGTTTACCAGCAGCTCAAAGAAGAGAACCGCTCATACAGATCCAGACATACTGGAACACACAGACACACACACACGCACACACTCATTTACTCCCCCACAATGCCTCCCAAGCCAATTTCACCCTTGTTAACGTGAAACATCAGGGCTATCCCAGTACACCAATCCCTCATCAGACCATGCACAGATTCCTCGTGAGTGTGTGGTGTTTGGGCTTCGGCTAAGTGAATAACCATGTCTGTCTCTGGGCTCTGCGGGGTCGCCTCACTCCTCTCATCTAGGAGGCGTTACCAGCCCCCAGAATGCCGAGCGTTTGCTTGCTACACTAAAAAGCCCCTCCCCCGGGGCTCCTGCTCTCTGACAGTTTCACACATCGCCCACTCAGCTCCCCCAGTCTGCTCCCAGACACACTGTGGGCCCTGCCAAGCCTCCCCCACGCATTGTCTTGTAGTGCTGCCTGTCTGTACTGTAGGTACTGTACTGATACACAGATACCGTACCTAGCCTGGCTCCAGGCAGGAGGTGTACATGTAAAGATAAGAGCTTGTGTGTGTGTGTTAGTGTGTGTGTGTGTTAGTGTGTGTGTGTTAGTGTGTGTGTGTGTGTGTGTGTGTATGTGTGCGTGCACAATCTTTAACCACAGTGTGGTGGTGTGTGAAAAAAGAGAACGGCTAAGGTTGTCTGGTGCTCGCATTCCCTCAAGAGCGGGCGGCTTCAAGGCCGTGGTTCTTGACCGGAGATTAGGTCTGCAGTGAATCTCTATGGGTGCCCAGCGAGATTAGTCTGAAGTTGGAAATATCCCTTCAGTGGTGCTTGAGAGCGGCTGGAGGAGAAGTCTGACTTGGTGGTGTGTGAAAATATGTGTGAAAATCCTGCGAGATTACTCTAATGCAAGGGAGGGATGAGTATTAAATAGAAGCCCTCACATGGATGCTGCAGACAGTTTTGGGATGGTTGAGAAAAGCTGGAGGGAGATTTATAGTAAGACGTCAGCTTGGTATCTCTGAGTAGTAACTGTGGTCGGAAAAAAATATCCAACAAAACACTGAATATCTTTGCTGGCAATTTTTTGATAGTTTGCAGCTCTCATGAAAAATAGAGGCTGGTTTCTGTGAAACAGTTGCCGTAAACATCTAACAGGGCTGCAGGGATTGAAGTACCAGACCCCAGAGTCATACCTCGCAGCCTAACATCTACACACAACTTTTGACTCGCAGAGGCAAACATCTTTAACATTTAAAATCGATTCAAAAGCAAGTAGGCTTGAACTGGGCTTCCCTGCAGTGTTATGTAACCCCTTGACCCAACAAACGTGTCAAACCTCCAAAGGTTTGAACCACAGAGTCAGTCCAACACTGACCCACCTGCTGCCTTCTCTATGCTTTATTTGCAAGTCACTTTGGATAGCGTCTGCTGGATGAGGAAATGGTAATCCTTTCTAGACGAGGCCTCTGGAAACGAAGCCAAGAACATGGTGTGAGCTTCGACGATATCACCGTTCTCCTTCTACATGGACACATTACTAACAGACTAATCTGGCAGCGTGTGGGCTCACTTTTTGGACTCAATTTATCAAAGAAACATCTTATCCATCTCCCACGCACACTGCTTCTCTCTCCATCCTCTAATTGAGCATTACATATTAAGGTCCTAAATGATGGTGGTGCAGCCACCCAGAAGGAGAGCTCTCTCGGTGGAGGCTCCGTGCTGGAAGTGATACACAGCTCCCGTCAACGAGCAAAAACTAACATTGCTCCTAGCAACCGACCGTTAAATTGACCATCTGCAATTTGTTTCTCTGCAGCGGTATCGGGCACTAGGGCTCGGCACAGGAGCCCGTTACAGGAGACTCTGAGTCAGGGAGGGATGTGGGTGTCCTCTATGCACGGTATTGGTGGATGTCCAGTGTGACAGAGGGGAGGGACAGGACCATTGGAGGAGGTCTAGTCTAGAGCCACTCCCATCCTGGGGAGAGACAGGATGGAGGGAGCCTCTGTCTGGTTTGGAGAGAGAACTGAGATTCCATTAGAGACAGAAGGAAGGGACAAATACTGAGCGTGAAGAAACTTGACACAGATTCTATCACACATTCGAGGACAGCATTACATTTATAACATATACTCTAGCAATAAGATATGGATTTACCTTTAGATTAGAAAAATGATTTTATGGATAAAGAGTGTGTTAGTTGTGGTTCAGAGTGAGTGCGAAATTTACCTTCATAAGTTCCACTCTCTAGTAAAGCTCCACTTTTCTCCAATTCTATAAAACGGTCCACAGTAACAAAGTTATAATCCACCCCCGGAACCTCTCCTTCCTTGGGCTGCCTGGTTGTGCCTGCAAGAGAGGAAAGGAGAGAAGAAGAGTTAGAAGTGATAAACAGTAGCTCATAAGATGCAGGAACATGAACTATACTGTCTCCATTGGCCTAGCACAATCCCTGTATCAAACATGAAATCCTGAATCCAACCCTCAATTTGAATCTTGATTCGAATCCAGCTCTTACGCACAAAATAACTGCAGCGTTTGCCTGGTTTGTACAACCGAAGCTATGATGCTAAGATGCTAGGTGTAAACACAATTCCGAGCGCTTCTTCATAGCTGTGTTCTCATTAGGCTGTTATCAGCTCCAGAGGTTGGTGTAATTGATGCTGGCTGTGATAGCTCAGAGCTACTGAGGTGATAAAGAGCGCACCACATCCAACGCAGTGTGAGACCTTGCTGCTGTGTAGTCTGGCCTATGGCAGCCTTTAGTGCTGGGAGCGGCGGAGTGACATGGGGTCTGTTGGATGTGAACGAGGAACAGAATTGTCAAAGAAAAAAGATGGAAATATGCATGGGGAGAAAGGGTACGTTTGATCCTTTTGATTCCGATTGGCTACGGTTGTGTCCTGGATCACATGGGGGGGGAAAATGGGTCAATGAGTGTGAAATTGCCAATTCATCACAGATGGGATCTTACTTTCTCCAAGACCAAGAGTGTTTATGATGTTACAGGATGATTCCAAAGCCCATTGGCCACACGCGCCACCCCTGCCACACACCCTAGGCTCTTATCACCTGTCACATGTCATTATGAGGTGACAATGGTGACAGGGTGAGTCAGGATTGGTGCAAATTGAATGTCTCTTTTGCAGCAAACAGAGCAAGACACTCAGTGTTTTCTTCAGAGAGATGATTCTGGACACAGACACGTCATCTATCTAGCTGCAGGCTGTCCAAGCATGAAATGGCGTAATGAAAAGAAAATGAATCCACCAAGGCCATTCAATTGCTGCCAAAGTTGTCTTGAAGCTCAATTTGCTGATTAATGTGTTTTTAAGTGGGAAAAACAATCCACTCACGATGTCTCCTTGCAGTTAAATCTGTATTCAATGCAGAGATGCTGTCTTGAAACCTACAACCGTAGTGTGTGTGTGCAGGACAGAGCCCTTTCATGATCATAATTTCAACCATCGTATCCTAACCACCTTTTTCCCCTACAAACAACCTGCATCACTTTCACTTCTAACAACAGCAACAGCAGCAACAGCATGGCCATATGTCCACAAAGGGCATGCTGGGAAAGTTATTTATGACACGGCGTGTTGACAGATAAGCAGGAAGGGCTGGGTCACGATCTGAATTAGGGCACATCCCTTGGTTGACATGCACAGGATGATGGTCGAACTAGAGGACACACAAGTGTGTGTACGTGTGGTCTGTGTGCTGGCCTCTGTGTGGGAGAGTGAAATGAGTACGTGTGTGTGCATGTGTGTGTGTGTTTAGTTGTTGGTCTCTGTCTGCTTGTGTGAGAGTGAGTGTTTGTATGTTTAGTTGTTGGTCTCTGTCTGCTTGTGTGAGAGTGAGTGTTTGTATGTGTGTGTGTGTGTGTGTGTGTGTGTGTTTTAGTTGTTGGTCTCTGTCTGCTTGTGTGAGAGAGAGTGTGTGTATGTGTGTGTGTGTGTGTGTTTAGCAGTGGGTTCCTTGTGTCTGGCTCCATAAGGCCAGTGTAGCAGTCTCAGATTACCCGCAGTACTACAGATCAGTCAGAGCTTCAAAGAGGACCTTTGATGTGTTGGGCCACTATAATGAGGAGCACTTTGTAATAGTGGTTTATTTATGGTGACAGTTTATACAAGTAACAAGACAACAATGTCATTCTCAAAGAGTTAGTAATGCATTGTTGTCCCCCACATTATGCTCAAGGTCATTTTTTATAGGTTGAACATTTTAGAACACACACACATGTGCTATGGTTTGAATTGTGAATTGTGTGATTTTGGGGGAAGAGAGCTATATCTTCAACTGACTGCACAGTAATAGTCTCTATTTAGACTATTTCAGTAGACCGATGGCCCAACCACTTCAACAATTGATTATTGTCAAAGACATAGAGAGAGAGAGAAAGTGAGGGGAGAGCGAGCAAGAGGAGAGAAAATTCAGGCTGATAAACGTCATCGGTTTTCTTATGATGGTGAAAACAAGTGTGAGAGTCTAACACAAACAGATTAACACAGATGACTGTGGCGGACACCCAGCTATTTGTCTCAGGGAACGCAGCGTAATGACCTGGAAGCGGCGGAAGAATATTCTGTGTACAAAATGTTCTCTGGAACTCCCGGAGAGTGGGGAGAGATGAGAGAGATGGGGGAGAGATGAGAGAGAGAAAGAGAGAGAGGAAAGGGGAGGGAGAGAGAGAGGGAGGGAAAGAGAAAATGAGAAAGAAAGAACATAAAAAAGCTGTTTGAACGCTGTAGCCTAATATCTATTCCAGGGAAAGAAGGAGTGGGTGAAAGAGAGAGGCGAGGATGGTGTGTGTAAGGAGAGAGAGAGAGAGCGAGAGAGAGAAGGAGAAAGAGAGAGAGAGAGAGAGAGAGAGAGAGAGAGAGAGAGAAAGAGAGAGAGATCGAATTAGAAAGAGAGAGAGAGACAGAGAGAGAGAGAGAGAGAGAGAGAGAGAGAGAGGAAGAGGCCGGTGAGTGGGCAGAGGGTTACCAGTCCTGCTCTCCTCTCCCCTCTTCTCTCCTCTGTGTTCTCCAGGCGTACGCAGCCAGGCTAGCTGCATAGCTGGAGGCCATAGGATCGACTCTTCAACATGCTGTTTAAAGCACCACTTCATGAGCTCAGATCGACACACACACCTGTGTGTTTCCATATCAGAGCTCATTCAGCAGCATACATTAAGCCTACCCTCTCCCACACTTCGGTAGACTAGTTATATCATGCGTTTAACATGACCCTTTAAGTGCATTTACATGATATCAATATGTATGTCCATAAGACTGGATCACATAGTACATTGAGCCCGTGACAACAGTATGCTGTGTTTGAGAGCTTAATGAGCGTGTCAAACCATCTGCATGTTGGCCTCCACTTCAAAGTCAGTTTTTGGTGTTGTAGGAGAGGTTTGATCCTCTATATATCCTTGGTCTCCAGAGAGAGACTATGCCAGGCTTTAGAGGCCTTCCATATTGTACTGCATCTGCCTTCGAGCATCCAAACACACTGCTTATTCTTCTGCCTTAGATAATGATTGTAGAGGGAAGGTTTAGTCTGAGGGTTCGTGTCAAGCATGTCATCGATCTCTCGTAGTCCTGGATTCGAAGAGGAACCAGGGCGGGGCCAGCGAGGGGCCAGAGAGAGGGGCGAGAGAGGACTGCTGATAAGACCTGTTTCCATCTGACTGCAGCTCTGGGCCCATGGTGTTGTGACAGCCAGGGCGACAGGCCCAGGCCTGGCTGGGCTGGGTGAGAGCGAGGCCCCAGCCAGGGTCGGCTACGGCAGCCTCTTCCATTCACCCCTCTAATCCCCCCGTTGTGACTGGCCATGATGGCGTCAGCGCTCACTATTGTGGAGATCCTAATCTAACTGTTCACCAATTAGGAAGCGGAGGGCCTCGGCTAATGCCCGGGTTTTAGAGAGTGGATTTATCGTGCCATTCAGCGCCAGGCGGCCACAGGGGTGGGAGGGGCGGGGGCGGCGGGAGTTTAGGGCAGCGCTCTGCGGGGACGGTCTTTACGACACGAGCAAAAGCTGCTTTCAACGCACTTTTGTTTCCCTCTCAGGGTGGTAATGTACACTGGACTGTGGATATGTTCACTGCCAGTTTATCACAAAAGCTCTGTAAACTCTCGAACTGTTAACTAGCGCTGTCAAGTCTCAAATGAGTATTGACTAGGCATCCGTTAATCTGGTAGAACCTCTATTGAGTTGAGAGAATTGGGGGGAGTTGTGTTTTCATTGGAAAGATGATACGGATGATTCATATTTCAACAGCTCCAGTGTATGGCTCTGGTACTTTATCTTGCAAGTTTTTTCTCCTGTCTGGGACAGGCCTGTCAAGTCCAATGTGACAGGCTGCATGTGTCTCTACCATGACTATCCATGGGGAACTGACTGGAGGAGTTGAGTATTGACCAGCCCTGACACCTGCTACCCTTCCCAGAATTCCATTATTGGATTGGTCCCCTGGAGTGGCTGTCTAGATTGCCAGCCAATGACGAGGCAGAAGGTATTGACGGATAGCCTCCCCAGAACACCAGTACAGAAAGTGAGAGAAAGAAGCAGAGAGAGAGAGAGACGTAAATACAAAATACAAAGAAATAACAAACGAGAGAGAGAGACAGAGAGACAGAGACAGAGAACAAGCATTCTCCAGACAAAGGGCAAGACGTAACAACCTGCCAGATAAACAGCATCACACATCAGCAGGGTACAACCACAGATGACTCGGTCCTCGGACGGTCGTGTCAGAAAGAGACACACACATTCACAGGCTGGAGACCACTGAGGGATTGGGAAACACAGGAGGTCGTCAAAAACACGGCACAACTTTCAGCCATTTCTACTCTACATAAAGGAGACACTTCACTGACCCTCTCACTTGTCACTGGCTTTGACTGAATAGCAACATACAGTGCTATACATACAGGGTTGTACTTATGAGCTTAAAGCACAAAGCAGGCCTTTGGACATGAACATACTGTGGATTCCCTTTTAATTCTGTGTCTTTTTCCAAGCACAGGAGACTCTATTCACGGAGAGGTCTAAGTGGGACATGCGTCCATGGAGAGGGGAGAGGGTGGGGGCTGGAGGAGGGAAGAGGGGAAGAAAGGAAACAAGAACCGAGGGCTAAGGTGCTATAGAGGTTAGAGCAGGGTGACTGGCCTTATCTACAGGTCCTCCAGCAGCATGCATGTGGGCAGAGGAGCAATCCTGCGCAGGGCCAGGGGTCCTCAGGCTGTTTGTAAATGGGCTACTTCATCACAGGAAAGTCTTCATACCGAACCACAGCTTAGTCACGGAGTTGTAATACTCTCGGATCCGAGTCTCATTCACTTCCCAGTATGGATGCACCTAGTTAGCTGCTAGCTACTACAGCATCTGCATTATTGTTTTGACTTTAACACTGCGCCGTTCCTGTGTGATGTGGGGAATTAGCTCAATTCCCATTGATACCAAACGTGATTACCGTTTGCCCAGTATATTAAGATGCTTGAGAGGGAATCTGGAGTGCAGAGAGTACTCTAGTCCTAAATGATGATGTCACTATGATTGTGTAGGGGCATCTGTGGTACTCACTCACTTGAGTCAGTCAAACAGAGGGGTGAGTGATTAAGCTGCTTAGAGGTGTTGACAGTGACTGATTGGTTTGTCATAAAGCTCATCCTTGCAGTGCTATGTATTGATTGGCTGGACCATCATCATTTGACTTCCAAAGAACTACCCAGCAATCCCTCTCAGTAAGTGGGGACAACGTTTCCTGTCAAAAAGCAAGCCGCCTGAACACTACAGACTGAAACTTTCAAGAGCAAACACTGGGTTTAAACCGGATTCAAATACTGAAACAGGCTAAATATACAACATGAAACACAAGCTGGGACAAATATACTTTCACACTCAAAGGCACCTACCCCTAAAGAGAGACTTCATCATGTTGTTTGTGTCCTTGTGGGACACAAGGTGCTCAAAACACTTTTTCTCCTCCCTCCTTCCTTCCCTCCTTCCTTCCTTGCGGCGTGTCAATGGGACAAGTTCTTTTATCGTCTTTCAGACATCCTCTTGTCCTCTTTTTTTCCCTTTGTGCCGCTGAAAACCAATCGTCTTTGGTCCCTGTCTGGCGTGTGGACCTCAAGGTAGGATCAAAGTGCTTTCTCCTGATATGGTGGGGGCAGGAGAAGAAGAAAGGCAGAATGATTCTGCTGCTTCCTCGGGATTCTTGACAGGAGATCTGGTTCTACAGCACAAAGGCAGCCATCCACTCAGGCCACAGATCCAAACAGAACAGGAAGCACAAAACGCCTGTTTCAACACAGCTGCTTCCCTGTGCCTGACTGAACTGAGCCTGTCCTCCATGGACTCTCTCTCTCTCTCCCTCTCTGTCTCTCTCTCTCTATCTCTCTCTCTCACTCGCTCTCTTTCTATCTCTCTCTCTCTCTCTCGATCTCTCTCTCTCTCTCTATCTCTCTCTATCTCTCTCTCTCTTTCTCTCTCACACACACACACACACACACACACACACACACACACACACACACACACACACACACACACACACTAACACACACACACACACACACACACAGAGCTGACACAGGTAAAGGGAGAGAGGAACGGAGGGAGGGGAGTCATACACACACAGATTAAAAAGGGAGGCTGATGTCATCTGTTTGGATGTGCGACCTCGTGGGTGTGCGTTTCAGGCTGTGTGTGTGTGATGGGGCGGACGGGCTGCCCTGACGCACACGTGTAAGTGTGTGTGCACGTGTGTGTGTGTGTGTGTGTCTGTGAGAGATTGTGTGCGTGAGAGGAATGATCTGGGATGTGAATGTGTGCTGCTGTGTCAGCCTAATCCCTCAGCTGGGCTGTCCGGGCCAGAACACATTACCACCCAATGACACAATCTGTTTGTCAGGACGGCTCACTGGCTCTTATTCATTTATAACGCCCTATCACAACAGGTTTGCCCAAAGGCTTAGGACAGCAATCCTACCCGACAACAGGTTCACATATACCATAGTGACCCCATTAGGCTTCATCTCAAGACTCACTATACAGTTCCGTTTTTCGTCCGACTTCATTTTACTGACAATAACCTGAGTGTCAAGAGCCAATTGTGCCAATTCTTCTAGAGAGAGGCACTTGAGTCCAAGCTGGGATTTGACCCAGCAGCTGTGGGGGTCAGGGGCTAGAATAATCAACTCTCCACATGGTGGTGATCATTACACAGAGAGGCCTCTCAGCCCTGGAAGTCCAGAGGTTAAGCTACAGCAGCAGCTCAGCACCACCTCCCAAAGCCTCTGCTGTGTCGGTCTGTCTGTCTGTCTGCACGTCTGTCTGTCTGTCTGTCTGCACGTCTGTCTGTCTGTCTGTCTGTCTGTCTGCACGTCTGTCTGTCTGCACGTCTGCCTGCACGTGGTTTAGCTCTATAAAGTTGTGTGTCTTTGTGTGAGAAAAATAGATGATAATGTGTGTGGTGTGTGTGTGGACTGCAGGAGGACACCTTAGGGATGTGGATACTGTTGAGTCACAATTTAGGAGGTGGAACATCTTCGATGAAAGCTAACAGGAAGTGATATGCAGGTAGAACGTGGTGGTTTTTGGGGGATTTTTTTTAACACGCAGTTCCCTGCTGTTGATTTAATGGCTGCTCCAATTAGAAGGAAAGTGTTTCAGGGCACATACAATTGCCACAAGGCAAACAGACAGAAGGAACAAAGAGCTATAGAGCGCTACAGAGAGAGCCAGATATGGAGAGCGAGAAGAGAGAGAGACAGTCAGAGTAAAGAGAAATAGTGAGAGAGGAAGAGAGAGAAAGAGATAAAGGGAGATGAAAAGAGAGTGTGATTAAAGCCAGAGAACGAGAGATAGTCTCTTCCATGCCCTCTACTGTCTCTGTCCTTCCAAGAACAGCAATTATGGAACGACAGAAGTGTGGACAGGATCGCCCCAGACATCTCTTTCTGGAAGGTTCCAGTCTAGCCCAAGCTGTACAGTGGTGTTAAAGTCAAAAAGGCCATTGAAAAGTGTTTGATTCCTTAGTGGATCAATATCCTTCATCTTCATGTGTGAAATTCTTCACAATAGATACATAATAATGATATTCTTCAGTATTGTAGAATGTTGATTTCTCAACAGCACCATGGAACAGTAAAACAGCTAAGTAGCTTACGTGGAAGCCTTGCTGACAACAAACCTTAAACTCAGACCAACAGTTCTCAAAGTGATATTCAAATCGTTAATATGAAAATAACATAAATAATTAAGAAACATTGCATGCATTTTTCATGTTTCTTCTTCTCTCCCTTCCAGCTTGCTGTTTCTCGCTCAGGGCAAAAAATGTGTCCTTGGAAACATACTAACTGACTCGCTATGTTGGAGTAAATAATGGTTTGAGGAAAACGTTTGTATGAATAATAATGAAAACTATGTTTATATATATTCACAATACTGAGGTAGGGGCTTGGATTAAGAGTCAGACAGAGTAGGTACCCTAGACAGAAAGACAATTCAGAGCCTATTTTCTCCTGTGTGCGCTCTCTCTGTAATGGTTTATGACCGCTGTCTGTAACCTGCATTGATTACGTGCCTGATTAGCATTTTAGCTCTTTCATTCACATTTAATACACATGACGGGGAACCATGGAGAGTGCAGTAGAGAGGCTAGTAAGGAGAGAGAAAGAGAAAAGACTGACAGAGAAACAGAGAAGGAGAGAAAGAAAGTAAGGAGAAAGAGAGAGAGAAAGAGAGATACTCTATAAGCACTTGTTCCCATTTATTAATTCATCACCATGGTGCTTTTGATCAAACATGAAAGACACACTCAAAGCAGTTCAAAACACAAACATGTACATCATAAAATCATGCGTGGACGTGCTGGAAACGGCTTACAGTACACACAGCATGTATGAGACAAGAAAATGGAGCCTGCCTCAACCCTCCAGCCGAGGTTTTAAAGAACACTCTCTTCTCTCTCACGACCGTGTCCATGCATACAAGATCAAATGTCCTGACCTCCCTCTTTTATAATTCTGTATCACCTGCACCTGCCCCTCTCTACCCCTCTCTACCCCCAGCCTAACACCTGCCTCCGTTCAGAGAGCGAGCAGAACAACTTCCACTAGATCCTTCAGACACTGCTCTCCCACAACCCCCAGTGACGGGACTGCCAGCTCTGCACAAACTTTAATTGGATCCTTTTAAAGGTGCTCACCATGACCACTTCCACCGATGTAATTAACTTTTTTTCTCCCCCCCACTCACATCCCCTTTAATGGTCGTGGGCCGAGTGCCCTCGCATGCGCTCGCAAGAAAAAGCCAAGACACTTCGGCTTTAGAGTATAGGGTAATCCAATTTCACCCACAGAGAAATCATCTCATGCCATATATACTTTTTCAATGGCCTCTTTTATAGGACACCATAAAAGCCATTGAGTACTGTTGAATATCCAGCCTCATTGATTCTTCCCAAGTGAAAAAAAGCCCCCTGTTCTCCGCGTGGCTGTCCAGGCCCACACCTCGCTAGTTCCCCCAGGATCAACGTTCCGGACGGTGTCCCTGCGCTGCAGCATGTACAAGACAGTCTGGAACATTCTCCATGACCAAACTCCCCTGACAGCATGCAAATGACCGGATTTCTCAAATGATTAATTCCGGCACTTTTGAGGCGATTAGGAGAAGTCAATCAGATGAATAATATATGTACACGCTCTATCAAAATACGACTGCGTAGGCAAAGGGAACAGAGAGAGAGAGAGAGAGAGAGAGAGAGAGAGATAAGCAGCTTAATGGCATAAATGAGAATAAGAAGACACACCCCTGGAGGCATCTACTTTCGTTTTGGTTGAACACTTCAGCAAACCAAGGACACAAACACATGGTTTGCCAGATCAGGAAGACACCAGGCTCAAACTCGATACTAACATCTCCCGCTGGTCAATATACACACTGGCATGGATGCTACGAGCTCATTAACAGTCCAAGGTCGATTCATGGGGAACTCATTGGTCGATCATGCACAGACCTGAGGAGGATGAGTTGAGCTGCTGCAGAGAGAGCTTCCTTCCTGGAGCCCATGGTCCCAGTGGGACGACGACACACCAGGATCATGACCTCTTCCTCTCCTCCCCAGACATCCCTCCACCACACCTCTATCCCTCACACGCTTATCTTCTCCTCCTCGTCCCGGGAGACAGACGGAGAGGAGGATGAGGGGAGGGGGATGAGGATGAGGAGGAGGTGGTGGAGGAGGAGGAGGAGGAGGAGGAGGAGGAGGAAAAAGAATCGAGAACGATGGATCTCTCTCTTTCTCTCCCCCAGTCTCTGAAACAAATCTGTGCAGCTGCTCTGGCCAAGCCTGATGGGACGGACCCATCATGCACTTAAGGGATGTGTAATGGTGTAAATGGCATGGCAGACCATCAACACACAGGATGACTAAGAACATGCTAAGTATGTAGGACCATAATGCTCTAACTGATTAATTAAATCCTGATTAATTTCATTGACTCAAATAGTCTAATTGCATTTGCATGTGGCCTCGGGATGAAAGTGGTAAACAGAGAGTGAACGGAGCGACAGAGAGTTCATTCTTTCATGACACATCAGAGTATTGTGGTGAAGTGATGCTCTCTACAGGATTGCCCATCTGGGAAAAGTGACTCATTCATTGCTTGTAGTTAGTCTAACCTTTCTCATCTCTAATTCATCCTGATCCCCCCCCATGCTGGAGGGACACTAACCTACATAATGAACACGTGAGTTGTGAATGGCGTTGTGACGTATGGAAGGGCTTCAGCGCCTCGATAGCGAGCGCAGTTGTGTGCCAATCCACATGACTGGGGATTAGGTGTGCGCCTGCGCATGCATCATTTAACGTACGCGTGAGTAATACATGTGGAAGAGTTTGCCCGAGAGTGTGTTTGCTAATGAACGTGTGTGTTTGTGTTTGTGTGTGTGGTGAGATGAATAAGCGGGTGTGTGTGTAGCTCCAGCCTTCACCTGAGAGCTGTCACGGGAGCCCCTTATCTGGGGCCCCCAGCCGTGCAGTTGAGGGGCCCTGCTTTCACACACATCCGCAGAAAAAAAGAAAAACAAATAACCATGGCAGGGAAAAAAGCCTTAGAGGACTGATAGACTATATTGAGATTGGAAATGCATGCTGGTTTGTTCTCTACCCTGTGTATTAGTTTGTCAGTGTGTGTATGTTTGTGTGTGCGTGTGGATGTGTGCAAATGTATGCATGTGTGTGTGTGTGCTTGTGTTTGTATCTTAATGACTGTGTTTGTGTTCCTTGGGCAAGCAGTCCTAGTCTGGTGAAATGAAAGGGAGTTTGAGGACAGGGGGGGAGAGAGAATCCCGTAGAATAATAAGTCTCGGTTCTGACACGGAAGGAAATTATTACGCCGCAGTGATAGATGATACTTGAAAGCCGTGCAGCAAAAAACTTCAAAGAGGATAAGAAGAGCGTTTCTTTTGAGTGGAGGGACAGTTCTCCTGGGAGGGCACAGTGAAGCGGGTGTCCTAAAGTTAGACAAGACCCTGAGTCTGCAGTACCGGGCCACAGATGACTGACGACACAACGACAACAACCTTATGGTATGCCACTGTGTACAGATGGTCTGTGAGAGTCTCTTTGAGAGAGAGAGAGAGAGAGAGAGAGAGAGAGAGAGAGAGAGAGAGAGAGAGTATGAGCATGGTGTGTGTTGACAGACATGCGTGAACATTTGATTGGGTTGCTGTCCAAAGAAACATGCTTCATCATCAGGAGGCTCCTCAACTCCACGGCCACACCACTTGAGTGTGTCATCGCTTCCTTACGGCCCTGTGTGTGTGTGCATGCGTGTGTGTGTGTGTGTGTGGGTGCAACCGATTATCTGCAGATATAAAAGCTTCACATACGTTGACATGGAGCTCGGTTTGACAAACCCTGTCATTACAAGAGGCTACTGTGAGTGGCAGGTGAGAATGGGGCTTCTCCTGAAATGACAGGAATGGTGACTGTACAGTATGTGGTGTGTGGGCATGTGTGAGATTGTGTGTATATGGTGTGTGAGGTGTGTGTGTGAAGTGTGTGTTTGAGATTGTGTGTGAGTGTAGTGTGTGAGGTGTGTGTGATATTGTGTGGATGTAGCGTGTGAGGTGTGTGTGATATTGTGTGGGTGTAGCGTGTGAGGTGTGTGTGTGAGAGTGCGTGCAGGTGGTGCTTCAGGTGCATGTGAGAGTGTGTGGGGTGTGTGTATATGGTGTGTGTGGGTGTAGCGTGTGAGGTGTGTGTGTGAGAGTGTGTGCAGGTGCAGTGTGTGGGGTGTGTGTATATGGTGTGTAAGAGTGTACGGGGTGCTAATGTGGCGGAGCTGAGTGTGGATGGTGTGTCTGTGTGTGTTGGGTATGGAGGTGAAGTGCTGAATGTGTGGAGGGAATGGTGTGTGGCTGTGTGCACGCGTGCACGAGGGCCCTATGTCACATTCCTCATCTGTTCTTACTGCGATGCACTGCAGGATTTGTCGCCTGCAACTGCCATGTGTCACCTGCTCTGTGTGCATCAACACAGCCTGGCCCATCAATAATAAAGAGCTTCTCCTCTGAAACCAAACACAACAATCTGGACCTGTACCTAACGTTCACCATGAGAACCTGGCTGATGTGTGATGACACATTCAGAATGACTACTTCTCAGGCCTGGCTAGCCCTCACCCCCCCACCCCCCCGCCCCCCCCCCACCCCCCCCCCACCCCCCCCGCCCCCCCCCACTCCTCAGCCTCCTCCTGTCCCTCTCTTCTCCCTGGTCTCTCCCCTGCCTCTCATCTGCCTTAGTCCTGTTTCTCTTCTCCCTGGTCTCTCCCCTGCCTCTCCCCTGAGAGAGTATCATCACCGGGACTCTGAATCACAAGCTGAAACGAGCACTCAGTCAGAAGACCCAGGGAGAAGGAGGGGGGAGAAGGGAAGAGGCAAAGAGAGAGAGAGAGTTAGAGAGAGAGAGAGAGAGAGAGAGAGAGAGAGGGAGAGGGAGAGGGAGAGAGGAAGAAAGAGGAAAAAAAGAGGACAAAAAGAGAGAAATGAAGTGGAAAGACACTGCGCTTATCCCGACAGGATGGCAAATGCATATTTATGACCCTGGCTCATTGTTCCTATTAATCTACACGCTCTAAAATGTTTTGTAATGGAGCGCCTGTGTCAGGGGAGAGATGCTCCAAACAGCCCGGCGTTCGTCTGCAGAGGTAAGATACACACAAACACCTCGGAGAGAAGGAGGAAGAGAAGAAAGGGGGAAGGACGGGTTATCATTTCTTCCCCTCCTCCTGTTTGCAACTTTTGTCATTCGCTGTACAGAAAGGCTCAAGGTCTGTGTTTTTTGTGTGAGTGAGTGCTTAAAAAGTGTGACCGTGCACGCGCGCGTGTGTGCGCGAAGAAACTTTTCTCGTGAAAAAACTCATTTTTTTTAAGAAACTGGGTCTGTCTATCTCATTAGTAAGCCCTAATCCCTTCCCCTCTTCTGCCACAGGACATTAGAGAACCATCACATCTCTGCTCTCTCTACTGGAAACAGCCACAGAATAGGGCTGTACATCCATATCTATGTCCATCTGTATATTACAGTATGCTCTAGTAAATTCTTTCTCCATCCATCCATGTAAGTGTGTGTGTGTGTGTGTCTGTGTGAAGTGTTTGTGTGTGTGTGTGAAGTGTCAGTTGGGCTCTTGTTCCTCTGCCTCCTTGTCAGGTGTGTGAGCCGGTGTGTCAGAGACTGTTTATCGAAACAAGTTTGTATGCACTGTGACTATTCATGTGTGTGGGTGCGTGCGAGTGTCTCTGTGTCTACATGTCTGTATGTGTAGAAGAGGGTCTTGGCAACACTTGATCCCCGGGCCAGTCAGGAAGTGAGTCTAGGGAGGATTTGAGTGTATAGTGAAGCATCTACTCAGTCATTTCCAGTAAATAGGCAAGAGCAGACCCTCGACCAGAGGGATTAAGCCAAATAAAGGTCCTTTATCCTTCGTTTCTAATCTCTCTCTTCTCTCGCCCCGCACACAAACCCTTGTGTCCAGACATCCTGTGCCCATTGCCCACATCTAATTAATAGTGCTGAAATACCATGGCATTTAACAAGCAAAGCACATTTGCCAAGCCAAGGCATAGGGAGGTAAAGGTTAACTACCTCTGCACACACACACACACTTTGAGACACACACACAGGTGCACATGCACAGGCCAGGGCACACGCACACACACAGGTGCACACGCGCACACACACACACACAAAAGAGGACCTCCAGATTAGAGAATGAAGACTTCAAAGCTTGGCTTTCATTTCTCGTGTCCTATACCTGCTGTGCAGAGCTAAGTAACAATGGCTACAAGATGAGACTTGAGGTTTACCCAGTGAAATACTTTTGGTTATTTTATCTCCTCTCTGATAGGCATCTCTTCAAAGGGAGATGAGATAAGGAGGAACAGAAAGCTAGGAAGGAAAGCTAAGCGGTTTTTTCAAACACGTATCTGGAGGGTCATCTGATGTATGTGGCAAGTGAATGATTTGGACAAGTGTCAGAAGATGAACCATCCTTTAAGTGCTTTTGGAGAGTTTTTTTTGTGATCCTTTAAGTGTTTTAGAGAAAGAGGCAATCATTCAGTTTAAGTGGTCTTTGTGAAGGGTTGTAGCTGAACAAACAAGGACATGATATCCAACTGAAACAACACTGTTCTGTGACAGGACACGTGTGGAACTTCTAAGTATTCCCAAGTGGATGACCTGACCTCACGCTCACAGTGAGGAAACTGACTGGCTGGCTCCTCCACTCAACCCCCTGGAGAGTAAGACCTGGAGGGGACAGGGACAGCATAGTCTCCAGCCATTAGAGAGAGAGAGAGAGAGAGAGAGAGAGGGAGAGAGAGAGAGAGAGAGAGAGAGAGAGGGAGAGAGGGAGAGAGAGAGAGAGGGAGAGAGGGAGAGAGGGAGAAAGAGGGACCATGTGAGATAAATGGATAGAAAGAGAAGGCGAAAAAGAGATGAAAATAGAGATAAATGTACGAAGCGAGAATAAGGGAGAGAGAGAGAGAGACAGAGAGCGTGTAAGAGAGCAAGAAAGAGAGAGGGAGGTGGGGCAGTGTACTGGATGAATAAATGGGTAAAGAGCTTTCTTTAGGCCATTAGCTCATAACATCTAGAGCTACCATGCTAGTCCACAAAACACTGGTGAAATCACGGAGGGAGGACTGATCAGCCAGCACTTTAGGCTTTCACCATCTATTTTAGACCTGTACTTCCACAGGAGTTATTACCCAGGCAGGCACCTTTCCAATAATACTATCCGTGCCACAAAAAGGATTTCCCTAGTGCCAGAAATGTGTTTTAATTTGTCATGGACTGGGAAGATACATACCATCTGGAACATTCAAAGGGCCAATGAGGATGATTATAGTTTTCCTTTGGTTTTGTCAATCAAAATACCCTAACGACCACATTCTGAAACAACCTGACAGACCTAGGCTGGAATGAAATCTAAACATTATAGTCAGAACCACAGACCTTACAAAAACGGCTGTAATCAAATTAAGTCATTTCAAATGCAGACGTTAGAGATGTGCAAGCCACCTGACATCCAGTGGTTGATTGTTCAGGGCTGGGGGGTTAGGGGCAGGGGGGTTGGGGACTGGGGGGCTGGGCTACAGCAGAGGGCTCCCCCTGCCTAGGAAGTGCTATTCTATAGACAGGGTAGTGTGGGCCTGCATCAGACCATGACTGTGGGCTGGTGTCCTGGCCTAGTTGAGCTTGGACTGAGCCAGAGAGGAGGCTTCTATTGTAAAGCCTCTATTGTAAAGCAGCAAATCCTGCTGATATGTGGGAGCCTGAACAGAGAAGAAGATTATGTCCCAGATTTCCTAAAGCATGAATTATATGGGGAGGGTGTCGACGGAGCGCGATGCTCTTGTCTACCCCGCCTCGGCCACATCAAGCCTTGTTCATTTTGGTTAGAATGAATGCATTCTGGACAAGCTCATGAACATGTTATTTCTCTCTCTGTGTCTGTCTTACTCCCCCTTTCTCCTTCTTTCTTTCCCTCTCTCTCCATCGCTTTCTCTTTCCCTGTCTCTCTTTCACTCACTCACTTTCAGTCACTCACTCTCCCCCTTTTTTCTCCCTCTCTATGATGCTCTCTCACAAACTCAAACACACGCGCGCACACACATCCCAAATCAGCTCTCACCTCTCACGGAACGGCGTCAGCTCGCAAGAAAGGCGATGACTGATTGCCTCTTTAGAGTGTGCGAGGCAATGAGGCAGCATGTCAACTGTAGCGGGAGCGCTGGTGTCCAGCCAGGCAGGCTGGAGCACGGGAGATGGAAATGATGATGGAGTCCCACTTCTTAGAAAGCTCATACACGCACACAGAAACACACGCACAGAAATGCATGCAGAGACACACATGCAGACAAGCAACTTGATCTCTCTCACCAAGAGAGAGAGAGAGAGAGAGATAGAGAGAGAAAGAAAGAAAGAGAGAGGTTGGAAGGGAAAGGAAGAAAAAGCACAATGTCAGCTGGATACTGACCTCCTTCTCTTTCCAAGGTCTGTGGATTCTGATTAAGATGTGTGAAATTCAGATCAGATCCACCCACCCAGGTTCCCGTGTTGCTCATACATAACCCATAGGCTCTTTGTTTAACTATGTCTTTTTTATGTACATGTTTAAACACGGGGTAAACCGACACTTGACTTCCACGGAACCATCATTTTGTTATTCATGATTGAAACCCATCTGCACGACAAGACACTGCGACCATGAGCGAACCTGATTGGTTTGTGCGTGTCAGCCTTCGGTTGCTGTTTGCTGAATCCAGTCAATGCTTGACGGTAGCTATACATCTCCGTGATCCTGGTGACAGATGTCACGGATCGTACAGAAGCCGTTACACCACAGTGGGAAAGGAGCAGTGAGGAACGAGCATCAAAGGGAGGCATCATCAGCCCCTCGCTCCAACATCTCTGGAGGAACCGGAGTGTACAGAAGTGTGGAGCGAGGCTGCGGCTCTTTCTCTGCGCTATCTAGCTCATCTACCGTGGCATTTCTGCTTCTGATTACGCTCATGTCACTCACGTTGAGATCGAGTTAAAACCGTGCTTGTGTCAATATGAAATATTTTCTCAGAGAGATAGAGAAACCAAAAAGATAACCAAAAAGTATCTTGGAAGTGACATATTCAACTGCTTTGGTTCTATTCAGGAAGGTTTGGCTGATTCCAGAGACAACACAGACAACAATACCCAAAGGGTTGCCACAGCTACAGTTCACATTTTATTTTCATCTGAGAGGCCTATCACAACTAGGATTCAGTTCAGCTCTTTGCTTTGCTGAATAAAGCACAGGTGCAAACAAAAAGAGAGAACATTAATACTGCTATGGAGTGGCTCAGGTTGTGAAATAAGTGGGCAGGTGTTGTTGGAACTATCCATACCCGTCTCCCTTTGAGAACAGTACTGTCACGTCCATCTCATTTTTGTCCATTGCTCTGAAGCCTGACCTCACGTAACCTTTTGAGAAATGTAATCCTTCAGAACTCCAAAAAACCTTCTCTTTCTCCTTCTCTCTCTCTCCCCGTCTCTCTCTCACGCCCTCCCTCTCTTTCTCACTCTCTCTTACACGCACACACACACACACTCAACACACACCTCCATACGCCTCGGTGTGGTGTTGATGATTCGAGCAGGTGAGATGGGGGAGGGAGGGGAGGATTAGAGGAGCTCTCAGAGGGGCGACAGAGCCCTCCTTCTTATCTCTGGCTGAGCCCTGCTGAGGAGCCTGGTCCTCCTGTAGAAGATGACAGGGAGGGCTGGGAGGGCTCGGAGGTGGGGAACAGTTTCGTTTCACATTTGTAAAAAGAAAACGTCCCCGGCCTCGTTTGGAACACGGAGCTGGAGCTGCGAAGGAAAGCCAGGGACGATGGCTTGTCATGCTTCTCTATCTCAGAATGCTTGAGAGGCTGCACAGGAACTGGGAAAGAGAGAGGCCGAGCGTGTCAGAAAGAGAGGTAGAGAAAGAAAAAGAGAGATAGAAAGTGTCAGAGAGACAAGAGAGAATGAGGGGGAGAAAGAGAGAGAGAGAGACAGAAATAGAGAAGCAAAAGATGGTGGAGGCTTCATGTAGGGCTTGATGTGCCCTGACAGCTCGAAATGAACCATCCCCTGGTCTCAGCTTTCAGGGTTATCCTAGAACAGTTGCTCGTAGCCCCGGACCCACGCCCTAGCCTAAACCCTGCATCCACCTCCTTTCTATATCAAACTAACACATACTCCATCCATGTACACAGATTCAGACAGCACATGGATGGAAAAGCTGTATGAGGCTATATGAGGAGAAATGTTTCAAGTGCAGACTGATGTTCCAGGCGTTTGAAGAGCAATTTATTTCACTGGCTAAAACTGACAGGAGCCTAAGCAGCCAGTCAATGTTTCACCTACCAGACTGGCTCAGTAAATCCCCCTTTTCTATTCCATTTCCACAGAGCAAATGGATAAAATGTCCGGCTCGTTGGCTCGTCAAACACTTCAAACTGCTTGTTGTTAGTCTGTAGAAAACGCTTCATAAATTTGTCTACTGGATGGTGACTGTGTAAATTGACATTTCCCAGCTCAGCGTTGCTTAGCTGTCATAAGTCAGTCATAACTAGAAATCAATATACTGTAGGGGTGCAGTTTGACTTGCAACAAAGCCCATTTTCTCAAGTTGTACTTGAATTTCCATACAGTCAACAACATGTCAAACTTACTCACAGATATAACTGCTGCTGTGGTCTCCTGACAGTTCCCCAGATTCAGAGAGGGAAAGGGGGAAGGGGGGGAGCGGCGGAGAGAAAGAGAGGGAGGGAAGGAAGGAGGTAGAGAGCTCGCCCGGCTTGTCAAGGTTTCTCACGGCGAGCGGTTGCGTGCCTGCATTCGGCGGATGATGTAGCCCTGACATCGATTTATCAAAAACACAAACTAGTTGACATTTGAATGGACCCACCCCCACCTTGCCTTCTAATGACACAGGCGCACACCGACTGACTGTTGAGAGTGTGGCACTGTCGGCGCCCAGACGAAGCGAGCATACCGAGTAGGGACGAGAGGAGAGGAGTGATGCTGCCCAGACTGAATGATTCAATACCGGGGGCAATCAGAGCGTAGCGTGGGGGCGAGCGAGCACAAAGAGCATGGTAATGATTGCTTGCTCTCTTAATAGAGCCCAAACAAGGCCACACACAGCCAGATGGGGGAGATAGATTATCATCCTTTTATTCTGTCGTTAATAAAAACAAATCCCATTAATCTTTCAGGGTTTACAAAGACCAGGGTTAAAATGGATGTTGTGGTTTGGTCTGGTCTCAGATCAGCCTCCCCAGCCAGTGTGATGATGCCCGATGGTGAGCTTGATGACTGACAAACATTCTGACAGATTGACTGCATTATTGATTGTTCTTTCTCACATTGTGTTCTTTCTCCAACTTCTCTTGCCCTCCCCTTTCCCTCTACACACACACGCACACACCCAATCAGATAAGCAGCTATCTCCAGATGGTTTCTATGGGGAAGAAGCCAGGATTGTCTCTCTCTGTGTGTTTCTCTATCTCGCTCTCTCACACTCTCTGTGCATCTCTCGTTCTCCCATTTCTCACAAACAAACATTGAGCCAGGCTTCTCAGGACTTTACACACTTTTTACTACAATCAATGTGTTCTCACCCTCTTTTTCTCTCACACATACATTAACACACACACACACACATGCTCGTGTGGGTAAACACTGACCATGAAAATCACTGGCAATACAACAACATGTAAATAGCACATTACCAACAGATTACCAAAACAAGTAGAAATGTATAATGTGTTCATTTAGCAGTAGCTTTGATCCAAAGCAACGTACGGAGGGATTAGAACCTCTTAATTTGCAGTCAAATGCTCTACCACTGAACTACATCCCCCTCAATCCAACAAGTCAAGGTTACCCAGGACTATAGGAGGAAAGGCCTGTATTAGCCTAGATGAGTCTAGCCTAGTCTAAATAACACTGGCCAAGATTAGCCTCGGCCAGATGAGACTAATTTGGCCTAGTCCAGATGAGACTAGTTTAGTTTAGCCTATCACAGACTTGTCTAGCCTAGGTGAGACTAGCCTAGCCCAGATCAGACAAACCTAGCCCAGAGTGAGTGGATTGGATGTCTATAGCATGAAATAATCAAAATCAGGCTGCCTCTTCTGCCGTCTCTTGCTCTCTCTCTTTCTCGCTATCTCTCTTCCAGAGTCCCCCTGGTCCCTCTCTCGCTCATGGCTCCACATCAACAGGCACCTTCATCACCATCCCAGAGCAGCCCCCTCCCCTGCTGCCTCCCTCGCCCTGCATCCCCCAGGCCCTCAGATAAAAGGGAGAGAACGGGGACCTCTGAAGCTCCACGGAGGAGAGCGACACCTCTTCTACCAACTGTAGCTCTCTCTCTCTCTCTCCTCTCCTCTCTCTCTCTGTCTGACATCGCCTGTCTCTCCCTCTGACACGCTCCCTCTCTCTGTCTGTCTCTCTCTCTCTGACTGTCTCCCTCTCTGATTCACCCTATCTCTCTCTCTCTCTCTCTCTCTCTCTCTCTCTGACTGTCTCCCTCTGACACTCTCTATATATCTCTGTGTCACTCTCCCACCCTCTCTCTATCTCTCTCTCTCTCCCTCTGTCTCCCTCTCTTTCTCTCTCTCTGTCTCAGACTCTCTCCCTCTTAAACTGGCATCATGCTGTGTCCTTACACGTTTAGCTCTGCCACTCCTCGCCCCTTTCCTTCCTAAAAGCCTTTTACCCCCAGCCATCACTTCCTTAGCTGACTCTCTTGCCTCCGTACTCTAACAGCCCACTCACCCTCTTTTTTTGATTCCTCACTCCCCTTTCATCCCACACTCGGAACCATTATCCTTGTCCTGTTCGTCCTTTGTTTTTCCCATACCCTTTCTCTCGTCCCTCTTTCTGTTTCTTGTTTCCCTCCCTCCCACCATCTCTCTCCTCCTCTCCTTCCTTCTCTCTGGTGCTCAGCAGCTCAGAGTCAGAAGCAAGTGCAGGGATGATCAGCGTGACTGATGTTCTTATTAGCATTACAGAGAGAAGAGAGAGCAGAGAGCATCCACACACACACACACACACACACGTACACACAAGGCACACACTGCCGTCTCTCTCCGGTGCACCTGGATGGGCGCAGCACACAGAGGATAAGGATTTAGTGAGAATACACACACACACACACCTGTGAGGCTCTGGCAAAGGCTCCGAGCATTGAGTTCAAGTCTGCAGGGATCACACACAAACACAAGCACAGACACATGCACACGCACATTCACACACACACACAACAACAAAAAACACATATACAAAACATATACAACTAACGTATTGCACTTTAAGTAGCTTCACATGAGGGTGGTGGCACTCAACTGTGTGTTCCTACTTCTATAATATGACACATTGCACAAATCACTTTCCACACTGGACCCCCTAGCTGAGGCAGAAACACCGTGGGGTTCTGAGTGGTTGTGGACGTGTTTTGACTCGGTATGCTATTGAATTGGTGTCCCTGTGTTAAGTCCCTTTGCACCGGGTCTACAGATTCAAATGGGAGAGCTAGTCAGTAGTAGAACACTTGAGTTGACCAAGAGAAGGCAGGAGAGGGGATATGGAGAGAGAGATAGAGAGTGAGAGAGTGAGAGAGTGAGAGAGAGAGAGAGAGATCGAGAGAGCGAGAGAGAGAGAGCTAGAGAGAGAGATCGAGAGTAGAGAGAGAGAGAGAGAGCGCCATTACAAATGTTTATACAAAAAATGAAAGTAGATCCACCAGGGCAACTTCTCGAGGTGACTGTATTGTTCCTTTTAGAAAAAGTGCCTATGGACAGGCTGTATTTTCATACCGTGCAACTCATAACTGGAACACACTACCCGCTGCTCTACGTGAGCTTCCCACTCTTGGCTCTTTTAAAAAACGTCTTAAAGTATGGCTGCTGGAATCTCAAAACTGTTCACACATAGATTTTTATTTTATTTTATTTTCTATTTTTTAACATTATTTGAATAATTGTTTTTACTCACTTGTTCTGTCGGTTGCATTGTCTGTTTTTATTTATGAGTACACGCGTATGTTTTTTTTATGTGATTGGTGTTGACCAATCAAGGGACAAAGGATGCAAATTAGCACTTGCTACAATCCTGTGTATTTACATGTAAATGTCTATTAATATGCAATGTCCCTTTTAAATAAATAAACTTATTATTATTATTATAGAGAGAGAGAGAGATAGAGAGAGAGAGAGAGACGAGAGAGAGAGACAGACGAGAGAGCGAGAGAGAGAGAGCGAGAGATGGATTGAAAAGGAGAGTTTGTTGCACTGTATCTGGGCTGGGTCACTCCAACCTTGAGAATATTTGGGTACTCTGAGCACTAAGCAGAGTGGCTAATGACAAAGACAGCTTCGCACACTCTAAACACACACACAGCTCTTTACCACTTTGCCCAGATAACCCAGGTGAGCCGTCGCTAAAAGGCGGACCCTCTTCTAGACACGCACCACTCCACCCAGCATCCTACAGCACCACACTTCCCTCCACAATCACCCGCAAAACAAGACATGGTTTAAAGGAGCCTGGCAAATCCCTGCCCCATTTCCTGTTGTTGGCTGAAAAACAGGAAAGGATCGGCCTTTGAGACAAAAAATAAGAGAGAGAGAGGAAAAAAAGGAGAGGGGATGGAGGGATAGCGGCACATAATGTTTGTGCTACTGTGAAGAGCTTATTAGCCGGGTGAAAGAATGAGGGATGGAGGAAGCTGTAATATATGTTCTGTTCCTGGAGCTGATTGGGGCAGGGCATCGGGGAGATTTCTTTTATCCGCCATGACATAACGGAAGTCTTTTTCTGTGCCAGTACTTCTGCCTCTCTGCTCCTGCGGGCTCCGAGCGGACGTACGAGGGAGGGAACGGCCGTAAATGTCGAGAGATTCACAGTGGCAGTCGAGCTGCTGTGGTCGTTTTGGGTGGATATCAGATGAAATCATGCATCGTTTCAGCTCTCTTCCTCCTCTGTCACGTTGGGTTTGCGTCTACGAACACTGGACTGTGCCGAGGTCAGAACTGGATAGATATCTAATATTCAAGAGAAGTCGAGCAAAAATACTGTCTCTATAACTAAATCACACAAGCATGTATGTACACACACACACACACACACACACACACGTAAGAACACACAAAAACACAGAAGTACACAGCCCCCCTGGCCAGGACCAATTTCGGAGACGGCTAGAGAGAGAGAAAGACGGAGAGAGAAGGAGAGAGACAGAAAGAGATGGAGCGAGATCGAGGTGCCTCTCCACGTAAGCGTGAGCTATTGCATTTTCAGGCCAGGTAGACAGCCTGTTCATTTCTCAGGAGCCGGCTCTGGAGAGAGGTGGAGGAGAGAGGTGGAGGAGGGTGAGGACAGGGCCACTCTCTGCTGTCCTTGTTTGGGAGAGCGCTGTTCATACAGTACGTGAGCTGACAGCACTACAGACAAACCTCCAGAACATCACAGCTACCAAACCCTGGCTCGTTCCCAGCAAAGACAAACGACCTCAGAGACATTGCCCGGAGCACTCTTTACAGGCTAGTTTAGTCACTGACAAATACAGTGATACTAAAGGCCATCGTTGAAATATGCGGTAGTCATAATTCCACGATAACAGATACAGTAGCTTGTTATTTATAATCTTGCTAACAATTACCATTAGTAACACTGGTCATTAGAAGATTACCTCTTATTCATTTCAAGCCATGCATGATTTACAGTTGTATCATGTTTGCATGATCCGTATTCATGTCACATACTCATTTTCTCTGCATTGCGTAATATAATAACTAAACCAGGAAGCATTACATAATACTCTTATATTGGGGCCGGCTTGGTTTAATTTACTGTTAGACACATTTAGGGCCATCCTCATACATAAATAGGCATACAGTATGTGTTTGGAATAGGAATAGGGTTAGATATGAGAGGGAATATTTGGAGGTGTGAGTTGCGCTGTTTAGGAGGAATCCACCACGGTGTTTGTGCTTCCAGCCCTCAGGATAACTTACGGTGTACTACACATTAGAAGCACCGGGGTGCATGTCCTTGGTGACTGGACATGTTTGTTTAAAAGTATGCTTGTTTCCGTGTGTGTGTGTGTGCGTGTGCTTCAGTCGACGCATCTTAATTTAATACACGTGCGAACTTGAATGTTCTTTTGTTTCACACTGCTTGTCGTCGCTCTCGATAGCACACACAAACAGGAATAAATGAGGCATGTTGATCTGCCTTCATCAAGACTTCATATACCGTATGTATAAACCCACACATACCTCCATCCTCTATAGGATCACTATGGCGACTACATCACTCCACTGCAGTTTGAGACACAGAGCTCCAGTCATTAGCTGTTCTGCTCCTGCTGCACCAGAGCGATGACACCAGTCACAGCTTGCTTCCAACTTAGAGAGCATGGTGGAGTGTCTCTGTCTAGAACTGCACCTGAGGCCAGGAGCACATAGTTATCGCCTGTCTGCCAGTCTGCCTTCCACACCTGTGTCTCCAGCCAATCAGACGTCCCCGCTGCGACACAGCTACAGCGGCCCGCATGGTGGGTGGCCAATCACCATACTAGACGGCTTCGCCGGACGCCAGGTGAAGCCGTTGATTGGTGGGCATGTGGAAAACAAGGGCGGGGATCTTTAGGACACGGAGGATAAGTGGATGTTGTTATCCTGATCATTATGGAGGCAACAACTTTGCAGGCCCCGCAAACCCCTACGGACTAGGGCTGACATCATGTCTGTCTCCATGGTGACGGCAGCAGCGTAGGCTGTCTGGTTGAGGTGTAGCCAGGCAAGAGGAGCGTGGCGGCGGCCCGAGGGGCGGGGAGGCGAGGCAGCAGCCTGGAGAGTGAGGACGACAGCAGGGAGGAATACTAACTATGCCTGGGACACACACGGACACGCGCGCAGGCTCAAGCACGCAAACACACACGCGGGCACACACACACAGGTGCACACACACGCACACCGACATGGGGCGTGTGCACACACAGACACACACCTGAGGACAAACACGTGCGAGCAAACATGGTGTGTTTCTCTCTCTTTATAGCGCTCTCTCCCAAACACACACTTTTGTCAACAGTCGGTGAAAAATAGCCTCTGAGCACAAATGTCACAGCAGCCAATACTGACATTATAAGACCATTGGACTGAGGTTTCAGAGCGCTCACTCACACAGACAGATGCTGAGGGAGGCAGGGAAGAAGAGGGGGAAAGAGAGGGAATGATATAACACCCTCAAATAGCACATTAGTCCATCGTATGTATGGACCCCAGTGATGCCTCTGTCCCAGCTGTGGATCATTATACAGCTTCTGGACATCCCATTTCACACATAATCCTTTATTCATGGGGATTTTAACTAAACTAAGATTCAACTAAGATTCAGTCAGGCATAAAATTAAAGAGATTTAACCTACATGTGTGGGTGTGAGAATTGCAAAGGGAAAATTAGGCCGAAGTAAGCATCTATTGACGTGACTTTGGGGTTACATGCAGTCTGCCAGGAACCCTACACAGTCAGGCACATTACATTTTCTTTTTTTCTTTTTCAGCTGCTTTGACCTATTTGCTTGGAAAAGTCACCCATCTATATATAGCACCAGAAAGAGAGATGGAGGAGGAGAGAATAAGAGAGGGTAGGAGGGAAGGAGAGGTTGAAGAGGAGAGAGAGAGAGAAAGAGGGAGAGAGAAATGGAGGAACAGAATAATTTCGAGCTCGTGGTTTCTCATTTGGCTCAGCTCAAATTAAATCCACTTTCAACAGCAGACAGACAAGGATAGAGGACGAGAGAGAAAGGGAGAAGGGGAGAGGTGAGGTCTAGTGTCCAAGATGGAAGAACACACATTTGAGCAATAGACACAGATTGGGAGGAAAGTTTAAACTATCCAGCCAATACACTCACCAACAACACCCCGGAGAGTGGATGTTCCCTGGC
>CAEFZP010001846.1:0-137500 GCA_903064625.1 Mallotus villosus | reverse complement strand
ACAGAGATTGAAATAGAGAGAAAGAGCAAGAAAGGAAGAGCGAGAGGTTGGGAGAGAGAGAACACTATTTGCGAGTGAGAGAAGGAGAGGCACGGAGAAAGAACGAACGAGAAACAGGCAGAAAAGACGTACCATGGCACAGACTCTGACATCGTCTGGGGAGGTGTATTATGCCTGTCATCCAAAAGAAACCTGTGTTGACTCATGTGAATACTCAATGTATACTGTATCAGAGCAATGTTTCCCTCACAACAATACAGGCCTGTGCACTGAAGTGCAACAGACAAAACAAGACAGCGAGAGCGCGCGAGAGCGAGAGAGCAAGGAGCGAGAATGAGAGAAACAGAGAGAAATGAAGAGGGGCAACAATTACTGCACTTCTCTCCCACTCCTTTGTGTGTATAAACACAAACCAATTCTTCGGTGGAAAATGAGAGTTTTCCACTGGCAGGGACTTCTGCAGAGCTCACCAAATATTTTGCCACCGCAACTTTTCTACAGCGTGTGCAGGAATCATAATAGCGTTTCGACAAAAATTGGATGATTACCTAAATTCACAAAGCCTGTATTTATTCTTCTTCTATTACAGATTAGATCAATTCGAGCACCTAGAAGTCGAAAAACAGGGAAAAGAACCGCGGGTCTGTGTTTGCATATCAAGTTAATCCAGTCATTACGTCCGTAGACTCCAGCGCCAGAGAAAACAGCGTTAGACGTTTCAATTTCCACCACGACCATATGGCCAAGAACTGAACAAAGCAACGTCTGCAATCAGTAGGATGAAAGAATCATCAAAACATTTCTGATGGTCTACTCAGACCAGATGGGAGGAGAAAGTGCTGCTTCATTTCCAGGGGCTGCGTGTGTGGAGAGCACCCAGGGAGGATAAGAGGGCCACAGGGTGTCAGGTGGTAACAGCACTCCCCCCCTGAGGTACTCTGAGCCATGCTCCCAGGCAGACGTCAGGCCGCACCATTCAATCACACCGATCTGAGAAAGATGGAATTTCTCATTAGCGCGTCCGTAAACAGAACGCCGGACCTCCGACGGTTCTGTGTGTTTGTGGGTGTGTATACGCCAAAGTGAACGTGTGTGTGTGTGTGTCTGTGGGACCACGATGCCTCCAGACCTGTGGTTCCTATCCCTATTACAGAGCCACAAAGCTGTGCAGAGAGATTGAATGTGTGATTGTGGCCCCGCCTAGATGAGACTATTTCTCAAATATTACAGGGACTGTCTGCAGGGGAAATCTCCAAAGGTATGGGTTTTAGACAATGTTTCCCTACCACTTCATCAGCAGTGTGTGTGAGTGAGTGTGTGTGTGTATGTAAGTGTGTGTATGAGTGATTGTGTGTGTGCATGCATGTGTGTGTGTGGTGGACTATTCATCTTCCTGCGGCTAGAAGCCCTGTTTTCATTTGGGCAGAGTGGAAGGAATGGTTGGTGGAGGAGGAAAAAAATAACAAATATGATGTTGGTCTGGCCCGGCTGAGGCTGGAGAATGATGAAGAAGCGTTATAACTGTCCAGACAGGGAACGGGGTCAAAGAAGGGTAAACCATCGACAAGATCAATCTTAAAGTCCCCATAAAGTAGAGCATCATGGAAAGACAATGGATGACGCCAAGTTAGACAGATATGAATCATCTCCTCCTCATCTCACCCTCCCGGGGGCCGTGTTTGTACATGGTCACGCAAGTGAATTCTGCCGCCAACAGACTCCATCCCCAGGTTTGTCCTCCGTCCGTTCTTATCCTCCCTCCATCCACCTCCCTACATGGGACTTGTCCAGGAGAGAGAGGGAGGTGCAGTCTAGTGTTCCAGATACAGCCAGGAGAGAGGGAACGACTACAGTGCTGGATTTCAGCAGTTATTCCAGTTTGGTGTCGCTGGCCTTGCTCCCGTCCTCTCTCAGTCCCCTTGGTTCCCCTGCGACAAGACCATTACTTTAAAAGCCTCAGTAATTAAGAAGAGAGGGTTTAATGGCATCTGGACTACAATACCCAGGAGCCTCTCTGACAGTGACACTCTGAGGAGGGATCAGTTAGGGTATCAAAATGTCTTCTTGTCCTCTCTCTCTCCTTCTTCTTAATCCCTCTTCCACACCTGTTTTATACTCTCAGCTGGTCCTGGGTAAGCAGTATACTCGTGGCTATCTGCCCGAGGCTTAGGGAGAAGAGAGACCAGCTAAGGAGCTCGATATGCCTCATTTTACCTTTCAAATGAATGGAAATTACATTCCAAGATCTAGGACGTGTGGTGTGTGTATGTGTGTGGAGGTTCGGTGAAGGTGAATAATTGAGGTTCTGTCCTGTTTGTGCCTGAATGGTTTGTGTGGCTGCTCCTCCTGTGTGGCTGAGAAGTGTTCCTGGTTCTGGGTCTCGGGTGACAGGCCCAGCCCACCCACTGCTGCAGATCCCCAGACTCATGAATATGGATGTTGTGGCCCTCACACGCCCGCATGCACACAGACCAACCTGATGTCCCCTCACACACCCACACCCACACCAGTCGAACATCCCCTCACACACACACACGCATGCATACACACACCTAAGCACAGACACACCAGCCTAACATCCCCTCATACACACACACACATACTCTCTCTCTCTCTCTTTCTCTCTCTCTCTCTCTCTCTCTCTCTCTCTCTCTCTCTCTCTCTCTCTCTCTATCTCTCTCTCTCACAGGAGGTGTTATTCGTTTAGCTGAGGCACACACTCCATTTCAATCTGCTGTATATCGCTTCCAGGTGGGGGTAAAACAAATTCCTCACGATGAACGCTTAGGCAAGCCTTCCGTGTAAAAGATGGTTCTACCCATTGCTTTTCATTTGAGTTTCTCAGATAAGCCCTACAGGTTTGGTCCACAACACTTTGCTGCGCAGAGCCAAAATGGATGCCCAGCATTCGGGAGGAAGACGGAAAATTGTTGTGTATCTTAGAGAAACACAGGTGCCGTGGAGAGGCGTTGCCATATCATTAAAAACACTTACTAAGAAGAGTTTCCAATAATAATAGGGCTGCCAGAATCTCCCTCTAAAGAACAGACACGGTTATTACTGATGGATAAAAGGACCAAAGTTGACAGAATAGCACCATCATTGAGAGGGAGGGAGACGGGCCCGGTAACCAGCACTCATTCAACTGTCTGTGCGTGTGCCTAATAGGTCCCTTCCTACCTTCCACACTAACCCAGTAGGAATGCTAAATTGCCATTGGCTAAACGTTCACCAATCAGATCACCCGGCCACTTCACCAAAAGCATCCCGTCGAGCCAGACGTGATCAAACAGGCTTCTTATTATGACCTCTCATTGTCAACGTCAGCAGCCGTCAGGACCCGTGCACAGGGTGGTCTGATCCCTGGAGAAGGCTCTGTTTCCACATAACTCCGTGTCCCTCTCTCCCCTCGGGCCACATCAAGTCAATACAGGCGCCGGAGATAAGATTAGATCTCACAGATCTCACACAGAACAGCAACATGTCAGAATGGCTCGGAGGCAGAGAACAGTATCTGAGATTGGACAAGCGTGTTCTGGGAGACATCTGTGTGCTGACAAGAAGGCGCACCTGCACACGCTCACAAGCACGCACACACACACACACACACACACACACTTTCCATGTAGAGTGTGTCTGAGGATGTACTCCTGTCTGTAGGACACATCTGTATGGGAGCGGTGCGCGCCATCGCAGGCTTAGTAGGCATCCTATCAGCAGCTGGGTACCACCTGTCACTCAAACTGCAGCCCCAAAGCCCGCCTTCTCAAGCCTCTGGCTGCATGAGTGACAGCAAACACGGTTAATGGAGTGATTCGCTTCACAGCCCGCTCCTTATATGGAAGATTTGGCTTATTTCATGTCTGCAAGTTGTCTCTTCACTGAGTGAGTTTGAGAGAGGGAGAGACAGGGAGAGAGAGAGAGACAGGGAGAGAGAGAGACAGGGAGAGAGAGAGAGACAGGGAGAGAGAGAGAGAGACAGAGAGAGAGAGAGAGACAGGGAGAGAGAGAGAGAGAGAGAGACAGGGAGAGAGAGAGAGAGAGAGATATTAAGAGGCGTCATGCCTTTGACGTAGGAGGGAGTGGAGACGACCGTTGCCATGGAAACCCCAACCTGGCTCCAGCGAGTGAGAGACAACGTGAACAAACGAGCAGATTAAAGACAGTGAGCTGGAGAGCTCATGAGGGCACCTGTCCGAGCACCGTAGGATGGAACAAGAGAGAGAGAGAGAGAGAGAGCGAGAGAGAGAGAGGAGAGAGAGAGAGAGAGAGAGGAGAGAGAGAGAGAGAGAGAGAGAGAGAGAGAGAGAGAGAGAATACCGCCAAAGGTTTACTGAGTCGGAATTCACACAACATGGGCTTTTTCTAATGGAGACACCTTTGTAGGGTTCGGACAACACTCTCCTTTCATCCAGACACAGCCCCACAACGGAGCTGCACAAGGAGGCCTTTGTCCCAGCTCCGCCGTGAGGCCCACGGTGACATCGGGCTGACATTCATGAGACAAGAGTGAGCTAATAGAGACAGTGTGAATAATGCATGAAGGAACACTCAGGAGTCATTATTAGTATTATTATTCTTATTATTACTGCCATCAATCACATCCCACACCCCTCAGACAGGGGGAGGAGGAAGCGCACCTGGCAACCCGCTTAACAAGCACATACCCTTCTGAGAGAGCGAGAGGGAGACAGAGAGAGAGAGAGAGAGATCAAGAGATCGAGAGAGACGGTGTGAAATAATATATTTGTAGTTTGTCTTCTCTTGCTTCGCCTCTTTCCCTGCCACCATTCAGTCATTACTGAAACACCACTTCTGTCACTCTGGTCATTTGGAGCGCTCAATGTTGTTGTGAACTCCCACATTAACATACACTCCTTTTCTAGCTCATGCTGCTAAAACACACTGTCGAATTGAATTGTACACACACACACACGCGCGCACGCACACACACTTTGGCACTAACAACGTGCATCCAATCACACCCCCCATAAACTTTAACTCCCCATTAACAGATGTTCACTGGGTGTTCATTTAGTATCCCACCCCCAGTTAACATCACACTGTCTGTGAGCCTCCATGGCTAGCGCTGTCCATTAGGAACCAATGGACCTGTTCTCACCTGAAGGCGCTATGTGGCTAATGCTAGCTGGCTCAGCACTGGTGGTTGACATGCACTAAGCCCAAAAGCCTATCAGAGAGAGAGAGATAGAGAGGTAGAGAGGTAGAGAGCGGTAGAGAGAGAGAGACAGAGAGACATAGAGACAGAGAGACAGAGAGAGAGAGAAAGACAGAGAGAGACGGAGAGAGAGAGAGAGAGAGAGAGAGAGAGAGGAGAGGAGAGAGAGAGAGGAGAGAGAGAGAGAGAGAGAGAGAGAGAGAGAAAAAAAGGGCCCACTTTAACTCCATTTCCACCGGATGACCTCTTCAGCATCAGATTTTTTACCTCGGCCAATCCTGGCGTATTTACATCGATAAGCAAGTCACACTGACAGTCCAAGTCCACAGCTTCTCTCCCCCAGCCTCTCTGTGGCTTGCATTATTCAGGGACACATTCATAAGCCCACTCCACCCCAGAGAGCTTTACTGTGTCCACACACATATACACAGTCATTATAAGATGCACCTAGGTACAGGAGCAAGCCAAGAATAGCTGGAGTGAGTGAATGAGTGAAAAAATGCATTTAAAAGAGAGAGCAGGCATGGGGGGAAATAGGTCAGTGAAGAGGATGTGGGAGCCAGAGAGAAAAAGAAAGCGAGAGAGAGAGAAAAAAGAAAGACAGACAGACAGACAGATCCCATAATCATCAGTGAATAAGTGTTGAAATCTCCTGCAGATTAGCTCAGAATTCAAGTCGGATGTGTGTGTGTGCGCGTGAGAAGGGAGGGGGGTTGGTAGGAGTACACACACATACACACATCTGGCCCCTGTTGATCCGCTCTATCCAATCTGTGAGGCTTTACTCTGGAATAGCAAGCTTTTATCACAATGACCTTGGATGGGAGGGAGAAATTTGTCTTGGCATCTCAACTTCGCTCGCTCGACTCAAACCCGACATGGCTGGCGTCACTGGCTGGGTCTGAAGCTCAGCTCTGTGGCACCTTGGGGACCAGCGGCAGGTCCCTTCTCTACCAGCATCCACACAGTCCTGGTGTGGACTAGAGCCAACCCACTCACAGCCTTCAACTCAGATGAAAAGCCCAGCTCCTCACAGCAATAATGACTCACACAAACGTTCACGCACAAACATACTCACATTGACATGCACACACACGTGCACACACTCATACGCAAATGCACACAAACTTGATTTGAGCACCGCCAGGGACTGAAGTCGATTGTTAGCCTAAGTCTTCATTAAATGCAGTGGTTTAACTAGTCTCTCTCTCATTCTCTCCCCTTTCCCACCCCCCTCTCTCCCATATCTCACTCAGGCGTAGGTTAGAACGCTCTGGAAACACCACAGCTCACTCTCTTTCACCTCTCCCTCTCTGCCTCTCTCTCTCTTCCCCCTTCTCTCACACTCCTGTGGCTCTGGGTGGAGATATATTCACAAGGCGCTCGCCGCAGTCCCTAACAAACAGCTCTTTTTGTACTTCTCATTTCCCAAGTCCACAGAGGAAAGAGGATAACGGATCCTAATGATATCTCCTGGCTGAGCCCCCAAAAGAGGATGGAAGGAGGGAAGGATGGAAGGAAGGATGGAACGTAAAGAAGGAATGATTTCCATTCTGTATTCAGTGGCTGATTTAGCCATTAGGCAGCTGGGCTTAATGGCATGAACAGGGTTATGAGGTAAGAAACACACAGGGAAATAAACAAACACATGTGGACACACATACCCAGCACACACACAAGCATACCCACAGACGCACATCCAATAAGCACATGTCCAACCATGTAGAACCCTTAAAAACCCAAACGGATTAAGAGTGACTATCTCCATGAGGTGAGCTGAGTCATATGAACCAAAATACAAAACACACAAGCAACACTGCCCTATCGCAATACAAAAACCCAACTGTAAAAATATGGTCATTTCACTCAGTGTAAAAGCCATCTAGGAATAAATCCACCCTGGTTAGTAGGTCAGAGTCCTGCAAATTGGGTCCTAAAGAGGGGTCGGGTCCTTTTTTTAGAACAAACGAGCCGGAAAACGTGCCTGCTGTGTCTGCCTGTGGTCCAGATGCTGATTCTAAAGTGAGGGAAGCCAAACCCCCGTCACATAGCACCCTCCACCTGAGACACACTGATAACTCTGTCCAAACCAGCTTCGCACGTCCCCATCTGAGGCCCCAGCCGGACCGTCAGAGAGAGGAGCCAGAGAGGAGGCTCGAGGCACGGAGGAAGGGACCGAGAGGAGGGATGAAGAGTATCGAGGGGTAGAGAAAAGGGATGGTAGGATAGTAGGAAAGGAATGCAGGAGGAGAATCCAGGCGCCTCAACAGTTAAACGCTCGTTCGGAGTATTCCCCAAAGCTCGGACAATCTGATTACTCTGTGCGTTCGCCAGATGCTTTGCCCTTCTCCCCACAGCAGCCTGGCCACTGAGTCTGGTGCTCGCTAAGAAACGGACCCGACCCCGATCCAGGGGGAAGAGACTTCAGACGGAGGGGTGAGTGGTGAAGAGGTTAGAAGTTCAGGGGGGGGGGCAAAGGGGCTTACTCACAGGGGACGGTGCGGAGGTAGAGGTTGTCCCGGATGATCTGTTGGAGCTCGTGGTCCACTGAGCCCTTCTGAAAGCGCAGGTTGAGGTAGTGGCGCAGGTCCTTGTCTATAACACCCCCTAGAGGAGTGGAGGGGAAAAAACAGTCAGTTTGCCTTAAAAATCAGTCAGCGGTTAACCCCAAACCGGCTTTGCCTTCGAACTCACACTAGGTGGTGCCGAATAAGTTACCCTCAAACCAGCTTGCATCAAACGAGCTAGGCTCGGACGACGTTTAAATTGTGTTCTTCAGGATTTCGCGGTTGAGCACACAATGCCTCACAGGGTTTGCGATACAACATTTAGCTCTGATGGAACAATACAAATAAAGAAACCCAAGAAAACATTAATTGTAAACACGAGTCTGGCAAATGCTGTTTGGACATCTGTCAGCGCTGGGCTCAGGTCGGAGGTGCTGGGAGTTAATTGGCGTGTGAGTCGAACCCGCGTGCTCTAATGTCCACACATAAATCAGAGAAGCTTTCCCTGGAGGGTCTTTCATTCCCCCCGCCTCCTCTCCTCCTCCATTCCCCTCTTCTACAACCCTTCCACCCCTCCTTCCACTCCTCCCCCAAAGGCTCCGGTGTTGTGAATGGACCATCACTTTCCTCTGTAAATCTTGCTAGCTCAGCAAGATGGGGGGAGGGATGGAGTGATAAAAGGAGATGGAGGGAAAGAGAGAAAGAGAGAGAGAGAGAGAGAGAGGGGGAGGCAAGGGCAAACCTCCTGGGAGAGATGAAGAGAGAGTGCTATTACGGGCGTCCCTCTAACATACAGCTTCACTTTTCAGGCATCATCGCCACACACTCACAGACCAAGACGTCCATCACAGCCTAGGGGAGCAGCATCACCCTGACAGAGACCCTGCATTGGCTCAGGGTTCTCTCGCATCCAGGACTAGGTTATGTAGAGGTTGAGAGATCTGCTTCCCCTAACCTTCAACATGCACTGACATACACTGATTTGGCTCTGTGCCTGGTTTCATTTAAGTCCTCTACCAACCCAAGACTATGACATCCAATTACAATATTGTAGAGCATGCGTGGTGACAGTCAGTGCCAATCGGTATTCGCCAGCCAGACTACAGGTAATGAGAATAACTGTGGTCAGATTGATTCATGAATAACCTAGTTTGGACGAGCACGTTTTTTTTCTGACATGTCAGAGCAATGTTTTATTTACTGCAAACACAGTGACACAGTACATACACACACACACACACGTATGTCTGCGTACACAGAAGCTGAATGAACACATAGAATATCCATGAAACTCTCATCGAGTAACACACCTGAATTAGGGCAGACGGGAAAGAAAAAAACACATTGCACAGCCACGGAAACTCACAGCGCAACCAGCCAACTGACATTAGCCTTAGAACAGGTTGAAACATCTACATAGTAAGAACCAATGACTATCACCCCGCCACACACACACACACACACACAGACACACAGACACACACACACACAGACACACAGACACACACAGACAGAAGAGTAAACGGGCACCTCTCTCACAGACGTGAGTCCAGCCAGATGTAAGGTCCACTCTCCACAGGTACTGCCGTATCCTCACAAAGACAAGACGAGATCAGGCAGTCCAGCTCCGCTCCGCTCCTGAACACCAGAGAAGACCTCCAAGCCCCAGACCCTCTCACAGCCCCTGCTTTACCACGTCTACTCTGCCCGTCTCCAGTCTGCCTGTCAGCCCCAGATCACTACCACCTCCCTCTGTACAGCGACGTTCAGCCACGGAAGGGGGAGAAGAGAAAAGAGGCAGAGGAGAGCGCGGGAGAGGGGATGAGAAGAAAAGAGAGAGAGGGAGAGAGAGCGTGTGTGTGTGTGTGTGAGAGAGAGAGAGAGGAGCAGGAGGGGGGCGGGGGTGGTCCATGGAGAGGCTACAGAGGAAAAGAGCTCAGAGGATGGGAACGTATCACAATCACATCCCTTTTTCTATTGGTCGCTGGGATTCTGAAGATCTAAAGCTCCCCCTGTCTGTGGGAAACGGAACTGCAGCGGATCCTCTACACGCGTCCTGGTTCGGGTCGTCGGAGAAATGAGACCAGAAATCCGACCAGACCAGATGACCCAGCGCTGCCTGGCTGCACCTGATGGTAGTGACCTTGTGCGCCGTCACTATTGACGCCTGTAGGAAATGGACAGCCCTCTAAAGGCTCAGAGATGCTGTTCACAACATCTGTCACCTGACTGAATAAAAACAATGTTACTAATCGGTTGTTTTATTCAATAGGCTGCTCTCTGAAAATCATAATAATACACTTCTATCACGATACTTGCGTCAGGGCTTCTTATCTAGTCTGAGCCATGTTTACTCATTTAATGCACCCCTTACTCTCTCTCTTCCTCCCTCTCTTCCTCCCTCTCTCCCACACGGTTTATGTCTGTCTCTCTTGCTCTCTCGCTCACACAGATAATTGGCAGAGAAAGCCACACACAAACAAACCTTCCTCAATCGTATTCCTCATCTTTCCTACCATTGTGAAGGAGCATGTAACTGTGTCTGTCTGCCAGTATATTGTTTCAGACGGTGTGACCTTCATGCTAGCTCACTCTGGCTGTTAGGCGCAGTACACCCACAGGGGCTAGCAGTGCAATAACAGGTGTCCTCTCTCTGGGCCCAGGCTGCTCTCAGTCCCTGTATGACACACGGATTGTTTGGGTGCCTGCACGTGTGCGCGTGCGTGTCCCTGCACGACGTTTCGTACGCCTGGCTGTGTCTCCCCGTCAGCGAGGTGGAGGAGGATGAGGTGAGGAGGATGAGGTGGAGGAGGATGAGGTGGAGGAGGATGAGGTGGAGTAGGATGAGGTGACCCCTGAAGCTGGCACGCTGAGCTCACCACGAAGGAGCCGCTCCGCAGGGACACCAGAGACTGTTTGTCATCCCTCCCTTCCTGTCGTCCCTGCCATCATCACCCCACTGATGAATGAGGATGGGAGGAGGGGCGGGGGGAAAGAGGGACGGGGGAGGGGGCAGGTAACAGGGGAACGACAGTGCTGCAGTGGTTCCGTTGCCAAGCAAAGCAGCCTAGCGCCGAGGACACAGGCAGACGCTAATACCTGTGTACTGTAGCTACAGTCGAACAGTTGGGGCTGTTTTCATCCTTGAAAAGGTCAACTGTGTCCCAGAGCCTCTTCACAAAATCCGTTCATCTGGGAGCCTTTGTGAGAAACAGATGAGCCGCTCTCTCTTCTGCTTCTCCAGGAGGACGCGGGCTTTGAGCTAAGCAGGTGTTCGGAGAAGCACCTGGTGCTGTTGGCAGCCCAGAGAGAGAACTCCAGCTAGAGAGCAGCTGTTTCCCTCAGGGCGTCTGAGAGGAGAGGGGCTGGCCATCCCGGGGCTAGGCAGCCGAGGCTAGCCTGCCGCTGTTTACCAATCTGTTGATGGGGCTCACCAGGGGAGAAGAAAACACTTCATAACCTGACGTCCGACAGACGTCATCCAGCCCCCGCTGAGATCGATACCGCGGTCTGAACATTGTTACGCTCAACGAGCTCACACTCGATAGAGATTGAACCAGCCCGCGCACGGACGGAATGCGTGCGTGTACACGGGTGCACACACACGGCGACACACGAAACACACACGCGTGACAAGCCACTTGATGAACGACCTACTCTTCATGAACACTACGTGGGGTCCTGCTGTCAACGGCTTTGACGTCTGCTGTCAGCGTGCTAGTGACCTTGCACCTATACCCCCCTCCCCCGCCCAGACGGCCACAAACACACACACGGTGATGACGGCTCTTTTATGCGTGTGGGGATAAGTGGACTTGTGTGTGGATGTGTGTAGGCGTGTGTGTGCGTGTGTGTGTGAACACGTGTGTGGTGAGAGAGGGCGCAGCAGACAGCTGTTTGGATAATTAGCCTAATCAGAAGATCGCAGTCGGCCAAAACCTCGCCAGTTTTACCAGACGCCCTCATTTAGCCGTCTAAAGTGCAGGCTGTCAGACTGCCGCGGCTGAGGGAAGCGCTGCTCTCTCTGTTGTGCCAACATTGACATTCCAAATCAGTACTCAAAGTATGCGATCACTCAGACGGTCGTCTCTCCCTCCGTCTCTCTCTCTCCCTCCGCTTCTCTTCTTCTCTCTCGTCGTTTGTTTTCTCTTCACACAATTTGCCACACGCCGTCTCTCTCCCCCCTATCTCTGCGAGGGCCAAAGTCATTCTGTCGATGATGGCTCTGGCCTGATGATCTCTCCACACTGACCACTCCTACGGCGCTCCCATCGTCATGGAAATTGGCTTCTGTGCAGCCTTCCTGGCGCGGGGGGAGGGGGGGGAGCACTCTGACACTGGGATGAGACAGGCCCCATCTCCTGTACTGATAGCACTGCTGGGCCAGGAAATGGAATGTGTCCATCATAAGCTCCACCGTTCCCTGGCGCGGCCCTGCAGACAGGTAGCGCTCCAATGGATATCAACAGGGTGCAGCGTTCTATTACCCGCAGGCTCCATCTCCCCCGGCTTGGCCCGAGTTGAGCGCGAGGCGCGCGGAACACGGGCTCCTCGCGTCGTCGTCGTCAACAAAACGGGCCACTGCAAACTCCCGGGCGTTTCACTCCTAACGGCGTCAGAGTGGTTCGTACCGCCGTTGAGATTGACACCTCGTCGTCTACCCCCTCGGATCAAACGATTGAAAGCCGAGCTCCGAACGTGCGTCTCGGGAGGACGTGTGCGCTTCTTCTTCTTAAAGGAGAGCGGTGGCAACCGGAACGTCAATCAATAAATCACAACCTGACAGGGGGGTGTTGAGAAAAGTGTGTCCGATAAATAATACATCAAAAGGAATTAAACTTCAAAAGCAGCCGGCGCGCCAGCTAAGCAGTGTTAGCGCTCGGCAACCTGCTGCTTGATCGTGTCCCCTGTATCTCTCTCTCTGTCTCTCTCTCTTCTCCTTTCTGACTGTTTACCTATGTCTCTTTTTCTCTCCTGTCTTCTCTCTCTGTCCCTCCACAATCTCTCCATCCAGCACCTAGGTGCTGGGAGAAGAGCAAGGGTGTGTATTACACACACACAAGTCTATCTGAGTGTTTATTTATTCATCCGGGAGTCGGAATCAAACGGGGCCTGTCAGTGTGTGTGTGTGTGTGTTTGTGTTTGTGTGTGTGTGTACGATGGCTGGTGAGATAAGAGTGGGAACACGTCGTCGCTCGGAGGAGGTAGAGACACACCAGACGGGCCTATCAAAGAGCTGCCAGCTCCTCACAATACACGTCAGGCGCTCCGTGCTCATCTCCGCAGATGGGAGATGAGGGGCGGCAGCAGAGAGGAGCGGGAGGGTGGGCAGGGGTGGAAGTGGTGGCTGGGGAGGTGGAGGAGGGGGGGGTGGGGGGGGGGCTTGGAAGGGGTGTCGTCCTAAAGTGAGTATGAAAGTCACCTGCATCCACAGGAGCCAGTTCAGACGGGTCATACTTCAGGGCTTCATGACTGGACTAGCCCGTAACCCTAAAGCACAGGTACACCTATCTGGAATGCCTAGTGTCCGGATGTGAGCTGCTCGGCTGCTCAGACACAGGCAGACGTGAGCAGACGTACTCTGTTCCAGCCAACCCGTTTCCCGACAACTTTCACTCCATTATGAAGACATTCTGCACACACACACAGAAAGAGAGAGAAAACCAAATTATCCGACATTGCTTCCCTTTTTCATCCAGTCTTATTGTTTTTGTACGCCTAATGGGCTAAAAACAGCAAGAAGACAATCCATATATCTAGTCAGAACTTCGAGGGGGAAGCAGAAATCTGCAGACGTTTGTTTTATGCACAGGATAGGAAATTGAATGATTTCATAATTTACTGCTGAGATCGTTTTATAAAGCAAATGAAAGGAAACTCTTATTTTGTCACCATGAGATATGTATCTCAGCCAGATCCATTTCTCTCCACATGAGCGATGGAAAGAAGGAAGGAGGAGGAGGAGGAAACAATCAATAGTTTGTTTCTTAATTGGGCATTCATTAAGAGGTGGGGCCTGGCCGGTGTAATCACCGATGTCCAGTGATAGAGCCATTTAAGGGGACTGAGCAGTGTAAAATCCATACAGAGAGAGAAAAGGAGAGGAGAGAAAAAGGAAAGGGAAAGGGGACCACACAGTTCTTCTGCTTTGATTGCTCATGAATTTTAAGGGCTTGGTCAGCCCTGGGGTTGTAAGAACAGAACCCCACACATGAACACACTGACACATTAACACACATACACACAGAGCAGAAACACTCACAACTCATTTCATTAAGTCACATTGTTTTCTGCAACAATCAAGAGATGCTTTTCTGCTCTAGCAAGCCCCTGGTCCCTGTGGCTGATCCACCATCATGAATCTGACAGTTCAACTGCCAGTGGTCAAGGTGTGGTCACCTTGAAGAGGGTGGACCTCTGAGAAGCAGACAGGGTCCAGTAGGATCGTGCAGGACCACGACCTCAAGACATGCATGGTTGGCTGGTAAACCTCTACCCTCACCCTGCCTCTGTTCTACCAGGGCCTTATTGATATTAATGGTAGGCCTCTCCGACAGAGGGCCGCTGGGCTAATGACTGCAGAGTCTGCTACAGCGCACCTATTACAACCACGCGCGCCCTCTAACTAGGCTAACCCAATCAGAGCAGGGGATTTGGCGAGGCAAGCTGCGGTGCTGATAATGGAGGTTGATGGGAGGGAGATTAAATTTGGAGCGGCAAAATCCCACGCCCCGCTTCTCAAACATCCAGGCTTTATTTTTTTAGAGGTGAATTAGGGGAGAACGATGTTGTGGAGGGCGTTTCAGGTCTGGGTACCTTCCCGACAGCAACTCGACAGCACACAGAGTGGCTAGGTTCTGTGTAAGTGTTGCTATAGAGACCGACTGCAGTGAAACAAGGCCATTGCTGTACTTTATCAGACTTGAATATTCGTATTCAATTATGTGTTAATGAACTGTGACACTCAGAATCAACAGGGGAATGTCGAAGAAATATTTGTTTTAAATTGAATCACAGACTTGGAAAACCTCTGGGAGGTTGATACACACACGCGCACACACACACACACACACACCAACCTCCAGTGTCACAACAGGCATGTCAAGAGCCAATCACAGCCCACTTCAAGAGTGCTTCGCCTCAATCCCATCTGGCTGTGCAGTCTATATGAACTGTACATCGAAGAGCCACACACACAGCCTTACATGCACACACACACAGCCTTACATGCACACACACACAAACACACAGGCTTACATGCACACACACCCACACACACAGGCTTACATGCACACCCACACACACACATACTCGCACGCACACACACCCTCAAGACGAAACATCACAATGCTACAAGCTCCTCGTTCCCACATTAAAAACAGCTTTTTGATTCGATTCCCACACCCACTTCTGTTCACCGTCTCTGCTGAAACCAGCCCACCATCAACACTAATGATGCCACAAAGCGCCACACAGATATTCTCGGAGAGTGAAGAGGTTAATTACAAATTCAACAGCAGTCAGCTAAATCCATTTGTCTAGAGGCAATTACAAATGACATAACCTTTCTCGTGGATGCCAGAGAGAGAGAGAGAGAGAGAGAGAGAGACAGAGGGCCCTATTTTGACGATCTGAAACGCAAGTATCAAAGCGCAAAGCGCAAAGCGCAAGTGGGCGGGACTCCGGTGCGGTTGCTATTTTAGCAGCGGGATAAATGACTTTGCGCCTGACGCAAATGTAAAAGAGGTAGCTACATTACTAATGGGTGTGGTTTGGGCGTGACGTGCAATAAGCCAATCAGAGCGTCATCTCACATTCCCTTTAAGAGCAGCGCTTGTTCCATGGCGGATTGCTATTATAACGGCGGATTTGCCAGGCGCACGCCAGCGGTTCACAGGAGACGGACGTTCTTGTCAGGACCGTAAACGATAGAGAAGTGACATTGTATGGGAAAGGCAGAGCAGTTTAATTGCACTAAGTTGCCCACTCATGCTGCTCATTCAAATGTAGCCTATTTTGACATATATATATATTTTTTTTTAATTGCTTAGTTCTTAGAATTAGTGTAACTGTTTTTTAACTTAATTTAAGACCCGTAGGGCCTATATATGTTTATTGTTTGCACCTTCCTGCCACAGTAAATTGAAAACCGAATTCTGATTCTGATTCTGATGTGCATGGGAGAAGAAACCTACCCAAAGCTTCGGTTAAACAGGCGTAGGGGTAAATTGCCACAGTTGTTACAATTCAAGTTCACATACATACAGATTTCTCATGAACATCTTATTAATCATTGACATGAACGAAATATAACACAGCTAGCCATACAATAAATCAAAACAATACGTAGTTTCGCAGGAAGAATACCCTGGCTTCGCCAGCAGTGCGCACGGACCAAGCTTGCGCCCTTAAAATAGCATCTGAATAATGCGCCATTGTCTTTAAACCACCTTTTTCCTGGTCAGTGGCGGAATGGTTTTTCGGAAACCGCAAGATAGCACCAAGAACGTTTGCGCCGGAGCACGCCTCCTTTTTCGCTGAACCGCCCCCGGGAGCGCAAGGTCATTTCGACGTGCGCCCGTGGAGGGAAAAATCCGCTTTGCGCCGAGTGCAAGATAGGAATGATACTTGCGTCACTGACAAAGTCAATAGCGCTGGGTGCAAGATAGGGCCCAGAGAGAGAGAGAGACAAAGACAGAGACAGAGAGAGACAGAGAGAGAGAGAGAGAGAGAGAGAGAGAGAGAGAGAGAGAGAGAGAGAGAGAGAGAGAGAGAGAGAGAGCATGTAAAAGAGACAAACGGATTGTTACCAAGTCTCTAGCGTGCAGTGGTAGGGCTTTTCGGCAGATCACTTTGAGAGGAAACTGCTGGTTGCAGCTTGAACGCTGAAGAGGGAGAAACAGAGTGTTTTTCCACAGTGATCGATACTGGCCATTTGCTGCCGTCTGATCACCCCTCTGGGCCCAGCTCTGCGTTCCTATACACACTCACACAGAGGAGGGGGGGGCATCTCAGGGCATGGAGGGCAGAGAGAGGGCAGAAAGAGAGAGAGACAAAGTGAGAGAGACAGAGTGAGAGCTATCCTCGCAGCTGATCCACTCTGACCAGGACCTCGTTTGTCCTCCCCTTCTTGGAGAAAGATACGGTAGAAAGCAGTGACTGGCGAGTTCCAATGTGCATCCATCATTTCTGAGTTTGTATGTGTATACAGCTTGTGTGTGAACGGTCTGAGTCAACAAGCAAAACCAGGATGAAAAGTTTGGATCTGGCCTTCTCTTGTTTGGAGTTTAGTAGAGAAAGAAACCTCCACCTGTCAGGTTCCATCACTGCTGCCTGTTCACTGTTGAGAGGAAGTCTTGCTGAGAGACAGGAAGTGGAACTCCACCAGACAGCTCCACACAAAGGGCCCATTTCTCTCCCAGAGATGTGTGCAGTCAACAGTGAGCCTGGGGACCTCGGGGTGGGGTTGGTATGGGGGAAAGTTTGGAGGGGTGGGGGGGAGTTGGGGGGGGTCAGCAGCATGGCTGAGGTTTAAAGCCATGGTAGAGGATATGACTCCTCGCTCAATCACTGTCACTGTCACAAACCCTGGGAAGCCCGTCTAGAAACCTGACCAATGAGCTGCCAGGGAATGCTGGCATGACACCATGATGCTACCAACACGGAACATTGCCTATGGCGGGTCTGGAGGGCAGTAGAAGGGGAGAGGATGAGGGGAGGGAGTTGGCAGTCATGCATGTGTCTTATTTCTAATTATATTGTGTTCCTGACGAGCTCTACAGGAACCATAACAAAAACGAGTTGGCACAGCCTCGGGGCTACATCAAGTGGCACTTAATGCAAAGCTACAGCCCCACACCTTTTGACTCCGACGCACGTTTGTTGGGGGCACGGACAGGATCATCGGCGAAACCCAATCTCATCTATATGCAGATGAAACAAATATTGATGCGCTGTGGCGCTCCCAGAGTGTTCTGCTTAATTAATGAGGGGTCATGTTCCCACCAAATCACTACCGCCACCGCTACAGCGATGGAGTCATCACGGACCAAATGAGCTGCGGTACAAGTTAACGAGACAAGCACGTCAGAACACGTGCCCCTCAACAACAACACACAATTAGACCTTGCACACAGATGAGGGGATGGGATTGGATAGGCTAGGTGGAGCGTGTGTGCGTGTGTGTGCCTGTGTGTGTGTGTGTGTGTGTGCTCGTGTTTAGTGTGGAGCAGGAGACAAGGTAAGGTGAGCGAGCCTTCTCTCTGTTCCAGATGGTTCTGTGGCTGGGAGGCCTGAAATCCAACACCTTTGGTACCAACCACCTGCATCCACATTCCATCAAACCAACTCCACGTCCTGCGAGTGGATTACCCTAGAGCGAGAGTGCTAATCGGAGTGAGATCAACTTGTGTGCTTAGCTGGGGGGTACAAGTGTTGACAGGTGAGAAGCCCATTAACCTAAAGGAACATTCACCAGGACGAACTAATTAAGTAGAAGCTGATATCTGGCCTTAGTCCAAATACATGGGATTGTTCCACATGGGAGGGTCACGCAGACAGGTAAAGGATCAGGAGAGGAAGAAAGCCCTGACTGAGGAGGACGGACATGTCCTGATATATCACGACACGGAATCAAAGCAGAAAGGCAATTTCTGAGTCAGAGAACAATTGATATGGAGATAATGAACGAGAGAGAGAGAGAGAGAGATAGATGGAGAGACAGAGTATGATGGAAAAAGCACAAAATAGATTTTAGGCTATGTCCAGTTGACAGTGCTGCAGCAGTGAACAGAGATATATAGAAATAGATATAAAGAGAGAAAGAGAGAGAGAGAGAGGGAGCCTGCAGCTCTGGCCCTATTTTCAGCTCCAGTGGACAGAGGCAGCTCAGTCAGTCAGTATCACCCTGTTCCTCTTTAACCCTGCACACTCCCTGCTCTCTGCTCCCTGCTCTAACTCCCACTGGGAACTGACATGGTCTTCAACACAACATGGACATGGTCAGTATGCACTGCACACACTGTATCAACATACAGATGAAAGGACTTCCATAGGGACTGCAGATGTAAATTAGTTATACAGCTAACTCTGGTTGTGTTGTGGATGGACCCTGCTAAGTAAACAAATAACTAAACACACACATACCCACGCACAAACAAACACATAGAACGATTGGCAGCCAACCAAAATGAAAGTGGGAGGATTTTGTGTTTAAAATTCCAGTAAAAGTTACAAATATTTATCAGTTCTAGAACAGAGGGCAAGCTGTCGAAGCATGACCAACAATAAACATTATAAATCACCCAACTAACTCCACACGACACAATACTTTACAGTACAATAACCTCTAGTCTTTTCAGATATCATTTCTTTCAGCAACCCAGCAGTATCTGCAGTATATGTCATGGACTACAAGTCCCACAGTGCTGAGACTACAGCCAGCCAACAGTCTGACTACTAGAGCAATATGAACTCACAACCAGGCACACTGTATGGATAATTGGCCCAGTCAGGACTGATTGTCAAGTGAAATGTCAGGCGCCCTTGCTACATTAGCAAGAGCCAGTCACAATCAATTAGCGTACATTCTGATGACGCGTCCCTTTTAATTATGGCATGTGTGACAGGGATACAAATGGCACCCAAGGGGACAGGGTGCTAGGTGGAAAGAAAAGACAGAGGTAATCACTGGCTTCTTTTAATATAGCCAGCGTAACAGTGGTCCCTACTGAGCACTCATATTCCCATAAAACATTTACATGTTTCATTCAAGCCTGCCTCTCTTCACTCTCTCTCTCTCTCTCTCTCTCAAGACTCAAAATGAGAAGAAATGCATGTTCTGAATGCCACAATCAAACTGTTATCCACTTGATGTTTGACTTTCTATCCAAAAGCTGAAAACTAGGTAGCAATGTTAGCCTTTAAAAGTCTATACTAACATTACTTCCAAGACTTCACTAAGATGTCTTGCATAACTCGATAAGTTCCATCCATCAAAATAACAACCTGCTCTGATTGTAAATCAATGATGCATTCTTCACTTCATCCCACCTGCTACAGTCATCCATCAAACACCTGAGGTTGGAGCCAATCATATTCAAAAATGAACCCCCTGAATCTACCAACCAATCAGACTGGAATAGGGATGCCTAGTCATGTGACCCTTCTTCTAGTGCAGGTGCTAGATTCTGATGGATTGACAGAGCTGACATAATTTCTTACTTTTCTTTCCTACTTCCAGTTCCAAATGGTCTCATTTACACTCCGGCCACTAGTGTGCACATTTGAAGCCTCTCACTTGACTGTGTGTTTGTATGTGTGTGTTTTAGAGGGTTTATCATTGGCCTGTCTGTGTCTGTCTGCATTTCTGCAGCTCCATACCGCCCTCTATGGGATCAACATGATCACTTGATTTCCATCATGATAAAACAGCAAACAGCAGTCAGGGCCGACAACAATGTCCTCATGGCAGACTCACAACACAGACTCAGAGGCAGGGAACATTGCTGACACAGACAAGGGCTGCTATAGGCGGAGAGACCCAGAAAGCCAATCAGACTAGCTTTTAGGGCTCTAGGTGTGGTTCTTTCCCCAGTGCCCCCAGCTGTGGGCTCGGCCCCTTCTGCGCATTTAATCTGTTCCTGTCTGACGCACAAACACCAGACGGAAACAGTAGTGGAAAACTGAGGATCAGAAAGAGAGAGAGAGAGAGAGAGAGAGAGAGAGAGAGAGAGAGAGGAGAGAGAGAGAGAGAGAGAGAGAGAGAGAGAGAGAGAGAGAGAGAGACGAGAGAGAGAGAGAGAGAGAATGATAGATAAAGGAGAAAGAGGGACAGATAAAGAGAGGAAGTGTGAAAGAGGGAGGGAGGGAAAGATGGAGGGAAAGAAGGAGGGAAAGAGAGAGGAACATTTCAGACCTATTCTATTAGAGCTCACATCCTATCAGAGTGTCTGGCCGTGCGATCAGACCTTAGGTTGCTGCTCCTGGGAAGGGGCCCTAGGAAGTGACCTGAGTTACGTTCTGAACCCACGTAGCTGGATAAACCAGGGCTTTCGTTGTTAAACAGCACTTGGAAATAGGCCTTCCAAGCTTTGGCCAATATTGTTAAAAGCTTTCTCATCTCGTGTGGGGTTTTATAAGAGCTGAAAAAAACGTTAACAACCACAGACTGACCCTTGTAGGAATGATGGGAATTCATTTTGCACAAAAAGTTGAACTGCCCTTGGCACAAGGCATCACAAGGGTTAGAGGCAAGTGATCCACAAAGAGCACATTAAACAAAGTTTCAATACTTTAAATTGACATCTAAAATTGCTTTATAGATGTCCTTAGACGAGTGCAAGCAGAACAGTGTGAAACTACTTTCTCAAAATGACAAAGTAACCACTTTCAAAGTCAAACAGTCAAGAATAGACGAGCGGAACGAGACATTTTCACGGTCTCCTTTCGAACAAAAAGACAACTTCCCCTGAAACTGCATTCACCAGCGGTTTCCCTGGACTTTCACCTGAATTTGATTGGACTCCTGTACCAGTGCTTACAAATATGAGTCTGGAAGCTTCTAATGCCACTCTCAGACAGTCCGGCTCATTCCCTCTTTCCTTCTGAATGACCTCCCGGTCCTTAATAGGAACCAAGCTTCACCACAAGGGTCCGACTCTGCAGTAACTCCAGTCTCGAAATGAGTCATGCTCTCTGTAATAACAGCCCAGCTCATTTGTTCTCTGTGGCCTTTGGCACCGTTGCAGACTGCGGCACAATCCGATTGGCTGCATTGTAATATTGTAATAATTGAATTACATGCAGCAGGATGGTAATAATTTGCCATTGAGGAGAAAGGGGATAGGAGAGTTTGGAGAAGCGGACTCTGCATGTCCTTATGGTTCCATGTGGTGGGTGTGAGCAGGGAAACTGTGGACCATTAGGTCTTCAACTGAGACAAGCCTACTTTTCATCAGACACACTCTTAGATGCTCTCAATAATTCAGGGGCTCTGAGCACAGTATCTTTTAAGGGTACATAGGACTGGACGTGATTAGACCAACCTTTTCCTTTTCATCCCTCCAGACACTTTGAAGTTTTTTTGCTCCCCACTCCTTTCACTTCGCTTCTTTATATGTTGCACAACAGCAAGACAAACCATTCCGTTCCACACATAGTCTGCTACGTGCGGCCAAATTGCATTTCAAACACAAAAAAAATCTAAAATAGCCTGTCTGGTGGTCGAGCTTCCAATGGCTTCCCTGTCTTTCCTTCATCCTCAGTCTTCACAATCTTTTTCTTCAGCACATCAAACTGTCTGTGTTTTTCTGTGTGTGTGTGTGTGTGTGTGTGTGTGTGTGTGTGTGTAGATCCCGTATGACTCACTTCTTAGGCGTCTCCATGCAGTGTGAACAGCCCTGGCTCAGTGACTCAGAAGGTAGTGGGCTCCCCTACTAAGACCTGCCAGGAGAGCACAGTCATATCAAGAACTCCTCATCTTTGGGTGGGTGGACCCAGCAATATATGGGTGGACTGCATCATTCAATTAAAAACATACAGGAATTCTCTTGAGCCACCTTGTCTGGTTAAACTACCTAAGGTGTCACTTGAATATATATCTCTGAATCTAAACTGGTTTCGACAGTCAGGTTTGATTAAACTGACGTCTTGATGGGCTGTGACTAAACGACTGCAGTAGCTGCAAACGGAGGTGGAGTGTGCAGGACCTAACCACAGAGATCCCTCCTGGGGCAGAAACCGGCTGAGCTCACCAGACGCTTACTCAGCACCTCCCCTGCCCCCCCCTCGTCTGGGACCAGGGAGTCCTCAACCTCTGACCTCTCACTCGATAGAAGTCATCACTGTCACACATCCTTGAACACCCACACACACACACACACACAGCGATACACTTACATACGCACAACACACATACAGACATACCACTGACACACACACACACACACACACACACACACACACACACTGTCTGTGTTGAGCCAGCGCTGCTGTGTCAGCCACATTAACCTGTCTGGGCCCAGGCTCAGCTTAATGCATGCCACAGCAGCATTGTCTGTCTGTCTGTCTGTCTGTCTGTCTCTTAGGTCACCTTCAGTCCTAAGGAGACTCTTTGCAGACACCCTCACACACACACACACACACACACACACACGCATGCACAGGCACTGCTTTGGCCCTCACAATCTTTGTGCCCACATTTAGTTTCAGCATGCGTTCCCTTGCCTTAAGAAACAGCTACAAGCTATTACAAACAACACAAATATTGTTCAAATGTCTACAGTGCTGTCATCTGTTTCATGCTCAAAAGAAGATTCAGAACATTACTATGCCTGCCTGGTCTTCCTTTCTCCATTCTGCCCTGCAATTTGGTGTCTAATAACCACACACAAGGACGTCTGTTTTCTTCTTCATTTAGACGTACAGGGATGAGAATATGGTGTTATTATTGCACTGCAATAATCATTTGCTGGGATGAAAGCGTTGCAGATACAATACGTGGCACACGAGGAAGAGCTGATGTGAAAAGAGGCAAATACAAGGTCTGATTCCTGCTGAGCTGGAACGTGTATGTGTCGCACACACACACACACACACACACACACACACACACAGAGAGATGACCCGAGCGTAGTGTCGCAGTAGAGCCGAGCTGTGAGTGGAGCCGTCTACTCATCAGCCTAAAGAAGAAAACTGAGTACCGTATTCAAAGAAGACTTTCAGTCAAAAGAAGTGTGTGGTTATCTGAAAGCTGTCCAGAGATGCTCTGATGCCTCGCTTCAATGCCCGTCTGAGAAGAACTCATCGAGATGTGTGGCTAGGTGTCTGAGATGTGTGGCTAGGTGTCTGGTATTTGAGATGAGTGTGGCTAGGTGTCTGGTGTTTGAAATGAGTGTGGCTAGGTGTCTGGTGCTCTCTTTCTCTGTTGTTGGAACTCGTCTCATCAAACCCAACAGAATGACCCGTTGTGACACCATATCCCACCACAACATGTCTACCCATGACTACCTCCACATGCCCACCACCCACCCACCCACCCACACGCACCCCACCCACCACACACACCCCACCCACCCACACACACACGGACCCCACCCACGCATCTTTGGTTGAGAGGAACAGAGGAGGTCTAGGATCTGTTGTGCATAATTATTGGTGGTGTATTTTAGACTCAGCTGAAACATTCACAGACACAGCAGCACACTAACACAGGGATTGAACACTTGAGGCAGACATTCCTCCTCCTTTCCTCTGTCACATGGAGAAAACAGAGAGAAAGAGAGACACATATACAGACAGATCCAGAGAGAGGACAGACAGACAGAGACAGAGACAGAGACAGAGACAGAGACAGAGACAGAGACAGAGACAGAGACAGAGACAGAGACAGAGACAGAGACAGAGACAGAGACAGAGACAGAGACAGAGACAGAGACAGAGACACAGACACAGACACAGACCAGACACAGACACAGACACAGACACAGACACAGACAAACAGGACTTGATCGTGTGAGAGTGAATTATACAGAGAATAGAAATGCATTCAAGAGCATAACATATACATTATATACATATCACACATCACACACTCTCTCTTAATCACTTGATATACTTTATATAAAGCACTGACACATAATTACACCAGATGCTCAAACGGACCCGTCTACAGCTATACATATAAAGTCATTGAGACAGAGTGTGTGTGAAGGAGCCAGGCAGAAAGAGAGAGAGAGATGTCAGACTGAGAACCAATTAATTTCATTGTTTACCCAGAAGCCACTACTGTACTGTCCATGCATACTGCCCTGTCCATGACTCTATGCGGCTAAATCCTTCCACTGCCCACCATTTGTGTTTCTGTGTGTGTGTGTGTGTGTGTGTTTGGGTGTGAGCGTGTGTTCAGGGTCCATCAGAGTCCTTGGTCAAACATTACTTCCGCACAATTGCCCTCTAATTAGATGAGCAGGTTTAATATGTGATTCATCGCTCACCGAGATAGCAGCCCCCCTCCCCCTTCCCCCCTACCCTAGGGCAGTAACCATGGCAATGTGGAAGGCGAAAGCATGATGTTGTATTATACAGAACAAAGGAGGTGTTGGATGCTGTATATAACATGTTGCACGATGTATGCGCACACACACACACACGACAGGTAGAGTACACACGAGATGGGAAAACATGACTGTACAGGAGTGTAAGGGTATTTACACACTAGTAAACGTGTGTGTGTTCACAAGACGGGAAATATCACTGTGTGTGCACGTGAGAAAGAGAGAGAGAGACAGAGCGAGAGAGAGAGAGAGAGAGAGGGCAAGAGAGCAAACGAGAAAGAGAGAGAGAATGCGACGGAGGGGCAGATACATTTATATTCATCTGTGCCTCGGGGGGTCTGAGAGTGAACGGTGTAGGAAAAACATATATTGAGCGTGCTGGGTGTTGACCTATTACATATTGAGTGGTTTTGTTTAAAAAGCACACCGATTCCTTCAATTTGCATCATCAACCTGGGCCAGACCTGCTAATGATTACAGATTACTAGTTTGACCCTGTGCTGCTAGAAGACTGGTGGCTGGTCCTCTGTTAGAAACCTATCAGGGAGGAAGAGGAGGAGAAGGAGGAGAAAGAGTAGGAGTAAGATGAGTAGGACAGGGAGAAGGAGGAACTGTTTAGGATACTGTTTTGGCAGGAGCTTGGGTGACAGCCAACAGACTGCATTTGATTATTATGGGGGTGGTGGTATTAGTGTGTGTGTGTGTCTCTGTCTTTGTAAGTGTAGTATGTGCGTATGAACCCTGTTTTAGGTGTGTGTATGTGTATGTGTGTGTGCCTCTGTGACACTTACAGTAGAGAGAACCGACAACAGGCTCCAGCAGGGGCCCTGTCAGTGGGTGGGGGAGATGAGCGCTGGCCTCAGTGAGCACTAAGCGCCGACACATGATTACACCAGATGCTCAGACGGACCCGTCTACAGCTGCTGATCCCTCAACACGCTCTTACACTGGGAGACGCAAACACACACACATGCAGGAGCTCGCATGGCTGGACGTGCACACACACACATGGCCGTGCACACACACACACATACACACATGGGCGTGCACACACACACACACATGGGCGTGCACACATATGCTCGCACGCAGACACACACGTGGACGGACGTGTTCTTCCCATGCCTAGTCATCCGAGCGCTCTTCAGAGGGAGGGAGCGAGAAAAAGAGGGAGAGGGAGGAGAGAAAGAAAGAAAGAAAGGGAGGGAGAGTCAGGGAAGGAAAGAAATGGAGGGAGAGAGAGATAGATAGAGAAAGAGTGAGTGGGAGAAAGAAAGAAAACTAGAAAGAAAGAAAGAAAGAGGGAAAGAGAAAGTAATAGAAAGAGAGGGAGAGACACGGACGGAAAGAAAGGGAGGGAGAAAGGGAAACAGGTGGAAGGAGAGAGAAAGAGGAGCAGAGTGTGCGAGACGTAGAGGTAGAGGAAGCGAAAGAGAGAGGGAGGAAAAGAAAGAGAGAGCGAGAGACATGGCAGAAAGGGGCGACTTGAGGCGAGCTGTGCTGCTCACACAAGGCTACGGCTCACACGCCCGTCACTGGGTAGCAATTAATTCCTCTTCAGGATGTCTTCCTGCGCCCTGGCGTGTCGTCGTCCAGCCGCCTGGCAGGGAGTGCGCTGAGGCCGGCAGGACAGACCACGCTGCAGACGAGGTGAAGGCAGTCTTTATCTGTCCTATCCCAGGTCAGCCAAATGAATAGAGAAGAGTGATGGAGAGGAACAGAATGGCTGGGAGGTAATTGAGGTGGAGACAGAAGCAGAGAGGAAGAGGAGGAGGAGAGATCCGGACACGTAGCTCTGTTTGTCCGACCTGACTGCCACTCTCGGCGCCACAGACTCAGAGAGAAAGCCACGAAAGTTACAAGAACAGACACAATATTGAGATAGACCACAGCCTTACCTCATAACACTGTCTTGCTCTCTCTCCCTTATCTACCTCTCTCTCTCCTGCTCTCTCTCTCTCTACCCCGCTCTCTTCTTCTCTCTCCAATTATCTCTCTTTCTCTCTCCTCCCCCCATCACTCTCTCCCCCCCCTTGTCTCATCATGCAGAGTCTCCAGAGTACAAGACTAACTGACGGAATCCCGACATCAATTCAGCTTCGAGTAAAAGGGAGAAGGAAGATAACTGGGCCACACACACACACCCACAAAGTCCAATTGCCTACAGATTTCTCGGTGGCAGACGTAACCCAGTTCCAGTAGCTCTCTACACTAGTAATCCATGACGCCATCCAGCCCGGATGGCTCCTCCAGCAGTACCAGCAACCTCCACCAGAGCTCCACACGGCTCCCATCCTCCTCGAGATGCGTCCTTCCGACTAAATGCTAAACCTTCAACTTTGTCCCTGACTTTGTGAATATGTCTTTTCATTAACAAGGAGGGATGGTAATCCCTGCTAAAAAGGACGTGCGGGCCCTGTTCTCTCTTCTGGCCTTGGATGAGCCCCAGAGTGAGCCCTCTCCAGGACTTTAATTGCTTTAAGCCAACATTAAAATGCAGGGGTGGGTAACTTTTATGGGCTTAGCTAAGGACAATGTAAACATAAAGTAAACAAACATTCATGGATAATCCCAAAAACGCTGTCAGTGTACTGTCTAGAGCAAGAGAGAGAGACGAGAGAGAGAGAGAGCGAGAGAGAGAGAGGCAGAGAGAGAGAGAGAAAGCAGAGAGAGAGAGAGAGAGAGAGAGAGAGAGAGAGAGAGAGAGAAGAGAGAGAGAGAGAGAGAATTTAGAGGTGCAAATAGGGTATTGCTGTCAATGAAGCCTGGGGTTTGGCATGGCTGTGGTCTATCTGAATGTTAGGAGGAGAGACCCACGAGCACCTAGTGTTCCCATTCCTCAGTCCACCATCACTGCGATCCTTCCTGGATGCTTCAGTGGTCCACAGGCCAGATGCTGTGTGGATAGCAGCGATCCCAAATAGGCAAAGGAATCACTAACAGGGGAAGGCGTGAACAGGACAGTCCTCCTGCCTTTGTCATTCTCTGCTCCCCCCCCACCAGGGAATTTAACAAGGTCACGCCACATCAGCCTCCGTCTGTCTACCCAGTGATGAATATCTCTGTCTCACGTGCTCAGGCATGGTGCTCAAACACACACACACAACTGCAAACACACACACACACATACCTCTCAGGTAATGTGGGGGAAATGGATGATCCTGAGAGTTCAGAGTCCGTGGGGAGGCCTTGGTGTGGCCAGAGACCAGGTGATCTGTCCTCCTTAAATGTTTGACAGTTCATCCATCCATCTGTTCATCCATCCATCTGTTCATCCATCCATCCATCTTGACACCCCGCCCACCCTCGGCTCTCTAAAAGCTGCCCCCCCCCTCTGAGCTCGATGGCATTTCAGACCCACAAACCTCTCTCTTCCAATTCATATCTCTCTCTCTTAGTGAAGGTTATTGACATTATGGCCTGCAGTATTCATCAGGGAAAATGGTGTGCTGGAGATGAGGGAGCCCTGCTGTGAGGTCCTATTGATGTTGCAGCCCGCCTGGTGGAACACACACGACAACACATGAAAAGGCGCAAGGAAAACCGTAACGACATAGAGAGAGAAAGGCTGCTTCCCTTTGATTTCTCCAGTATCTCGACCCAGTAGCTCCAGGAGGAAGGTACTCACGTACCACTTAACAAAGCAAACAGGCGATTAACCTACGCTTTCTGTAGCCCACTGCAACGGCCGCGGACGACTACGTTCCCTACATCTGAAGACAACCGAAGAGGAGTGGCAGGCTCTTAGACGTGTGACGTTCTACTGTCTGCCATGAACACGACCTCGGCCTCTTCATGCAACATGCTTCCTTCTCCGTGACGGCTTCCCACTCCGGTAATGGAGGGTCGGGTCTAGACAACAGGCAGTAAACACAGCTGAACCTATGACATCAAGAGAGTGGTAATAACAGTACACTTGACCTGACTATGAGTGAGGTGTGTTCTCTCTAGAACAGAAAGAGAAAGTCCATGTTGGGAGAGGGGTGACAGAGAGGTTGCATCTCTTGGTGTGACCTCAATAGCCGGGGCCAGCAGTTTAGAACAGCAGTGCATTGTGGGTCAGGTTCGCTTCACTCCTCTTACATACCCCTGCTTGCTGTAAGCAGCACTTGCACATAGGTGTGTGTTGTGCACACACACACACACACACGCAATTGCTTGGCCTACATTACATATCTGGTTTGTGTGTGTTTGTAACATAGTGACAGCAAATTGTTGAGAGAGGAGAGAGAGCGAGAGCGAGAAAGAGAGAAGAAAAAAGGGAGAGAGTAGAACGTCTTGAGGGATTATTTCCCAACACCGTTGGCGTTGTTGCGGCCCTGTTGAGGTAGCGTGAGGGTGTCAGAGTGAGAAAGGCACATAGCGTAGTTAACACTACATCATGGGCATGCTAATGTTGCAGTGTGACAGAACCAGGGAGGCACAGAGAGAGAGAGAGGGGCAGGGAGGGAGAAACACAGAAAAAGAAACACAGAGCGAGTGAGAAAAAGAGAGAGAGACACAGTGTATGATCATGCCTGTGGGTCAGGTTGGCTGACATGCAAGGTTACACACACACACACACACACACCTATACACATTGTCAGCACCTTCACACCTCGTGTGTGAGAGTGTTGGGGACATGGCAGCAGAAGAGAGAGCCTGGTGACAGCAAGGCAGCAGTGGTACTCAGCAGCACTCAGCACAGCCTTCCACAAGCACAGAGGAGCCTGTACAGTCACGCGGCGCTTCGAGCTCCCCCCCCTGTGGAGTCTTTCTGAAGGAGAACTGGGTAGTGCATCTCTCATGTCCCATTCAGGTGGGGGAAGAAGAGGAATTGGACTTGACAGTTCAGGAGGAGTGGGAGTGTTGTTTAAACAACATGTCCAGCACACTTGTAGCCTACCGCTACTGAATGCTACAAAACAGCTTCCGAGTGTCTTATGCATCACAATGCTTTTGTAAAAGGACATTCATCGTTGGCATAACAGTAATTGGGATGGATTTGTGTAGGGGGAATGTTAAAGCGTTGACGAATTCCCAGAAAACCCACAGGGCCTGTGTACCGCATCTCATTGTGTCTCTTTCAATGGCTGTGATGAAGTGTATGGGGGCCAATGGTTTAATAGCTGGTGACGTCGAGGCCGTTGAAAGGAGTGCGATACGATGGAGCCTCCTCAATGGGTTGGCTCAGTGCACGGCCTTTCAGCGGCTAATAGGACTGTGATTGGATCTGCTGTCAATTTCGCCGTCTGATAGGCTCCTCCAGTTTGTTTAGCGTTTAGAACGCCGGGCATTGTGGGCCGCCCCTCGATGAAAAAGGATCCAATTAAACCTTGTGACCCAGATAAGTCAGTGGTGGTAATGGGGACTGTTGTCCCATTATCCCAGACTGGCGTTAGCATGGAGTACGCAACACATTCCCTAGAAGGTACACACTAGGTCCTGTGTACACATACTGTCCAGGCATGTACATGTAGCGGGAGACACACACACACACACTCCAAACACAAGATAGCTTCTGTGTTACAGCAGGTACACTTCCCCGCATGCACACACACTGCAGCGGGCACAGACACACAGGCACACACATTTGGTTTTGTTTGAAAAGTACCAACCATGCCAACGCAAGTGGTTTGAGGGCATCTATATAAAGCTCTGGCATCTGCAGCTTCTGCCATTCACTAGGTTTTCAATTCATCCAGTGGAGCGGTGTTGAGGGTCGACTGGGCCCTTCGATACACTCTAGGAGCCCACTGGACAAGCGAGGAATGGAGGACAGTGGTGCACCTGCTTGTTAACATGCAAGGTCGATGTGCCGGCCACTTCCAGACCACTTCCACGTTTGTGCTTGTGTCGTGTCTGACGGTCGACGGTCCCTGTGAACTGAGCATCACACTTGAAACAGGATGGAGAATGTGGAGAATGTGGGGAGACGCATTATTGGGATGAGACGGGTGTTTTCAAATGACAAAGAGGCTTCACTCTTGTCGAGCTAATCCTTTCTGGAGAGTAATTTTCTGACGAGCAGTGCACCCTGGGATATTAGGCTCCTCTTGCCAAGGTTTCCCCCAGCCTTCCTCCCATCGCTCTAGCACGTACACACACACACACACACACACACACACACACAAACAAAGCCATAGGCAGGTCTCTTGCATGGGGTCTGTGTGTACAAGAGAGGATAACAGCAAACAGTGAAGAACCGCATTGACAACAACAAAAATATTGTTGTTGGAGGAAGGAAGGAATGGAGCGTAATTGTGTGTGTGAACCTGTTAGAGTGTGTGTGTGTGTGTGTGTGTGTGTGTGTGCGTGTGTGTGTGTGTGTGTGAGAGAGAGAGATGAAGATAGAAAATAAGTCGAGGGGATGCTTAGCAATGTGCCCTTTTCCCACGCCTCATTAGAATAACCGTGGCTTCTTTCAAGTTAGAACAATGGTCATCCCATCACTCATAGTAATGCATGCAGAGAAGCCAGCTACCGTTGTGCAGGCTAACCTGCCAATGCTGAGAGGCAGGAGACCCAGCGTTTGGCTCCAGATCACATCATACTAATAGAAACAGGAGGAGAGGATAGGCTGGTCAGGTCCCAAAGAGGCATAGCTAGAATTGCATTTTTGTCCCATTGTAAAATGAGGGGGTCACCATATATACATATACAACACATCTGGGGGACCCGGACATGTAAATGAAAGGGTCCAGGCTCAGGTCCCCTTCTCATTACGCTACTGCTTCAGGGCCTAGGTTTCAGGAAGTGATTGAGTGTAAGAGAAGGGGCTCTCATAGGAGCCTGCTGAGGCAGTCCACTCCAGCTAACTAATGCCTGTTTTATATTGTACAGGCTAATGGATGCTACTGAAGCTTCATACAGTCTAGGCTACCTATTGCTAGCTCTTTCTGTACAGTCTATGGGCGTATGTGAGATGCTTGCGTGTAAAAAGGGCTATACAAATACATTTTGATTTGATTTGAGTCTAACTCATCCTAGCTGATAGGCTAGCTCAGATATTTGATTTGAGTCTAACTCATCCTAGCTGATAGGCTAGCTCAGATACGGTGTGCCAGGTGGGAGATATACATACAGAAAAGTGTTATGAGGAAAGCTTATGCATGTACAGTTAACATCTGTGTCTGGGGTAGGTAGGACTTTGACAGAGCATTTGGTTGCAGATCTAGAGGTTACCGGTTATATTTCTCCACTTTGCATAACATTGTCTGCTTAATGAATCCATTCTTGTTTGTTTTTCAAACCGCAGAATACCAATGTGATAACAGCATAGCAGAAAACCAGAACTAATCCCCAACCAACTGGACCGGAGAGCTCAAAGCATTTACATACTATGAGCGTGAACAATGCTTTGCAAAACAAAGACAGGGGGAATTATCTTCGGTCGCTGGATAATAGAGAACAGTTGCCAACACATACACATGCTATACAGTAGAGCCTCTACTGTCTCTCAGTTTGAGATAATTCATTTGGCCAACCATGTGTGCCAATGGTGGGTGGCTGTGTGAATGGGGAACCTTGAGTTAATTACTGCTGGTCACAACACTCTTCAACGGTAGTCTTTCTCTTCTGGAATGACTGGAGGAGACACATTCCATTGTAATGACAGGAGAAGTAGCTTTCATTGGGAGAAAGAGGGATGGGAGGAGAGAGAGAGAGAGAGAGAGAGAGAGAGAGAGAGAGAGACAGAGAGTGAGAGAGAGAGAGAGAGAGGGTGATGCAGGGAGAAAGACAGAAAGGAAGGAAATGAGAGGAGGGAAGAGCAGAGCAGAAGAGAGGAGAGCTTGGATCATCTTAAAAGCACCAGAGAACAGATGTCCTACTTCAGAGAGAAGTATGCAGGAGAGACAGGTCACACACTCCCTTCACCTCGGTCTAATTACTGCATACCTTCTGTTAAACAACACACAGTCTAAACAGCGTGAAGGAAATGGTGACAGTTATGAGACCACTTCATCTTGCTTCAGTGTCTGTTTTATTGCCCAGTGTGGAATACCCCCCGTCCCCCGTCCCCCCCGTCCCTCCAATCTCCTTCCACCTCCACCCTGCGTGTGGTGGAGGGGCAACATACACCTACAAGCACCACACCCACTCCTCTCTTCTTATAACTGGGTAGAAAAGCATTCGGCACAATCTCCCATCCACCAAACAGTTGGACTCTGAGTTGTATCCTTGTATAGGGAGACACTGGCAGCCTTAAGAGATCATGACAATCTGAGCTATGAGATATTCATCGTCTGAGAGACCATTTCCATCACGACTGATATCGAAGCTCCGATGCCTAAGGTCTAATACCGGACAAGGAAATGACTGCCCCTCGAATCTCTGTGGGAATCAATATGCTTCTTATTGAAACTAGACACCAAAACATGTCCACTTACAAATACAATACATGACTTGCGTGGGCGGAACACAGTGAACTTTGTCTCATACCTTGAGACAAAGCATGCCCACTGTGCCATGACAGAACTACAGCAGGGAGCCACCTTCACTGGGACTGATCATTGGTTGCTGCCCTGGTTTGCTTTGACTACTGGTGTCCACACAGAGCTCTACTAAACAAAGAGTGCTGCACAACAGAAGTGCATACCTGAGGAGAACACATAGGCCATGTCCATGGCCCTCAAGTTCATTGGAAGTTCAATGAAAAGCCATTCCTTCTGGCTTTTGGCACGGACGTTGACGTTGAGATTATCGCCATTCCTAGTTGTCTGATGTCTGTGAGGGGCGGTGTAAGTGCAGGATGCTGAATAAATGACTGAGGTGATGGGCTTCTCTTGATACTAAGATGGGCAGCACGGTGGCGCAGTGGTTAGCACTGTCGCCTCACAGCAAGAAGGTCCCTGGTTCGAACCCCGGTCGCTCCAGGTCCTTTCTGTGTGGAGTTTACATGTTCTCCCCGATCCTGCGTGGGTTTACTCCGGTTTCCCCCACCATCATAAAGACATGCATCATGTATAAATGTGATTGAATGCTGGTTGAATGAATGTTGGTGGTGGTCGGAGGGGCCGTATAGCGCTGATTGGCAGCCTCGCTTCCGTCAGTCTGCCCCAGGGCAGCTGTGGCTACAGTTGTAGCTTACCACCACCGGTGTGTCTGAATGAACACTGGACTCTGTAAGCGACTTTGAGTGACCCACAATAAAGCGCTATATAAAACCTATCAATTATTATTATTATTAAGATGATACACCTCCTGGGAAGAGCTGGGATCTATCTGACATGAACCTTCATCAGAGCACCCATAATGAAGGGCATCTGGGAAAGGGCTTAGCCTTAGCAGCAAGTAGACCCAACCCAGCATGGTTCCTCTCGCTTTCCTTCTTTTGCCCAGTCTCTCCCCCCTCTCTCCCTCTCTCCCCTCTCTCAGGATCAGGTCAGTGTGTGTCTCATTCAGTGCCAGGCTGTTTCTAAGCAGTTCTCTCTTCCCACTGACTGTTAGGAAGCATGAGTAATGTATGAGAGCCCAGGGACAGCAGGGGTCCCCCATCCACCCCACCCCCCACCCACATCCCATCCCCATCCTTCCCCCTGCCTCTGGACTGATTTAAAGATTCTGTGCACCTTCTGACTCTCCATGGAAAACAGGATGAAATATGAAGCGAAAAAGGTGTGATCAAGAGGGAGAGAAAGGGGGAGGGGAGATTTAGAGATTCCGTGTTTTTGTGGACTCGCTTTGGTCCAGGCTGAGGTGAGACTGACCTCTCTACAGGGAAATATGTACATGAGAGAACTGGGAGGGGTGGACTGAAAAGGAGCTGAATAATGAAAGAGTATAGAATCTCTGTGGGGAGAGAGTGATAAAGATAAAAGGCAGTTCAGGGCCTCATCAATGTTCAAATAAGACCAGGATAACAAGCTGAGGATACTTTATCGACGGGGGGAAAGAATCCATGTTGCCCATTTCCACTGTTTCCGTATTAAAACACCGGACCCCACAGCAAGTGTACAAAGTGAATAGAGCTGTACTGCTCAGGGTTTTAAGTCCCGTCCTCAGAGGACCAATAGGATCCAGAATGCACAGCAGCAGGAAATCAATGTTCTCCTGCATTCTCATTGCAAGGTGTCTTAAGACCTCGAATTGAAAGACTTTCACTCTGTCAGATCTTGATTCCCTTTGAATCTGCCGTAGCCTACATATACACTATCCCTCTCTCACCCTTAAATACACACACACACACACAGGTGAAGGAGTCCTAGTGTGGTAGCAAATAGCTAGTACATCCTCTTTGACTTGTGCAGGTGCACAGATATCCCTAGTCTCTCCAGAGCCTGAATGGTTCCTTATTGATTGCTCCGTTTTCAATGAATCAGCAAGACCCTGTGTAGCCAAGGGAGTTTCCTGAATACTCTTTATATCTCTCTCCCTTTCTCGCCATCTCTCTTATTCTCTCCCTTTCTTCGTCTCTATCTCTCAGTTGAGGTTAGCCTCTGTTCACCCTCCCCGTTGATTGCATATTCTCCACTATCAAACACTCATTTACATGCATAGGATTCCAAAGCAGAGATATGACACTTTCACCATACAGAATATGAACTTTGTCACTGCATTTCTGCTCTGGCAAAAAAATAGTTTTATACACTGGCCAGGGTATCTACAAATCATTGGTAGGTTTCTGTCTATGATTCATATCATCAGTGAATGATTCAGATTCACAATTCCTAGAGGTTTACACTTCTGTAATCTACAATCTATGTCAGTGTGGATTGGCATGCTTGTTTAGACAGGCAGCTTTGACTGGTTCTAATAGTGTCCGTCCTGTGGGCCCACAGTTTAGCCTGGCCAACTCCTGCCTGCCCAGATAGCTTTGATTTGTGTTTGAGAACTAGAGATCTGCTTATCTTTGCGAGAGAGGCTCTTTCATAATGTGTTCATAATAGCAATACGACAAAACAACAACATCAAGCAGCTTTCGGCGTGACCAATCACATCTCACCGTTGGCACGAGAGCCGCCCGACGACTGAATGTCCCAAACCAGGGCCCCGCCTTGTCTTCCTCAGGAAGTCATCTTGTTTACACACCTGCCTCCATATCCCAAACTGTTCCCGCTAAATAGAATTCCATTTTGACACTAACGGGTACGTCACAATGGAAAGATGTTCTATAGGGCTTTTTTGGCAAACGTCCAACAGAGCGATGTTCATTACAGATACGATACACCTGGCGTTCCCTAAACAGCTTTGCTGATGCTGCGGTTATCTGTGAAAGCCCATGTGACCCCTGGGGCGCATGTGAACCTTTAGCTCCAAAGGCACGGCCGTCAGAAGTGTTCTGTGGGGCAGCGACGGCCTGAAGTAGCACTGACACGGAGCGGGGGGGGGGCTCACAAAGAGGCAGCTTGTGGTTCTGTCTGTCGGGATGAGATAGGAATAGTTTGGCTGAGGGGGACGGTGGTCCCGTTCTAAACGAGGGCTGCTTCTGAAAGCGTGGACGCGGCTCTGGGCGGTGAACGAGACGGAACGAATCCGTCCTCATCGTGTGACACACCCTGTGTTTCAGTGCTGAGGAAGGGTTTCCAAATATACAGTCGGTGTGTCCCATGTCAGGCCACATATGACTGACTGAGCCATGACAGAGCCAGACACAACCTGACGTGTGACAGAAGCACTTGACCTGGTAGCTCTGTGAGTTGCCGTGTCCTCTAAAACAGATTCGACGGCGTCCTCCGAGGAGTCAAATGCATCTCAGTTAAAGATGCGAGGAGGACCGCTCTGAGGAGGCCGCTCTGAGGAGACCACGGAGATGGGCGAGGGAGCAGCCTCAGCACCACAGTGCTCCTGTCAGGTCGACGACGGCAACAACAGCTGCCGACTCACTCCTGCCTTCTCCACTCTCGGTTGCCGAGGTAACCGACAACACGGACGCATACTAACTCGCACTAACACATGCTGTAGCGTTGCGCGCGCACCCGTACACAGCAACTCTTCTACTGTAGTGGTATGAGTACAATAGAGCACTTCACACCCACTTGACACAAACGCAAGCAAAAACTCAGTCCGTTGATGGATATAGTGTCTATATAGTGTCTTCATAGACACAGCTGAGGTAGATGGAGACGGTACTTGGACGGCTCAGTGGAACGAACAAGGAATGGCTTTTGTGAGGGTGTGTTTGTGTGTGTGTGTGCGCGGGTCGTATCATCATGACCTCCCTGGAGGTCAGAGGGGGGAGTCAGACAGTGTAAAAACAGCCAACGGCAGCAAGATGTCCCCACCTAGCCTCTCTGAACGCACACCCCAGTCCCCCTAATGCACTGCATTATTGGAGAAACAGCAGAATGATAACCCCAGAACTACACTACTGGATGGCCTGAATATTTGTGTGTGTAAAAGTCTGTGTGTGTGTGTGGTGAGAGAGAGAGAGAGAGAGAGAGAGAGGAGAGAGAGAGAGAGAGAGAGAGAGAGAGAGGAGGGGTATGGATGTGTGTGTGTGTGTGTAGGAGGAGGGGGGGGGGCTGTGTTCATCTCTATGCGTCTGTCTGAGCTTAGGCTTGTGTTGCTTCCTCTCTCTCTGCTATGAAGACAGATGGGTCTGACTCCACAGTGAGGGCACAGGGTACAGCACAGCACAGCGTACCTGGTCCCTCGGGGACCTCCACCACTGGGACAGAGCACACTGCCCCGGAGAACATCGGCCAGTCCACTCTCACACACACACACATCAATCATGCACTTACAGCAGCATGGAACATTGACCACAGTCTGACAGACACTTCCCTCTCCCAGCAAGGCAGTCAGTTCCACTCCTCAGCTTAGCAGCCAACTCTCCCATAACAGCAGCTTGACCAACAGACTCATCCTCCTGTATGATGAGACTACAGCAAACGGCTCTCACCACGTGGGATGCCCGGCGGTGAAGCTATGATTGGAAGGTGAAACACGAGTCCAATGATCTGGTGTCGTGGTGAAGTATTTCCACAGATAAACTGTAGCCGAGCCACAAGGGTACTGTACAGGATTGACCACCCTCCATCCTCCATCCTCCCGCCACCCTCCCTGCCCTCACCTTCAACCTCGCCCGCCACCCCTTTCGGGCCACGGGTGCTAAAGAGGGTGCCAGAGGAGTATAGTGATGAGTCACTCCTTCTCTCCTCTCCTCTCTTTTTTCTAACATGCTCTTGACAGGCACACTGTGGTCAAGCAGACGTTTTTTTACAGAGAGACTCAGTGGATGCTTCTTCCTTGTTAGAGCGGGTAAGGTCATGCTCGCCAGATGCTGAGCTTGTCGCTTCAGGAGCGCTGGCCACTGCAGCTTAATGAGTATTTCTGGCTCGGATGCCGAGCGTGCACAGATGAAGACTGCTTCGAGCTCAACCGGGAAACGTCTCCTCATACCTGGCAACCCCTTCCCTGTCTGTAAGAGGGGAGTCGGCATCTGTCTATAGTCAGGGTTTGTATTTACACTCCCAGTACACACATCACCTCTCTCTTACCAAACTGTGGTCCGTATTCAAATCACAGTACGTGACAGAGCAATACAGCAATGCTTCCCTGTCCAATCCACTGTAACCGGCACTGGGCAAAAGGCTGAGCTTAGCATGTTAGGGGGGATAGCCGCTATGTTCACTGTCCTTTGACAGCTTTGCCAGGACAGGCTTGAGGAGATGTGAGCAGCACTGGAAAGGAATTTGCCTAAGAAGAGAGTTAACAAACTCTCGCCCCTACAGGGGGCCCACGTACAGAATGTAACACATACAAACTCCACTAGAGCCACCTGTCCGCTAGTTTTGTATACAGAATCTCTCTGTGCCCGTCTCAAGGGAATTCATTAAAAAAACAACTGTTGACTATCTCCGCTCACTCCATTAATGAGACCTTAATTGTGCCCCACGTTAGGTAATTCAACAATCAGTTGTTGTGGAGATTCTAATTACATCCTGTACAGAGTTGATTGGTGGTGGCAATCTCATCTAATCCTTGCCCAGGGGACTAATAAAGAGCTGATCTTCTGCTCTGCTTTAGGCGAAAGGGACCAGGATAGCACTACTGTACTTAGATTACACAAGTCATGAAAAATGCAAAGAGAAATTGAAGAGAAACGGAAATGGGGCAGTCGACTATGCTTAATCACACACACACACAGGGTCCATCTGTAGTATGCCAAACTGATACAGCGTAGAACTTGGACGTTTTATTTCCATCGATGCCCACATTTAAGGAGGGGATGTTTTGTGGGAGGGCAGCATAATGTACTACTGGCTTCAACCTTACAGAACTAACATGATTGAACAAGAAAAGTCTAATGTATTATTCATAAATGCCATGAACAACCTTTGCAAATCCACCATGCGTGTAAAGCTGGTCAGGTGTTCGGCTAAACAGAAAAGACACTTTGACCTTTCAGCGCTATCTCAGTAGAAATATTTGTTGATAGTTCCTAAATTTGAAATAGGAGAAGTGTAAAAATAAATGTAGGCTATGAAGCACTATCTTATCTGAAAGCAGAACATGCTGTGCTTGTACAGACCTATTTGTATAAGAAATAATAGCATATGAGATCACTGATGCTGGAAAGATCAAGGTTACTCTTAATGGGTGTTGGTCTCTTGTCCATTTGCCATCTGCTTTAACAGAGGTATTCCTGTTAGCAGCACTTAGCTGAGGGGCAGTCTGTAACATTTTCACCATTAAAACACAACTGGAGTGTTCTGGTATTTTATTTAGATTCAGTCTATTGATAGCTTAGTTATGATTAGACACATTATTGACCATGTGTTTTGGGCATTTGACAAGGTATCCTCTAACTGTCTAAAGCAAGTATATCGATTTGTGTATTTAATTCAAAAGAGAGACCTGTGTATGTTTGTGTACAGTATGCATACACGCATTAGTAGATACACAGCCTCAGAGTGAGAGAGAGATTAATGAACACAAACATGAGAAAATGTCAACAGCTTGAATAATCACTTCAGGGATGTGTCTCAATGAGAGAAAGTGAAAATGTGTCCATAGCTATATCTTTCATTTGAGAACATCCCTTGGGTATGACGCCAGTGCTTGCCAGTCACACAAAGCACAGTGCCCAAGACTTTGATCCAAAGCTTTACTGGATTGAGCTGATTTTTCACCCCAAAGTGGAAAACTACAAATCTCTACCCCTGCCTGCAATGTGAACGTCCCATACACAAGTTCAGAGCATGTGAACTCGCATAGGCATACAGTTTGAGCAATGTTTGTGACAGTAATTGCGAATGAATGCTCATTTTGTTTTGAGCAGGTAAAAAATAATGAGATAAGGCATTGCATCCGGTCGTCATGAAGTTTCAAGCTGTCGACCTTGCCTATGTATCCACGGAAACTGCAAGGTATCAACACCGACGATGTGCTTAATGTTACTGAATTTAGCATGACTTGACATGTTATTTTAACACGAGCCTAAGTAGAAGTGTGCTTAATACTCATTATCGCATGCGTGTATCCACTACAGCGACTATAGCGGACTGTGCGCGCTAATTAGTTAATTACCTGTCACCGACTTCTCAAAAGAGTTGATGATGACCTTGACAGCAGTGTGGAATGTAGCCTACCTGACAAAACTAACAAAACTTTCCGTGTGAAAAATTCAACTCTCATCTCAAATCTTAAAACAACGTGCCACACCCACATTTGGTATCTGACGCAAAGCTCACACCATTAAAACAATAACATAACTAATACCCTGTAAGACAACGATATTTGAAGTCGTGGGTTAAACTGATAAACAACCCACGATTGAAACATGATACAACTTGAGACATTTAACATAATATTTTTCTAGACGATCTCCAAACTATCCAATGCACTGGATGTCATCGCACGTCATCTATCTAAACAGCCATCAATTCAATTCAACACTTAAAACAGGGATACGGTTAGTTATAAACGTGTCACATTTAACTCTTAAAGCACATAACTTTGTTGCACCTTGAATACATTCAGCAAACGATGGTATAGCCCACAAAAAGAACTTTTGGATCAAAATGCATTCAGCCGTTTTCAACTTCGAAGACAATGTGAACATTTACACAACATTATATTGCATTCAAAAGAGTGCATTTTGTGGTCGTGCGTGCACAAAGGCAGGCGCGCCTTTGCAATCTGATAGCTGAAAATGATTTTATTTCGCAATCATTTGTCTCACCTTGTTTGACACACTTTAGGCGAAAGGGGTCTTTACAGTGTTTGACCACTGCGTGGACGTCCCTAATGGTCAATCCGGCCACAGGCGTATCATTGACCTCAAGGAGTAGTTCGTCTTGGGACAGTTTGCCGCTCTGGTAGACCACCTTGCCTGGTGTAACCTCACCGATGTAGGCAAACTGTCCATTCTCCGCGCCTCCTTTCAACTCGAACCCGAGCTCTCCTTCTTTATTCCTGCAAAAAACACTCTCGTGGACTTTGTTGGTCCAGTGGTTTTTCTTTTTCAGGTTTTTGGACATGGCTAAACAATTGCTTTCACACGAGAGCACCCATTCATTAAGTTGTAGGTCCTGTTCGCGTCCTTAGTTTCGGCTCCCCAGCTAGATGGAGGATAGTTTCAACAGTCGCCAGGGGTAGTATCCATGTCAGCAAAGGACATACAGCAGCTGGCTCAGCCTGCGTTGCTGTACTGCGAGCAGCTCTACACAGTTACAGCCAACTGACCCGGATGTGAAGTCTGGAGGAGGAGAGAGGAAGGCTCTCCCAAATCCCAAGCTTTCCGTGGAAAGAAAAAGGGAAAGAAAGTAACGGTATTTCCACTGGCATACATACTGTAGTGACGCAGCAATTTCAGTCTGCATTTTTTGCGAGCCGCTTCAAACCTTTGCAAGACATGGGTTCCTGCGTTTTAACTCTTAAGTTGTAAAACTTGTTAAAAAAAATACCATAGGCAACTCCAAAGTTACACCACATACCTTTGTTTCCATAACAAAGGAACAATGTTGTGGTCTAAAATAACATAAATACAACTACAACTTGAAAACAATGAAGAAGAAAAACAAAAACATTATACTGTAAGTCTGTAATACTCTATGCTGATAATAAAAGTAACTGATGATGACCTAGACTCTCAAACTACAGAGAAAACAGTATGAAACAGAAGATCCTTTGAGTTGTCTCTTTGTTCTTTTAATAGTGCATTTCAGAGGGCATGCAGCTTGACAGTATTTTCATTGAATATTTTAGGAACTTGTCCTATTCTGGTTCACAGTTTCAGGCTTTAGACTGTTGTGCATGTTTTATGACAGTATTTTCGGTCTCTTACCATTTCAAATGCAGTATTACTGACTGACCCCAAGAATCAGCATTAGATTATAAATGCACTCATAGTATTTGAATAAGAGACTACCTTTGCTATACCAGTTTAGATTATGTGTTTTATTCTTGCATAAGTTTAGTTGTATTCTCTCAATACAACACATTTACATTCCTATAAACATCTCTTCTCTATATAATCCTACTTTAAACAATGCCCAAGTCCTGCATGCACAGAAACCACAGCTGAGAAAACAGCGAAGTTTCCACCGACATCTCATTCGGCGTCTTCGAGAAACACTTTGAGAACAATGGATGGACGTTGGGTCTTCTCCCTGGCAGTTGGAGATTCTCCCTGCATTCCAGAGGTGGGAGGACTGTGTCACGGAACGCCGGGAAAACAGAGAGCGAGGGGAGTATTTTAACAAGGGCAGGAATTCCGTGGATGCAGTGTTTGAACAAGGAGAGGAATTCTCTGCGCGTGGCAAATTTGGTGCTGAGTAGCGCTGACTGGCGACATGGGGAGGGAGAGGTTTGGGGCTGGAACAACACTGTGGGATTGCCTATTAAGTGTGGCATGCAGGGTGGGCTCTGGCACAGTGTATCTATGACTAAAGCGTGATGATTGTGTGCGTTTCGTGCACAAAATGTCGCCACACTGACATCTCAGGCATGCACACATCCACATACACACACGCATGGACACTAGGGTTAGGTTTTATGGTAGTACATTCTGTGGGTGCTACTGTTTGTGGGACTGTGGTCTGTGTCACTGTAACTTAATGTAATGATTATGACAGTGGTAATTTCAAGGTAATTAAAGCCAACCAGGGCAAAAGCCAGTGTCCGGATATTTTCAGTGGAGAAGATGTGGTATTATGCAGAATGATTGGAGCTATTCTGTGTCTGGCCTTCTGTGTGGCTACGTGTTGTGACATTCATTGTAAATCCAATCGGTTTTATTATTGTCCATTTGGATGCTTGAGGTTGAATCTCTCACTATGGGATGAAAAGAGAATCATTGAACGGAGCACGTTTGTTGCAGATCCTCAGAAGGGCAAGGGGATACTATAAGGAACAGAGTGCTTTTGTATCAGTTGAAGTGTTTCTTTTTCCACCATCTGCTTGGCCTAGCTGCCTGTTGATGGTTCAGTCTCTTTCCCTCATGCCCCAAGGATATCGATAAGCCAAGAGATGTGGGTATCACCCAGATGTAGTTACCAAGTTATTACGGTTCCACTGGCAAAGGGGCACACGGGCAAACAGACACACATACACCGTTTTCGTACATACACACACTCACAAGCACACGCATTCATACCCAAGGGGACGAGGAGCCTAGTGCTCGTGCTCCAAACGAGCACAAACAGGTCAGAGAGACGAGAGTGGAAGTGTGAGAACAGCAGCAGCGCATACGAAGCCTCGGCCCCTCAGTCTCAAGTGACAGATGAATCCGTTACTACATCTAATCTCAATGAAACACATGGGGGGAACTGTTATATTATTCATGTCTTTGAATGTGGCTCGCAGAAGAACCCTATTTTTGACCGATTCTGACTTAGTCTATAAAGGGAACTCACTGAGGGTTTACAGTGTATGTGCAGGAGACTGCTCTGGGCTCTGAACTCAGGGCCCCATAAGCCCCTTTGTTCGCTGAGCCGAAGCCCCTTGCCACACACTGCACAACTTATTTTTAGTCCCGCCACTGTACTTACAGTGTGTGCCTTTGTGACAGGCGTCTCCTAGTCGTAGAAAAGGTGGTGATGGATGAGAATCAACCTGACAACTCCTGCTCTTCTTTAAAGTCCTCCACCACCCCAATCCCTTCCCTGTTATTTCTCCTGCTCTCCCCTTTCCTTCAGCATAGGGCAGCTCAGCCCACGGCTGCATCGACTGGAGGATATATTTAGGGACTTTTACGGCAAGTGATTGAAGTTGGAATCACAGCCTAGTTGGGGGCCAGGCACTCTGGAGACGCTCACTAAAAAGCTCTGCCACCACAGGGCTGCTGGACACAGAATGAGGACAGGCTCTACTCACTCCCGGCATCCCGCCGCCACCACCTCCCTCTCTTCTCTCTCTCTCTCTCTCTCTCTGCCACCCTGCCTGGCTGCCTCTCTCGATCCCTGCATGTCTCCCTCTCTCTACACCTTCTTACCTGCCTGCCTCCATCCCTTCCTCTCTGCTTCTTTTCCCCCTCTCTCTCTGCCTCCCTACTACCCTCCCTCCCTGCCTCCCTCCCTGCCTCTCTGCTCCCCCCCCCTCTCTCTCAGCCTCCCTACTACCCTCCCTCCCTCTCTGCTACTGCCTCCCGTCCTCTCAGCCCACTGGGAGATGACTTCCATTCCCTTGCCAGGTCTTGTTACCAAGTTTAAACATGGTTAAAGCAGTCTGAGAGCGAGCCTCCCGCCACTCCTGTACTGGAATCTTCTACTGCTCTCCGTCCCTTACGAGGGAAAGCACACACACACTCACACCAATACACACACACTCACACCAATACACACACACCAATACACACACACTCACACCAATACACACACACCAATATACACACACTCACACCAATACACACACACACCAATACACACACACATGCAGGCACACACAAAGCGGACACAAATCACACAGCACAAAAACGCCAAAGAGAGAATGCTCATAAAATACGTCCTAAAGTTGCCATTCTTAGAACCTAACCCTCATCTCTGACTTGAGCTGTGAGTTGTTTATCTGATATGTACAGCAGCTTTCACCAGGAAACAGGAATCACATCACAGCAACAACAATGACAGTCTGAGAGCCATCAAGCTCGGAGATCAGCAGCCATCCAGGGTTAAAAAGGACAAGTTTTGACAGGTTAGCAGGACCGCAGACCCCGTCAGCTTGGCATTCAAACCACCAGTCATGTGGTTTGAATGCCCGGTTGGTGTGTTTAGCATTGGCTCTCTCTCTCTCTCTCTCTCTCTCTCCCCACGTCCCTCTCTCACGTCCCTCTCTCCCTCTCTCTCCCTCTCTCTCTCCCTGAGCGTGGGCTGAGTGAGTGCCACGGCCAGGGCGATGCGATAGCTGTGAATGATCGGGCGGCCTCTGGTCAGCTTCCCCTGAGGTCTCCTCTGTAGTCCTGTCACATAGACAGAGGCCGCTAAAGGCTCTCATTGATCTAGTCCTCAAGGGGCTCTCTTACAGACCTCCAGCCACGGGTGCATCCTTGTCTTATATGACTACAGTACACAACACTGTATAGAATACATGTCACTGCTGTTCATGTGCACGAGTCTCTTTAAGAGTCTTTATGGTTACATGTCATCATAAATATTTATGATACTTGGACGTTGATTACATATAGAGTGAATCACCAGAAAGAGGTGATTTGTGTTCAGTCTTAAAACCCTGATGCCCCAGCATCCAACACAGGACAACCAGACAAACGTTATTGACAAACCGCACTTCAAAATAAGTGTTTTCGAAAGAGTCCACGACCTAGATATCAAACTTGAAACCGGCAAGACTCCAAAACCTCCGTTCTGCAGCCCTCCCACACTAATCAATGGCACTCCAGTCTTGCTTTCTCTCCTCTCTGCTCCCTGCGTCCTCCCACAAGGCTTCTGAAAAGCTAACACCTCGTCTACCGTACCACCTCGTCTCTGACGCTCTGCCATCCCACATCTCAATTATTCATCTCGGATTCCTCATTTCTAAGTGCGAGCAGCACAAGTCACTAACCCCGGTCAATAAATATTTCCATTGCCAAGATTAGATGATTTCAGATGGCCCATATATGAAATCCTGTTTTTTCTCACCGTAAATCTGTCTCGGGGAGAGTATGAAAGACTGTCTCACAGACACACTGGGATAGAGAGAGAGAGAGAGAGCGGAGGAGTAGGAGGGAGGGAGGGGGGAAAGAGATGCTTTAGTTCAACAGTGACCCCTACTGTAGAGTGCTGTTAGCCTGTCGCGTCCCAGCCTCCCTCCTTCCAGGTGCGATCAGAGCACAGAGTGTGTGGAGACAAGCCGAGAGACAGATGTGGGGATGTTCAGTATTCAGACTGAATCCTTCCTCCTCCCGGAGGACAAGACTATGTTTACCACCGCAACACTTGTCTGACTCGCCGTCTGTGTGTCCATTTGTGACGTCTGTGCCCTTATCTGTCTGTGGTGTTCTACATGGCTGCCTCACGTATGGAATGCCCTGCTCCCACAAAACTCACTGATCCAGGGAACAGCTAATCCAGCCTAATCCCCACCTCGACCGTCCGTGAGTGACAGTCGTAATCCAGAGTCAAGGCCCGTCGCCGGGGGCCACCATCAATAATCTACTTGGCTTGACAGTGTCATACCCTCTGTGGCTGCACCCCTGGTTCCTGGTGTCCCCTGGCCTGGCTTGGTCAGGCCCAGCTTGTCAACGGCACCACATGTTTTATGTGCCCTTCGCCGCAGTTAAGAATAATCACAGATTCCATGGTGCCTGAAAGATTTAGAGGCCTTCGCCTTCCAGCGGAACCGTCCCTCACTGAGTTAGGAGCAGCTTCCCGAGGCTGCCAACCAACATATCCATCACTCGCCTGTCCAAAGAGTCCCCCCCCGTCCTGTCCAGACTAACCCTATTCAAGTCTCACAAGTTGCCGGAAATATTCATGAGATCCATTAAAATAACTAACTGTTCTACCACCAAAACACAAGGGTTGACTAGATTACCATCACTTTGAATATTTATCGAGGTAAGGGAAGATCAAAGAGTTTTCTGCGTGCAGTGAAGGCAAGGATTCGCACTGAGCCGTAGAAACACTGAAAACACAGTGGAGTGCGTGTTCGGCAATGAGTTGATGTTTATTAAATGATTTTGATGTTGATTTAAACAGGCACAAGGGGTTTATGTGTGGCCCACCATGAGGGCCTTGACTGGAGGTGTAGGGGGAGGTCTACATTTATATCATGAACTCTGAAGGCTCCTCTTAAGATTAAGGACATCTTTTTACTGAGTGTGGTTGAGTGACATCACATATTATATTTTAGATTCAGTCCATTCCAAATGTCTCAACCGGATCACAAGGAACCCTAGGATAGTATGTTGCTCCAGTTTTAGAAGTAAAGTAGCAGATCTCAGACTATTTCATCTTAAGATAAACTCTCCCATCAACATTCAGACAGAATGAGCCATTGCCTTGTCTTGTCTGCGCCCCCTAGGTGACAACCACTTAAGATTCTGGACAGACAGGCTGAGATAAAACAATGGAACGAAACTTTTTCTCTCTCTCGAGCTCCTGAGAAACCGTACAAAGACGAAGCCAGAGGAGGGCACAGGGAGAGTGGTCGATTAAACGAGGTATAGAGGAAGGAAAGAAGTGGAGGGAGGGCATCCATTACTGCTCGCCCTCCCCTTCTTTTCATTGAATGAACTTCAACTGCTGTTTCCTCGAGGTATTCGTCTGCAGGACTGACGTGTGAGTAAGTTAATAGATCCCCCCCCCTCCTCTCGGCCCTCGCCCCCCAACACCTCTGCGGTGGAAACAGCCCTCATGTTTCCCAATGAGCTGACATCGGGAGCGATGGTGTCCCTTAGGTCATCAGGGGGGTGGGACGGGTGCTCGTCACTTCTGCCTGTCCTGACTTCACCTTGCTGCCTGAGGGAGAGAGAGAGAGAGAGAGAGAGAGAGAGAGAGGGGGAGAGAGAGATAGAGAAGTGGAGAGAGAGAGAGAGAGAGAGAGAGAGAGAGAGAGAGAGAGAGATAGAGAGAGAGAGAGAGGAGAGGGAAGGGAGGGAGGGAGGGAGAAGAGGGTGAAAGAAAGAGAGGGAAGTGGAGAGAGAGAGAGAGCAGAGAGAGAGAGGGAAAGAGAGGTAAAGAGAGGGTGAGAGAAAGAGAGGGAAGTGGAGAGAGAGATAGTGAAAGAGAGAAAGACAGAGAGAGAGACGGAGGGAGGGAGCACAAAGCTTGTCTAGCTGAGCACAGATATTGATCGTCATGATAACAACAACAACAAAAAAGGATTCTGTTCTGACTTGGTCTGCCCCTCAGTTGTCACTGGTCAGATCCATGTCAAGTTCAATTTACAGGAAACCAAGGACACAGAGGGAGCCATTCATTATGTCTTATCGCAGGTTGAGCCGAACGTGTTGTGGGAGACAGAACCAAATTGTTTTGAGAAAAAGGCAATGAACTAGGGACTGAATCTGGATGCAGCAAACTTAGTGGGCAGAGGTGCTGTGTGTCTTATCAGAGCAGTCCAGGGTTGCATCTCAGATGCAGGGCTGATGGAAGCTGTGAGTATGCCCTGCTTAAGCTGGTGCCCTGGCATAGCATAACAGGAATGCTATCAGGTAGTGCGGAGTGAAAGCTTTCCATTCCCTTCATTCTACATTCATTCATCTTTGAAAACATGAGACTGAGATGAGATAGTGTCTAAGAAATCTCAAAATGGATCAAAAGTTGAGATACTGTGTATGAATGTAAAACATAAATGTTCTTTCTCTCCCTTTTCTCTCTGTCCTCCCCTGTCCCTCTCATTGCCCTCCCTCTCCCACCCATCTCTCTTTGTCTCTCTCTCTTTCCTCCCCCATCTCTCTTTGTCTCTCTCTCTTTCCTCCCCCATCTCTCTTTGTCTCTCTCTCTTTTCTCTCCCATCTCTCTTTGTCTCTCTCTCTCTTTCCTCCCCCATTCCTGTTGTTGTGCAGGCATACCCAGATCTGCTATGAAGGAAATATTCCGCTCTGATATCACGCTGACAGATTGCTTTCCACACCAGGCAAGATGGCTGCTCAAAGCTCTGTCGCTAATTCCCCAGGACACGCTCGCTGTGGACCAAAACGTTCAGCTTCCCCCCTCTCCCCGAGAAGGGGAGGCGGTCTAATATTAGACCAGGAAGTCCAGCGGGCAGGCAGCGTTGGAGGCAAAGCCCTGGGCCCCTAAACACACTCCTCCTCCCACAGAATCACAGCCTCGCAGCACAGACACAACTCATAGTCAGAGGCAAATGAAAGACCTTGCCAAATACCTGTTGCATTCTAGAGGATGAGTTAATTGACTAGCAGGGATGAGTGGTGGTCGAGGGATGATGGGTGGCTCATTTCGCAGGGTGTGACTGATGTCCGGGGACGTACACTGTGATGATATGTCGTGTGGAGCAGCAGTGTAGCGAGTCAGCCCCCATGGTGATCTGGGTTCTGGGTTGAGAGAGAAGCAGCTGAAGGAAAGAGATGGAGAGTGTCGGGAGCAGGGATGTCTACCCTCTGGGCATCATTAGTTGGAAGAACACATATCATTTTGATATTGGCCTTTGTCTGCTGAGCAGAATTGAATCTTTTATTAAATAACGGCCCGAATCCAATCATGAGAATCCAGAGACACGCAGAGAGGAAGACAGAGGAGGAGAGACCCCAAGGGAGAAATTACAGACTGCTGTGTATTTTACCTCCAGCATACACACACACACAGTACACACACACACACACACACACACACACGGTACACACACACAGTACACACAGACACAGGGTGTGCTGTCATTTGGTCAATTAGAGGGAAGAAATACGACAGGCTATGATAGAGCTGTGCTTCCCTCGTTAGAGGCGTATTTGAAGTGACCTACTTGCACAGAAAAAAACTGTCGGGAAATAGGGAAAACGTTTCCCAAAATGGCATCCTTATCTGTGCCTCCCAGTGTCATTTGGAAATGGGATAGAACCAGTGAGATGGCCAGGGAGGGTCTTTCTAATATGCTGTCATCACACTTCCATGCATTTTATGGCCAGTACAACAGTGGGGGGGTTGACTTTTACTGACGCTGTTGCTAATAGAAACCACCCTCCCCACCCTCCCCACCCTCCCCAGCACTCACACTAACCCACTGACACACACACACAGAGACATCACACACTCCGAGAAACATACACACACATTCTAAAAGTACCCACCAACGTTGGAGGAAGAACTGTCACTGACTAGTGACTGACGTGGGATTACAGAACACAAGGTTCTCATAAGGATTATCCTCATCCCCTCCTACCCTGACGCTCTTATTCTCTGTCCCGGCCTCTCTCTCCGGCTCTCAACTCCAAATGGTTCACATTACTCAAAAGAGTTTTGCCCTCCAGCATATGGATTTCTGTCATAAGTACAAATTTGAACAAGGTCACTTGATCTTGAATAAAATTTACTTCAGACTCATCCCTTTGTAACATTTCTCCTTTAACTGGAGCGTGAATGCACAGGTGAATCACCTTTCATTCTTTTTCTCTCCAGACTTACTGAGCCTTTAACCACTTTACCACTGAATCACTGAATAAACACTCTGGGCTAATTGAAATCGTATTGGACAAACAGCTACTTTAGTTAATCGCAAAATGTGACAATGTAAAGTCAGGCACACAACAAAGAGTAATGAGGATGGAGACAGGAAATGGGAGGAGAGTAGAGGGGACACCTCTCGGACACAGAAGTCGAGAGAAATACAGGAGATCTAAAATAAAGGGGACGGTGCAATTGTGTGGAGGTCTCCCGCTGTTAGTTTGGAGTAGTGCTCCAAGATGGAGGCAGTCTGCCCCGAGGGAAATGGGTTTTTCTTCAGTCAACAACAACAGTGAAGCAGGAATACAAATGAGAAATTCATAAGTAGTACCGCTGCCAAAGGCCTCAAAGCACCTTGTTAAATGAAAGACCTTGCTTGGTGCTGTAAAAAGAAAGGTGAATTAAGTGCCGGGCTCGGTGGTGTGAATTTCCAATGATGAGGAGCCTCTCAGTTCTTCTGTCTTAAAGGTCGGTGAAGAAGGTTAAGCACACTCATCAACCGTAGATCAGAGCGATTACCATTATGACATACTCTTAAATGCTAGTAGGAATGTGAACAGCAGGTAAGTTCAATGTGTTGTGTATATGGATATCATATCAACTCCACCACAGACCAGTGACCTGGGGTTGGGGGGGGGGCTTGGGTTCCTCTGCAGTAAGTGACAGTGTAGAAGCAACTGGTAGATTTGAAACTCAGGGGTCCTGGATGTCATGCTGTATGTCATGTGTTAGTGTCTCGTTAGGAAGGGAAAGTCATAGAGTACCTATTATGGCTGTGTATGGCTGTGAGAGGATAGCACTAGCTTTGGAGAGAGAGAGCGATAGAGAGATAGAGAGAGAGAGAGAGAGAGAGAGAGAGAGGGAGAGTGGTTTGGCTTGGTGCAGGAGGTATCACAACCAGCACTGACGTACGTTTCCAGAGACATTTTCACGCATCTCCTTTTTCCCATCTGGTGAAATGTTCCCGTGTTCTCCTCCTCCTGCAGACATGAGAGACGTTGTATTTCCTCGAGATCACTGTGGGTCTCCACGACTGCTGATGCACCAGAAGGTCAGGGAAACAATTTCAGCACAACAGGCTGACAATGCCATGATAATACACACAGCAGAACTGCAAAGGTCACTGGGACCTCTGACTTTAAGAGACCTGACACACAACAGTGTTTGTCCACAGAGCCGGGGCTACATGCAGCCAGTCTGCCTCACTGACCCACTCATTCCACTTCAGTCCACCTAGAAGAGCTGTTAGCAGCCTTCCTTCCAGGCCTAACTCACTCAGGTCCCTGTCTCGTTAAACATACTGAAGGTGGATGTCCAAAACAGAACCCTGATCACTAGCTCATAATAACAGCGTGAAGGACATGCTGGCAGATAAGAAGTGAATGACACAGACTTTCTCTTTTAAACATCAACAAAATGAATCACCACACTGGTTTCCTTAAAAGCAGGAAAGTTGACAGCCTCAGCTTTGGCATCAGAAAAGAGAGAGAGAGAGAGCTGTAGGATTCAAGGTAGTGTTGTTATTGGTGAGGATAGACAGACAAGGTTGTATACTCTAGACTAGCAAATACACACAAATTCAGAGCTGCCGCATGTGTGTGTGTGTGTGTGTGTGTGTGACAGAGACAGAGACAAAGAAAGAGATATATAGATAGCGCTAAAAAGTTAGAGAGAGAGAGAGTGTGAGTGAGTGAGAGAGAGAGAGGAGGAGAGAGAGAGAGAGAGAGAGAGAGAGAGAGTGATTATGTGTCTCCCTCTTCCTAGACCACACAGCAGGATGTGGGGGTGACAGATCTCTCTAGCCTTGAGTGCCAGGGACCCGGTTGCTGGGTGTGCTGATAACGCAGGCTGGGCTAATTAATTACCTGCTTCTGCCTTCATCCACCTGAGCTAACATCCATAGCCAGTCCCAGGGACAGAGCCTGCAGTACAGCTAGAGATGAGGAGGGTCGGAGGAGGCCTTCTCTGGACCAGGCTCACAACCCCCCATCCCCCCTCATCTGTCTTCTCTGTAGACAAAGTCAACTACTCTGGGCCTGACTACCTCACTGTCACCACAAAAAAATTGAGATGCAAAAAGGGCATGTTTTTTTGTGGTTCTATTCCAGCATTCATCACGTGGACACTCAGAGTGACAGTGCAGTAATTCACTCGTGGGTTTTCTCAAGGATAGCTCTTCACAGGGGCGGGTTCCCCGTGTCGGCGCCTGCCCCAGACGGTAATGTATAGCTTCAAAGTGTGAATTAATTCTCTCGGCTTTGCGGGTTATTTACCAAGGCTGTCTTTACGACGATGTGTTGGCTTGATGTGTCTCTGTGATTGGGTTGCAGCCCCCTGCCCCCCACGCCCCTGCTTCGCTGTGAATCTCCAGAATTTTACGCTCCGGCGTTTTACTGATGACTGAATTAACATGGAGCCCTGCAAACCTATCGTCCAACGCTCCTCAAGCTCAATTTTCCTTTTTCATTATCTTGGAGAATAAATATTCCGTAACGCACACGACGCGAGCCTCCCATTCGTCATATTCCCATCTTTCATCAGCTTTTTAGACCTTGTAGAAAGAATAAGTGTGATAACTGTGTGTGTGCCTGCGTGTGTGCATGTATGTGTGTCAGGATACAACTTGACTTATTGTTTCGTTGCCCAAGCAGACATAATGATCTGCAATGCATCGTTCATCACGTTCTTTGGGGCCATCAACCAAAGTCACACACACACGTCAACACACACACATGTACACACTCTTGCATAGTTATTTGAAATGATATGGAAAAAAAGTAACTTACGACTTCCCTCGGGTCCTCTATCAGCCATTAAGGGATGTTTGGACAGGTGTGTTTCAGCGGGACCACACCCTGATGATGACCATGGTGTTTTGGACTAATCCCAATACAAGGAAGTACAGTACCGGACTCAGCAGTCAATCACATCATCACTTCGGATACAGAGCCTTCACTCTGAAGTGTCTGTGTGTGTCTGTGTGTCTGTGTGTGTCTGTTGTGTGTGTGTGTGTGTGTGTCTGTGTGTGTCTGTTTGTGTGTCTGTGTGTGTTTGTGTGTCTGTGGCTCCAGTGCTGTTACTAGTAGTAGTCTGTCTGAGCTGGTCTGGGAGTCCTAATCTACAGAGGTCACAAACTCAGTTTCACAGAGGGTCCTTATCGGAGCCAAACCCCACACTGACCCTGGAACAGGGCTCACCCCAGCAGCCCTGATCCACACACAAAGAGGACTGATGCTAATTACAGATCTCAGATCCACAAAGTAGATATACTAGAATTAAATCAACCATTTCTGTCTCCCTATTGCCCCCCCCTACAAATATGAGTCTGTGTCCTTAGAATGTTCTCTGCACCTCTCCAAACCTCTCATTACAGATTGTAATCAGCCTGAACTTTGGCCAAGACCCTGCTCCTCCAGAGCTCTGTCCTGGCAAGGTGCATGATGGGCTCTCTCCCAGAGATACAGGCCAGGATCCGGGAGGGCCAGGAGCTGGGAGGGCCAGGAGCTGGGAGGGCCAGGAGCTGGGAGGGGGCCTGAGGGAATCAGGTGCATGTTGGCCGGCCCGAGCGTGATCTAAAGGGGGAAGGATGGTTGGACTGGGGATGCATGTTCCCATCGGACGAGGGATGGAGAGGAGACAAGGAGACACAGAAGGGCTGCAGGGAGTGATACAAGAGGGAAAGTGTGTGTGAGAGAGGGAGAGAAAGAAAGAGAGAGAGGGAGCGATGGGGGACAGTGACAGACAGAAAGAGTGCTATATCCTAATTACTTTCTGGGAGTAATCCATAATTGTTTACACAAGCTGCTCATACTTAACACAAAGTCATTACAGCCAGCGGGAGATTAGAAATGAGGCATTGCCCAAACACAAAAGTGTGCGTTATAACAGTAACAGGGCGCTGACTATGTGGGTGCGTGTGTCAGACGTGGTGTGGACTGAAGTCTCATTGACTCCCTTCACCCTCCAGGCCTCTCTCTCTTTCTCTGTCCACACCCACGCAGCAAACACAATTCATGTTCCCCTTGCGCTCCAGTTCCTCACCAGACACGCTGACCACCAGCATTCTCACGGCTCGTTCGACATGCAGGGGCTTCTCATTCACAGTTCCACCACTTGAAGAAAACGCTAGAAGAAACGCTTACAAAAGAAGACAAATTCAGTCAGTATAGAAGGTCCCCGCTCTTGTGCTGTATTTTTTTTTAATGAAGGATGGGATATTAATTGAATCAAATGTGTAAAGGAATGTCCTGAGAAATAAGTCCAATATCACTTTCAGTCCTGTGATTGTAGGCCTGTGTCTGTAAGCCAAAGGTCTCAACCCTGTAATAGAACAGGTCCTGGAGGTAATTCAATCATTCATATTTGATATGTTGGAAGGTTCTGACTGGTCTAGAGCTTCAAGTGATACAAAAAGAGTATGTTTGGCAATTGACGCAAGATTCTTTCTTGATCTAGATTTTTTTGGTCATCGTTTTCAGGTTGAGTAAAATAGCATGTTTGTGAATTCTGCATGTTCGTAGCTAAAGGAAAATCTAAGGAGAATCCAAGGTATTATGTCAGTTTCTTAAACTCAAATGGCAAATAATACAGCGATGAAGGAGTGGAGAATCCATACTGCCATCTAGTGTTCAGAATGTGAACAACTTTAATTTGAGGTTAGCCTCTGAAATTTGAATGCCTTTTGAAAGGACAGTAACCTACAAAAGCATAAATGTAAACTTCCACAAATACACATACAGTAGTCATCAGGGCACATAAATAAATCATTATATTATTATCATCAGGGTTATGGATGGGTCATTATATCATATTGATTAAAACACATTCCATTGCACTAATCAGTCCACATTTTGCCAGACTCTTCCATTGATTCCTGTCATCTCGACTGTCTTCGAATCGTGGGCTTATCAGGTCTGATTAAAGCTACATTTCACGGCCACTGCAGAGCCCAAGGCTCATAACGCTAATCCACTTATGCTTTTCTAATTACTGGAGTGCGACAGAATTGTGAACGGAGAACATTTCAATTCCTTTTTCAGATGATGTGGAGCACGTTCAGAGAACCCCCTCGTCCTCCCAGGATGCAACTGTGATAGGACGTGAGTCCTGACGAGCTCCTCGGACAGACCGAGGACACCGTGTGGAGAACGAGACCCTCTCGACTGTCAGTAAACGAGGAAGCGCGGTTGAGCCGTGATGGGACTGATGAGAAGGATGCTGGAGGGAACAACTCCCTCCACACACACGAACAGGTCTGTGGCTTTCTCCCTGAGCCTTTATGGTACACACAGGGACACGTTCATCCCACGTTACAACACACCTGTGTGTGTATAGGCACACACACACACAAGTCAGGCTGTTTCTGAGGAGCCAGCAACATACAACCAGACATGAACTTGAGAGCCCAAGGTGAATAATGGATTTCATAACATTGAGTCTTCGGTCCGGTTTCACAGACTTAATCCGATTATCAGTTTTAATTCAAGCAGGGCTACACAAACATCCAATTAGAGAGAGCCTATCAGCCTACCAGTGCTTGTCCAACAAAGTAGCATTTATCTAGACAGGAAGCCATTTGTTTCATATTTTGTATTAATTTTCCCTGAAATAGAACTGCAAGTCTAGCACTGCAGCAAACAGGCAGCCAGAGAGACCAGGTCATAGACCTCTCATCTTCTCATTGGCAGGCTGATGTCAATCATACGTACTCTCTCAAGCATGTGGTTGGATGCTGTACCGTTTCCACGGGCAACTGCCACCGTTATCTCATGGAAAGTGGCGCTGTGCCAGCGCGCTCTGAGATAGGAAGCTTTTAATAGAGCGTGTGAAGTTTACCGCTTTCTGTCAGTTAACAGCCGCGGAGAGTCTGATCGGCCCACTGGCCTGGGTCGGTCTCCTCACCTGGTTCTGGAACCAGGCCTGCTGTTTACACAGAGCACAGGCATGACGATGGCATCCCTGACTATCAATATGCTCTCACTGCCAGAGCCAGATGATGGTGTTGTGTTCAGGTGTACTACAGGCTGGTATGGCCTGGACCACCTGCTAACCTGTGGGCGAAACACCCGTCTCAAGAGGATATAGACATGAAATGTATAGGCCTACATACTAACATCTCTTCTGAAAAAGGGGACATCTGGACAACAATCACAAGAAGAATGTAAAATTCAAAAGTATTTGAAATACTTGAAATATAACACGGCTGGCTTGTTTTCTGAAGCTGTTTACACAAGGTCACACCATGACTTTCCATTTTCGAATGAAGTGTTTTAGTCATTTCTGCTAATTGCGTGTTGTGTCCCTCCTACGTTACACCATGCTGATGCTATTGTTTTCCAGCTGTAAGCCCCAGAGGGACAGCCAAAAGCTCGTCTTTCAGCCAGTAACATTCCTTCTTCTCTTTTTTTCCTTGTAAAATGCTGTTTGAAGGTTATTTTTGTTGTGTTCACCATGAAAGGGTTGTAATGAAATCCTATTTGACATGCAAATCTATATTTGGAGCGAACCCGCCAAATGTACCCATGAAGACCTTTCTTTCACACTGCCCCTCTGCAGTCATTAGTAGGGCTGAGCTGGCCTATTACAAACGCCTGATGCAACCTTTCAGCATTAGTGTCCTCCTTAAGTTAAACAATACAAACATTATTCCAAACAAGGTTACACAGAGGTGAATGTTTTTTTTAATTCAATTACTTCTCAGCTTTGGTTTGAGTTGGGTAGAGACAGCCATTGAGCCAATCAGCTCACTGCTCAGCATAAACACGCTCCACTTTGAAGCATTTATCACGTGACAGAGTAACAGTTGAAATACACTGCCTCATGGCTGCAAAAGAGTTGCTTATATTTTCTAGATTCTGCCAGCTTATAAATAGCTCAGCTGAAGCATCAACATGGACCTCAACATGGACTAAGACTTTTGTCCATTCAAATGTGACCTAAGTAATGGTAGTGAATGATGTATATATTTTATCATGTGACATGTCAACCTATCCTATACAGAATGCAAAAGTGCAACGATTCTGGACGAAAGTGACATCAAATCGAAGGCGTATCTTCATTCTCTACAGAGGGAGGAGAGTGTGGAAAAGTTCCATAGCTATCCTTTAGGGGGAGCTGTGAGTTAGGGAGTCAATGTTCACTCGATTATTACTGGAAAGCCCAAGGGAAAAGGACCACAGTGTCTGTTTTGCCATTGCATGCGCCTAATTGTAACTCTATTTTGATAACAAGCACATTGTTTACGACTGTACACTTAGCAATTATATCACCTCAGTCTCTCTCCCAGAATAAGTTGCTAATGTGCAGCAAACCACTTGGACAGACAAATGGTTGTTTTCTCTTGTGTATAAAAAAAGTCTTAATGTTGTTAACAAGTCTTGTGTCACATACACACACACACAAAACACACACACAAAACACATACACACACTCTCAATCACACACACGTACTTCCTACTTGTAATTTCCAGAATGCCAAAGATGGGGAAAAGAAACCAATCATAAGCCTACATTATGAATAATGTATCTCCATGTCCACAGAAAAGAGATGAAGGAGCTGAAATGAGAAAGATGGATAATTACTGTTTCTGTGTATTGATTTTGCTTTGCCTTGGAGAATTTGTCCCTTCCGTAATTAGGTTTAAGATTACACAGGAAGTGCCTCTAAATGAACAATTATCATATTAATTATGGATGAGGGATGCCTGGACCCATCCCAGGCATCCATTAATCACTGTAACCATCTACGCCTCTGTTGTTGAATAGATATAATGCGCTGGGGATGTACTGGGTCGTAAACAGCATGACCACCATGGATACTCACGTAGTTAAACTGAATGCCTCTGCAAAGTGAGTCTCTGCTCTTACCACATGACTTCCAGGATGTGGAAGGATGCAGTACACCCCCAGGTGCCACAAACAACAGAAGTCTTGTGGTTGAACACAACAAGAAATGTGACAAGTGTTTCTTTTTGAGAAGGTAGGACAAAACAATGATTTTGTGCCACACTCAGATGCATAATGCCTGATCCGTTCACAGCTCCACTCCACCCACCACTCCTCTGCCAGCAGGGAGACCCTCTGTGCCCAGAGCAGCCTGGTGAACACACATGGATGTGCGTGTTCAAATACACTCGTTGGGGGTTTCAATTCATCATCGTGACAGGAATGCAGGTACCATTACGTCCTTGAATAGAACCGCAACTTGTCTTGAGGTGGGTGGGTGGAGTCCGTGTCCATGTCAGATCATGTGACTGCAGTGGGCACATCGGAATGTTAAGAGGCTGGATCGTTTTTTTTGTCTAATCCCAGATATTTGACATCAAAGCCAGCCTTTCTCAGTGGGCTATTGTTCTATAAAGGGAACATAACATTGCACGGCTCAGCTCTGAGACTAACCTTAGACACGTGTGGCATTTTGGGCTTTCTAAGAGCTGATATCGACGATAGGCACAATCATGCATTTATGTCACTATGTTCACATGCGGACAGCTTTGGAAACCACGGCAACTTGTTCAGTCGGTCCACAAAAGCAACAAGAATTCCACCTGAGAGAGAATCAATGCTCCCTGTGGGCAGAAAATAGCCGGGTGACGCCGAGTTTGTTTTATATCCACCCTCGCAGTCGGACACGAAGAAACATCAGGAGCTATTTATAACATGTCTTCTGGGCTGCCGGGGGCTATGCCAGTCTGTAGGAACATCTCTCTCCCTGTTGCCATGGAGCCCGGAATCGATGACATCACGAGAAAAGGGGGGAGAGGGGGGGAGGAGGAGAAGGATGTAGGGCTGGGGGCTCAGAGGTTTGAAGATGAAAGTGACATGGTGTGGGTGAGGGGTTGTAGAGTGGTGTTTATCATCATGACCAACCCAGAACAGGTGATGAAAAGCAGCAGAGACAGTGGGCATTCAGCTTAAGAACTCAGGGGCCCTCATACACACACGCACGCACTCAAGTGAGACACGAACATGTGCAACCATATCACAATCTAATGCACCACATGCAAATACACACACACACACACACAGACACGCACAGACACACACACAGAGACAGAGACATCATAAACAAGTACATTTACATGAACATAAACTGGATTATGTAAAAACAACAGGCCATAAGAGAACAATCTCTCTGTTGTCATGTCTGTTGTGAACACAGAGCTCTGCTGTAGTGTTTCTGTACACAACATAAAAAGTTTCTCTCATGTTTACATCTGACGAGTCTAAGATTGCACTGCAGTCAAAACAACCCCAACAACAAACAATTGAGGGTTTCAGCAACTTCTTTAACTTCTGGCCCTTCTACATGTTCTGACAGACATCCAGTCTGTCACCATGCCACATGAGCTCCCAGCAGATCAAAGATAAACAGACCAGAGTGTTGACATAAATGTATTATCTTTAACACAGGCAGCCTACTCATTCTCAAATCACTCATTTACCGCAAAGGCCTGATAAATGATGTCTGAAACAAACGTTTGGTTGGCAAATAGTATAAATGTTGTCCTTTATGAGTCGTCTGTGAGTCCCCCTTGTGCATAGGTGTTTAGGATTGTTATCATTTGAATAATATTTATTTTGAGGCTTTTCACAAACCATAACTGGTCACTATCGCTTTTAGTTTTGAATCGTGTGTTGATGTAAGTCAATGCTTTGGTGTGTGTGTGTTCTGCAGGGTTTTGTGTGTGCGAGTGAAAAGAGACTGAAAGTGTGACTTGTGTTTCAGCACAGCCACAGCACCGATAAGCCCGTCTTATCTGTCTTGTGGCCAACTGCTGCACATAGAGATAGCAGCTTGGGGAAAACAATGGGTAAACACTAGCACAACACTAACAAGGTAGACAAGCCTTATTGTTCCCTCTCTCCCTCGCTCACACTTCAAAATGTCCACACCCTCGCGGTTCCGTGGTGGAGAATTCTCAACAGTGTTGCTACTGTTTCACACAACAGCATCATGGTCTCTTCTCTTTCCCTCTCTATCCCCCCCCCCTCACTCATTCTCTTCCTCACTCTCTCGCCCTCTCTTTCTCACCCTCTCTCTCTCACACTCCCCACTCCACCTTACACTCTCTCTCCCTCTCTCTCTCTCCCCACTCTACCTTACAGACTCTCTCCCTCTCCCACATTCTCTCTCTCACTGAGTATTATTTTCTTCCGCTGTCATTTTTTCCGGATTCTAAAAATACCATCCCCACCACCAGCCACCCCGCCCCGCCCCCCACCCTTCTACGGTGGAGCTAATGGGAGGCAGATCCCTGAGCTCTGCTTCACACAAACACAGCCCCCGCCTCCCTCGCCGCCACTAATAACAGTTGAAGCATGCAAATGTGGCTTTCACACTCTTGACAGTCTTGCGCCTGGCAGTTTGGGTACAACTCGGTACGTCTGAGGCTGAGTGCGTAAACAACCTACACATCATGGCAACCATCCCCATGGGACCCATTTAGGAGGCAGTGGAAGTCAATGCTAGGTAGACAGAATACATACATGACTATTGCATGTCATTATGACAACACATGGTAAGACACACTCCCCAAGTCACCCACCGTTCCAGGGTTGTCCAATCACAGTACCAACAATAATAAATACAATACCAATTGATAGGTGTACACTGCACAAGACTTGTGCCGGTCTTCTCCCCTAGCAACGGTATGATATGACAGCACCTAGGTATTTCTGGCATAAATGTCAACAGCAGTTGAACCTTGAGTTGGGGGAAATACGATTTTGAACTAGAAGGCCAATTCAGATTGGCGAGGAAATGTCAAGATAAAGACCAATGACGTCAATTGGTAAAAGAAAACAGAAGAAGATTGACATATTCTAAAAGCAAAACACTCATGCGATAAGAGCGAAACATACGAAGCAACGTGTGGTTTGTAAATGGCTTTTATTAGCAAAATAAGGGAGATGAGACTACAAAGGTTCCCCATTCATGGAGAACACAAACAAACAGCTGTGGCGGTCTGTGTAGTTTACAGACCAGAACTGTGTGTTTGCCCCCATTCATCCATTCATCCGTACATCCATTTTACTACATGTAGTTGGATTTTAAAACTGTCACTCCAGTGATTAAATCCTTATCGAGGCACCAAAGCCTCCAAACTCAAAAATACATTAAAATATACAGTAAAATATGACTCCTCTGATCCTCAGTCTTTGACACTGGAGCATAATATAAGCTCAGTGACCCACCAAGCAGTCTCCATTTTCAAAATGGCTGATAATAGTGGATACGTTGTACTATTAAACCCCTTTCTGGACGTGACCGTGTACATCTCAGTATCGGACAGCTTTATTGGCTGCGTGGCCTCAATCTACAGGGGGCTGTCTGGGCTACGTGTTGGTCACCATGGCGACCCACATACCTTTAGACCAATGGGAATACCACTTGATTGGTCGTGGAAATGTGCACACCGAAGATATAGGGGCATTAACATATGAGACATTTCACTTTAAATGTTGAAAGTGTTCAGCAGGCAAAAGAAACAAGCATTTGACGAGGAGCACAAGCATGCGAAGGCACAAGTACCAACAAGCTGGACTCAAACTGGATCCTTTTTCCGCTGACAATAAGGAGGGAGAAAAGGAGGGTCTCCAGAGGCAAGCATCCTTTTCCCAGAGAGGCCGGCGAAAAGGAACCACGACAAAATAGAGAGCTCCTTCTTCTTCTTTCACAAAAATAAACAGACAAAAACAAAAAAAAGACGCTTTTACAATAATACGAACATTCTACACAAATGTTGTAACGCTATTTCAAAAAGTTCCAAGACAAAAACATAAATAAAGCTGTTAAAAGTGGCATATAGTACAGCACTGGTCCGTAACTGAGCTGATCCTCCAAACCCGACTGCTTGTCACCTCCACCCTAAAATATACACATCACTCACTCTGGTTCTGCTGTCTGAGGAGAAAGAAAGAGAGACAAGGAGAGAGACAAGGATAAATTAGATACTCCATTAGATACGCTGGCAAGCTTGCCCCTTGTAATGAAAAATATGTTAATGCACGGCCTTGGCACTATCATTTCACAAACACCTACAGTAAAAAAACACGGCAGAATCTGAAGCCCAGTTATTAAAGGTGGCCATGATTATAGATGATTAGATTACACAAGTTTGCTGTATAATAACAAGGCATGATGCTGCTGGGAAGAAGCTGCACTCGTACAGCAGGAGGACTGAGAGCGCAGGAAGGAGGTAGAGATCAATGCTCTTGGGATATCCTATAAGTGCAGCCTGTGGCTTTCTCTCAATACCATGTATGGTAAAGGCACGCAAAGGCCATGTTTATGTGAACTCCATACCCCTGCCCCTCGTGAGACACACAGTACACCCTCGTTCATGATCCCAGCATTGATCACCCAACCCTCCCTGTCCTCCTTCCATACGCGAGCGCACCTCCACCTAGGATGATCCCGCACGGCCCCTGACCCGCACCGAGACAAGAGGAACAGGGAACGAGCCTCACCAGAACACGGCAGCCTCGTCTCCGCCCGCTTCTAGAACAATCCGCAGTCCTTCAGGTTGTTCTTGATGATGACGTCGGTGACGGCGTCGAAGACGAACTGCACGTTCTTGGTGTCGGTGGCGCAGGTGAAGTGGGTGTAGATCTCCTTGGTGTCCTTCCGCTTGTTCAGGTCCTCGAACTGACACTGAATGTAGGCTGCCGCCTCCTCGTACGTGTTGGAGCCTGAACCACAGAAGAAGAAGCTTTGAGAGTACAATTCAACAGGAAGTGACCTCACATAAATACAGAGAGAAGTGAGGGGAATGTCGATGCGATTCTTGTAGAGCAGCCAAACAGACGGATACACCACATCCTGATGCATTGCTTTCCTCTCTTTGTTCGCCTGTTAAAAGGTGGACTGAAATTTCTTCTGTGACTCCTAAACGGACAATTGTTTTGGGACGTACACTTCAGGCCAATGTAAACCAGTTCCATTAGCTTTTATGGCCACGTCAATATAGGATGAAGAGGAAACAGGTCTACAATAGGTTGGCGTTAGTGGTTTCCTGATGGTCTTACCGGCGTACTCTGGATAGCAGATGGTTAGCGGGCTTTTCTTGATCTTCTCCTCAAACAGGTCCTTCTTGTTGAGGAACAGGATGATGGAAGTGTCTGTGAACCACTTGTTATTGCAGATGGAGTCAAACAGCTTCATGCTCTCATGCATACGGTTCTGTGAAGAGGAGGAAGAAGAAGAAAACACTTTAGTGGGTGCTAAAACAAGTGCTTTCAAGTAATAGTCCACACCATGCTTTACAGCAATGCTTTCATGTCTCACTGATGAGAACCGCTGAGGTGCTGCCCCCTGTAGGCAGGCTGACCCAAGGAGCTGGAAGAACCCCACAGGTGGATGGGTCTCAGGGGGGCAGACAGCAAACAGAGCCCGGATTCCAGGGCAGACAGGAAGAGAGGCAGACAGAGGCAGGGCAGACAGGAAGAGAGGCAGAAAGAGGCAGGGCAGACGGGAAGAGAAGCAGACGGAGGCAGGGCAGCCAGAATGCACTGATCTTTAGAGTGATCTCTGGAGTGTACTCGAGTGGCTTGATTGCTGATTGATCTCAGGTCAGAAGAGGGAACTAGATAGGACCCGGAGGGCCTGAAGAGGTTCTGCTGGTCCGGGTCTCTGATTGCTCGTTGTTATGATTACAACTGGTATCAAATATAACTGGGATTATAACTTTACCAGGGGATGCTACAGTACCGCATGTCTGAGGAGCTTCACAACATGCCTGTGTACCTATCCCCAAGACTAAAGGGGCGGTGGTAACCAAGGTGCCAGTAGCACTAGACGTAACATGCTGAAAGGAGAGAGGACACAAAGTGGGTTGACGTGATCAGGATCCACGGTGGACACTGGTCAGGTGACCTCTCACCATCTCCTCGTCCTCGGCCAGGACCAGGTCGTAGTCGCTCAGCGCCACGCAGAAGATGATGGCGGTGACGCCCTCGAAGCAGTGGATCCACTTCTTCCTCTCCGACCTCTGACCTCCCACGTCGAACATCCTGAGGAGGTGAGCGGGACGCCATACAGGGTCAACTGAGAATCCACCCAGGTGCACGCACACACACACACACTCACACTCAAGTACACACGTGTAAGCACACACAAGGTTTGAAGAGCATCGTTTCTTACAGACACATTTTATCTGCTAGTCCCAGGGCATTCCCCAAGGATTCACATTTTTGCGTAGTCGGACTCTCAAACTAATCAAGGGGGATGCTTAGCCAAGACTCGAACCGATAGGATAACGAGTATGGTAATAAAGATTCACTAACAGACGGGGCATTCTATTTCCCCTGTCTGTAGTGGAGAGCTAAAGAGCTGTGCTAGAACCACAGCCTCTCTCACGCTGAGGCCCCTATCCCACTGGTTCAGCCCACAGGAATAAGCCCTGTGCTTTTGTCCACTGGCTCGAGACACTTTATCTATGGCAACTCCCACTCCCGAGTGCAAAGGCCACCAGCTCTAATACACTTGGATAGGGGCTTCATTGTACTGGCCCCATGCAGTGGAGTAGCACTAAAACCTAGCAACACAAAGTATTACAACATGGCTTGAAAAGCTGCTTAGTTCTCAATTCCACAGAAGAAGGGACATTGGTGAGGAAACGGCCAAGCAAGGCCTGCAGCTATAGGACAGCATTACTCACTTCCTGTTTATGTCCTTCAGCGGAAGGCCAGAGCTGATGTGACTCAATGATGAGGTCATGCAGAGTGCTCACACACACACACACGCGCACACAATGTTGTAATATAACAGCTGGGCAATCACGGGAAGGGAATTTCTCTGGCTATGGAATGACGACATTTGGCAAGAAGGTAACCTTGGGTCTTCCTGTTAAGACTGTCGACACTTTGGACATTTCGATTGATTGTGAGGAAGTGGTGCTCACTTGAAGTGCAGGTCCTTGAAGGTGAAGTGTGTCTCCACAATGCCTGTGGTTTTAACCCGGGTCCTCAGGACATCCTGCTGAGTAGGGATATAGGTGGCCTGGGATATCCTGTCCAAATCGTTCAAGTAACTAGGGAGAGAGAGAAACAAAAAGAGAGAGAGACAAAGAGAGAGACAGAGACAAAGAGAGAGAGAGAGAGAGAGACAAAGGCAGAGAAGGAAACGGCGAGACACACAGATTGAAATGTTTGTTTCACTGACCATTTCCATGTACTTTCACAAGGACAATGGAACAATTGTTAATCAAATCCCAGCTTCGCCTCGGTGTCTGATTCCATATCTGGAATTGAGGACACAAGTCACACTGTGACCCTCACTGTCTCCCTGGACTGTCTGCTGCTACTACTCCTGAACACCCCGATGGTGGAGCCTACATCTGTCTGCGCTCGGAGATAATGGGACGACAGGCTGTAAACGAGGGTAAATAAGCGCTACATGTGTGCCATGTCCATCACTCGATCCCCATGGATCTGTTAGCTAACAAAGGTCACCAGTAAGTCCACATGACTCCTGACTCTGGACACATGTGGAACCACACGGAGACCCTCCCGGGGGGTGTTCAGGGTGGGACGGCATGACGTGGAACTTAGGAGCCTCCTCCCATCACAAACACACACACACACACACAGTAAATCTACAGTAATCTCCCTCACTTATCAAATAGCCCCACTGTGCGTTTCTCTAGCAAGTGATTACGACAGAAAGAGAGCAACCATTTCCGCACAAACAAACGGCTCCACGGGCAGCCTTGCAGAACCCCCCGTTTGGCAGGACACCAACAGTGACGCAGGTGTGAGGCTCTGTGGCCATCGATTAGGAAAATGACCCACAGCTGTGGCTCTCAAGCCTGGCCAACAACGCAAAAAACCCCAGTGACAATCCCTCCGTTCAAAACAAGGCATTAGGGTTTCCCAGAACACCATGCAGGGGCTACCTCGGTGAGACGACTCAATGGAAGAACATAAATAAAACACCTCAGTGAAATCGATGAGCGATTCCACAGGACGCGACTTTGCCATGTTTTCGACGGCTGGTCAGATTTCCCTCTGGTTGGTTTGCCGCCTGAGAAAGGTTCAGACAGCGACAGGTCCCGCATAAGAAGTCAAGGACTCCACACTGGCTAGCCTGCGCATTACTGGCCCGATACCGCAGTGCAAATATTGACAGTCTCACTCAAGGTTCAGATGGAGGGCGGACGGTGGCGGCGGGGGTGTTGACATACTTGTCGGCAGACCTGGACAAGCTACCTGTGGGGGAACTTGGTGTGTCTGACAAGGTATTTCTCTGATAGATGCAGCTGCAGCAGGTGTGTCCACTTGTTCCATAAATAAGCGATCAAAAAGGAGCGCGGTGTTCATCCCCTTCATGGGAAAAGAGTCTGGATAAAATGCAGGCCTGTGTGTTTGTGTGTAGGCATATTTATATACTGCATGTCCGTACAGGATGTATGTATGTATGCATGCGAGTGGACGGATGTGTGCTCGTGTGTGACTCACTATGCTGCGGAGTCGTTGAGCTGGTACTCCCGTGAGCGGCTGAAGCAGGCCTGGACCCCCCCGTCCTTCCAGAGGCGCTTGATGACCCCCGCCAGCTCTGCCGTCATGAAGCCTTCCTCCGCTGAGCCCAGCCAGCACAAACAGCTGCCGCGCGTCGTCCTGGCACACACACACACACACACGTATGTTAGTGTTTTGCAGTACATTTTGGATCAGCAGTTCTTATAAACCCTAGATGCTGGAAAGGCCCATGATCGTTGGGAGCAATCACCACCTTTAAAAGACCCCAAACAAGCCTCCCTTTCTAACAAAGCCCTGATCTTGATACAGCCGTGATGGCTTCAGCTGTGTGGAGGAGTACACGCTTGCACCTAACCAGTAATTACAGATCCGAAAGAGAGTCGATAAAGAGTTCCAGATGGGGCTCTGGACACGAGCGGGCGCACAGATTATCCAGGAAATGATGCCAGTGTGATGATGAAGTCCCATTGGCTGAGCTCCCGTGAGCCCCCCCACACTCACAGCTCTGGAGGCGTCTCCGAAGTCGATCTTGAGCCGGCCCATGGCTCGGATGATGGCGATGATGGATTGGATGGTGTTGCTGTAGACCACGGCCTTGTACTGCCTGCACTCCTCCTCTGAGTAGCCTGCCTCATGGATGATTCTGCAGGACACAGGCAGGCGTGAGCGCACACACACACACACACCAGGCAAACGCCAGAACATCAGCTCAGTTTGACTCTCTGTGGAATGGATGGGGTGCTTCTCCAAGTATGATGTCTGTTGACAATAACATTACTCAGAAATGATTGGAACTGCGTGAAACAAATGGGCTACGTGGCAATGAAGATAACTAGTCTAGGACAATGACATTTGTCATATCTGATGAGATTGTCCACGAGGTACACACACAATGGTTTGTTTTGATTGTGAGAATGATTTAAAACGGGCTGAATGGATGGGTATATTAGTGGAAAAACAGATACTTACTTCATCTGCTTGACAATGGTACTCTTCCCCGACTCACCAGCACCTGAGACACACAGAGAGAGAGAGAGAGACAGAGACAGATACAGAGAGAGAGAGAAGATAGATATTGTGGGAGGGAGAGAGGAAGGGGCAGTAAGAAACAAAGTAAAATTGCTCATTTTTCACAACCAAGAGCTGTTTATTTTATTTTCCTTGTCATTGAAAGCTGCCACAGAATACAATACAGTATCCGATGTGTTATACAAGCACTTACCTTCGCTAGACACTTAACAACGCTAAGAAGATGACTATGCCAAGAGCTCATCCAGACGGACACAGTAAATGGTCCCTGATTGTCCTTCCTGAGTTTGATATTGACTTCCCCCCTCCCCCCTGGAGAGATGCTCTGCTGCTGCCTGCTCGATAATGGCCCCTCCCTGCAGCTCTCTTTATTGGTCTGTTCCAATGGCAGCACTTACAGCACATTATCTGGCCATCTAGCCCAGCCAAACTACCCATACAGGCCATCACAGGACACTGCCTGAGCACCTCATGCCATAGCATCGAGAGAGTGAGAGAGAGAGAGAGAGAGAGAGAGAGAGAGAGAGAGAGAGAGAGAGAGAGAGAGAAGAGGGAAGAGAGAGGAGGTGGAGAGGATTCATAAACAATCAGGAAATGAGTCACAAGCTGGTCTTGTTGCAACCTTGATGGAGCAAATCCTCATCTACCATGCTGTTGGTCTGCCTGCCTGCCTGCCTGACCGTTTGTCTGCCTGTTTGTTTGTCTGCCTGCATACAGCGCTCATGGGAAACTTTCCAGACAGTCTTCTCATATTCATTTGTTTTTGTTGTCGGTGCATTCATGCATTTCTTTATGATAATGTGATGTTTGAAGGAGAGAGATGGTGTACATGATGTACTCCATTGCCGTGGAGAAACAGCTGGAGTGTTCCGGGGCTCAGACAGCCCTGGCTTGGGGTGTGAGAACGCCAGACACAACATCCGACCAGCGGCAAAACTTCCGGGACAGACAGCCAATGAGAGTGGAGTAGGACAGATGTCAGCAAGCCCAACAGCACTAGCAGAGCAGAGCTCACAAAGGGTAACAGTCAACTGGCGGACGCAAATGCGCTCTCTCACACACACACACACACGTCACACTGCCATGGCAACAACACCTGGAACCAGACATGCGTATAGCGTGCGCGTCCTCGGCCACCTGAGCGGAGTGGGTGAGCGTTCAGTGTGAAGGCGGACTGTCACCACCGCCAGGGAGACCATGGATTATTTATCAACTCATTACGGCCTCGTAAGCCACGCAGAGAGGCCTCTTCCCGATGCCTCTGCACATAGAGATGCCATCCGTGTGACCAATATCATTATCAGTGCTCAGCCCCCCTCCTAGTGTGGTGCATTACACTGCTCACAGAGACGCTCTCAGATCCTCCTCCTCCTCCTCGGGAAAAACACTCACTCACAGGCCAGCAGGGAGCCCTTATTGCTCTCGGTCTCCTATCTCTCTTCCTCTGGCTTTTTGGATGCTCCACACACAGTCAGCACAGTAAGGAAGTCGATCGTACCGCTGGGTCGTATCTTTCCCCCGTGATCCAGAGATATGAAGGAGGGAAAGAGGGACTAGTTCTTCGGCAACGGCACGTCGCCTGCTTGCAGGACTGTATTAAGTTACAGCCCCAAACAATGATCACACTCTCGCCTGTTCTTCCAGGACACACACCACCGCCCAAGAACCTGACGCCCCGGCCAGACGCCCCCTACAGGAGGCAGCAGGGAGTGCGTCTGAGAGAGCGAGAGGAACGAGCAGAATTCCTGTGGACAGGGTTTCCTCTGGAGACGGACGAGGCGAGTTGAGACAGAGAGCGGTGACGTCTCAGCAGAGACCTGACTGTTTAATTGGAGAGCTTTCACCCAAGGCCCTATTGTTTTGATTATGTGTTACCTCTGTGGTGCTGAGCAGCCCTGGAGAAGGTTTCTTTAGTGTGTGTGTGTGTGTGTGTGTGTGTGTGTCACTGTAGCAGTGCTCCAGGGCTTCACATGAGCCAGTGAGATTCCCAGTGGGACAGTGAGACAGCAGACACACACTGTGCTACAGAGAGAGGGGCAAGGCTAGCAGACGGGTGGATGTGTAGAACCCCCGGGGTCTGGCTAAAGGGCCTCTTATCACCGCTAACAACACAACACAGCTTCACTCCCCATACCCACACTCACCGGCCAGCAGCCCAGATCTCCTCACCCTCAGACAGCCTGAGAAGACTTCTGTGTAAACGGTCTCTCATCGAGAGACAGAACTCGGTTTTCTTTATAATAATCTGTTTGGGAGAGGGGTTTGTTTGGAAAAACACCACGGAAACATTTCGATATCCGACCGTTATTCAATTCCATTGACTGCTTTGCCGGAAGCTAGAAAAATCACCAGAACTTTGCTCTACTCTGATCAATGTGAATGAGATAAAGAGAGCAGTGCCGAGGTCTGGTTACATAGCTGATCCGAGTGAGTCCTTGATGCTGGTGATGACTAGGGGCGTGTCCCGCCAGGCTTCAAAGCCTCCCCTCAGACAGACACCAGTGGGCCTGATTTGACACATGGGCCATTAGGTGAGTAGAACCACAAAGCTCACCTCTGGCAACCTGCGTCACAACAGTGAGTCATGTCACACAAACACACACACACTTTGATACACCCACTATCCCAACCTAGGTCTGGTCCAAACCACTAAGCCAGCTGCTTTCTGTTTTGGACGGTTGGAAACTATTTTAAGAAAACCCACCAAGCCCTCCAGGCAAAATGGAGGATTGTAGAGATGGGTGACGTGTTTCTAAAGCCCACCAACATATCTCTCCTGGAATCCCCCCTGGGTGTAATTCACAGGGTTTCACAGAAGTAGAAGGAGAGGAGAATGTGCTACGCTACTCGTTGGTGACAACAAGGGATTGCTATGGAGAATGTGATTAAAATGGCTACAGGTCCGCAGTCCAATTATAGCACCGTGATAGCCTAGTTAAATGCTAATTCACTTGGAGCTTTTATATAATACTGGGCTCTCTGACTAGCTCGAGAATAGCTGTTGGGGTTTCTGCCTTCCAGAAACCCATTTGGTCTGCACTGCAGTTCTGGAGAACCGTCAGATCAGATCCAATAGTCCCGGGGTTATCCGTCTGGGTCAGCCGGAGCGTGGCCTGGGGTTGGACTGGCTAGCTGGCTGTCTGGTTGACCAATGTATGCCATTGAAAGGGCAGGGCAGGAGAGAAGAAGCAGTGCAGGAGAGAGCGAGTGAGTGGGAGGGTGCTACTTGGCCTCTGCTGCCCAACAGTTCAGCACCCACATAAGTGGCACCACTTTAGCAGAATGAGCCGTCCCCATACCAGCGTCACTTCACCTTCTCCCTCTTCCCCTCCGTTCCATTCCAGCTAGCCCACAAAGATCCACTCCTGGAATCTGTTCTGCGTCTGCCAACATCGACGTTGGCAGGATAGGGTTTTTTTTTAAAGCTGCAAAGGTAGAAGAAGAGCCGTTTCTTCGTCTTACAGCATGACACACGCTACTTGAGCGTAGATCAATGTTTAGGACTTTGGCCGTTTATATTGAGATCTAAATCTCTTTCATTCATGTCCCTCCAGGAGTCGTTTGCAAGCATGACTGAACACACAGAAATCCAGTAACTCCCAGCTTTACCTATCAACAATCAATGCCGCAAATCATTGGGATGGATCTAAAGACACGCAGATCAATGGAACGCAGACTGTTTTCACACAAGTACACGCTGGCTAATTTGGTGAAAGGGGTGATGACTAACGATTGTGACAGTGAGGAAGCGATGAAGGTTATTCAATTACTTTTCCTCTATATGATCATGTCACATCCCCTGGTCTCCGTTGAGGTTTAGTTCTGTGGGACAGGTCTGCTCTGTGAAGCTCCCAACATCTCAAATCACATCTAAGAGCATACAGGATACATTGAGGGTGCAAGTGACATGTTCCACAGAAAAACACACCTGGACAATGTTATGGTACTGTATCTCTGCAACTTTACTGCATGAATACAGTACAGTACATATACCAAGTTGTGCCTTTATTTGCCATTTTTCAAAGCATTTAAAGCAAGATTTCCAGTAAAGATGTCATCTACGCAATACAGAATTGACATGAGACAAGCTGACAGGCTGTGAAAACTAGAAAGCGCTTTCGAAATTCAAATCAGCCCTCATGCAAATGACACCTGTTTCGACAGGTGCATGGCTACACGCCACTGACGGCTCACACGGCACGATATGCTCCCTCACACTCACACACACACACACACACACACACACAGGTAAACACGCTTGTACACGCTGTACACGCACACACAAACACGCGTACACAAACGCATGCACGCCCGCAGAGAGCGACGACAGGTGGTGTCTATTTCACAGGCGTAACAGCCTGCGAACACCTCCACCAGCATCTCAAGCACTGCTAATGTATCACACAGGCCTTCCTGTGAGCTCCGAGCTACAGTGCCTTAGAGCTGTCGACGAGGTTAGGCGCTCACAAAGAGGGCCGGTCGGGCAAAAACACAAACAAGAGTAGAGGCTCTTCACCTTAACACTTTCGGAGCACATGGTGCTCTCCATTTTTAATGCCCCTGTCACTAGGGTGGGGATCTTAGCACACTCTCTCTCTCTCTCGCATTTCCTTTCTCCTGGCATGGCCTGCCTGCTTGTTCTGTCCTGCCAGTAATTTGAACAGGCCATGTCTGTTACCTGGTTACTGACCTTTATGAAACACAGAAAGCATGTTATGGTGCCAACACAAACTTTCAACCTGCGTAGTAAATAATCCAGTGGCACACAAATGCCCTCCACATTATCGTGTTCTCATGGGAACAAGAACCATTAAGTTAAAAGCAAGATGCATAGAACAAGATATATACCTTGGCATTATTGTCAAGGGAAAAACAGGTGGACTGACATTTTCTGGAGGAGAGTGTAACCTCTGTTGCTCCCTGGAGCAAAATAGCTCTACTTGACTGTACTTGCTTGCCTCTCATCAAATCTGCTGTCTGCCTGAACAAGTTACAGTGGAATGTGTCTACAGTACATCAATCAGAGAGAACCTGACAAACCAATGACATAGACCATTTGTCATTTTGCCCCAGCAGATGTGGACAGTCAGATTATACTGTTATGATGTATTTGGGGTGGGAAGATCATTGCAAATATAAAAGGTTGAGACACCAATTCAAATATTTTACAGGAAAGTATTTGTAAAATGTTCAATTAAAGTACAATGCCGCCAATGCCATCAAGTCAAATAGACAAGTTGTTCTTGTTATGCATTTCCTCATGGCTGTTCTGGTAACCTATATTGTCTTTTTCAATAATACCATGGTGTGTGCATGTAAACATTGACTTGAGCCACATTCTCTTAGGCAGGGCAAGTGGAAACAGGAAAAGTAGTTATGCATGCTGATAACCGAACTGTGTTGTAATGGCAAAAACACACTGCTATGAGGATTAAGCCAGTGAATCTGAATGGGCAGACGAATGTCTTGCATCAACAGAAGTAGAAACTGCTCTCATGGGTAGTTAGTTGACTCAATACTATTGCATCATGAAGTACCTTTAGTTTGCATTAAAATATTCTTTCAAATCAGGCCAACCATCTACTAATTTCCATAAAAAGACAGAATGGCTAGAATGGAAATCTAAGACGTTGCAGGTGTTTAAATAAATAATGCTTTGTGTATTTGGGAACTTCAACGTCATGACGACCATAGAAACAGCTAAATTGTGAATTGTGTGGGTTATGCGGAAAGCAGACGTAGAGGAAACATTGTTACTGTAATTTTCACTTCGACTACAGTGAAGTGTGTACGTTATTTTACACAACTTAGAGCTCAGTGTCAATAATGCGAACAATGGAACAAAGTGAAGTTTATCAACACCCGTTCTCTTTTCCTTACCGAGGAGTAGTAGCTTGACCTCTCTTGCGGCTTTCTCCCCGTCGTCCCTCAGATTCCTGTCGATCATTTTACTGCGCTCCACCGCCGCCTTATCCTCGGTACTCAATGTACACCCCATCGTCAAGCGACTCCTCCGGACAAGGCGATGTAAAAATGCAAAAATATATACTATACTACCAACATTCAAGGGCTAACCTGTTCCCCTGGACCGCACACGCCCTGGAACAAAATATATGTGTCTCGAATGGGACACTTTTCAAAGATAACATGGATTAGTGCGTCTCTTGTGAACACATAAACCCTACGTTTATCAATAAAAGTATCGTCGTCGCATAGATATAATTTTAAAAGGAGAACGATGTATTGGCCGTGTCTCTCCACTTAACGCGTGTCTCTATCCGCTGCCACAGAGAGCTATGTTCTGACTGAGGTTTCTCTGACTACATTTACCAAGAGCTGCAACATCCAGACTTCCCGTTTCGGTTTTTGCTGTCATAATAAGAGTCTGTGGCCATGGTTGTCATGGCTTTTAGTTTGACAATAGGGACAACAATTTATCTGGGGAAGGGGATTGATTTACTTTATAGGTAGTTTACGTGAGAGGGGCTATTAAGCATCCAATATTTAATTGGCGATGACCGTTTTCAGCTTTTTCCGTACATCTATAGACAGTTCCTCATTTCAGAAGACAAAACTTAGAAGTATCTAGTGGATAGGTTGGGGACAATGCTGGAAGAAAATGTTTAAGTGACATAACATCATAACGTCAAAAGGGGATGTGTACGAGGCTTACAAATCATTGTTGGTAAACCATCATATAGCTACCCTAGGCAGCTATCTGGGACACGTCAAGAGAACCGATTGTAAAAATGTAAAAGATGATGTTGTGTTATGATCAGTATAGAGGATCAGAGACAGAAACAGGTATCTACAGGTGTGACATTTACATGACGTATAAATCAGCTCAGATATATCTGCCATAGAAAGGTTTGGACCATTGAAGTCGGTGAAATGATAGTGCTGACCCCCTATGGATGAAGTGAGAATGGCAGAATATTTCAGGTTTAGAGGATGGCTTTGGAGGCTCTTCACAGCAAGTTTAAGAATGGGATGAGAATGACTCGGCAGTTTATTGAAGGAAGGGGGACTTAATTTCAAGCTACTTAGGCCTTATATCCACATCTGCTCTGTTCTGACCTTATTGATCTGGTCAAGGTTATAAGTTATACTAACCCTAAGTGGTGTGTTACCACTCATGTGGTAATTTGTCTATATTCTAAGATGGATCATGGGCATGTTAGTCTATATAAATCTTTGTGTGCTCTAAGGCAATCATCACTCATCCCCAAAGTAGATGAAAATGAAACATAGTAAATCATCCAGTCTCTTTAAATGCATGACCGAGATCAAATCTCTTGCACTTCTCAGTGGTACTATAATCGTGTTTGTTTGCGGCTCCAGACTGCTCTGATGAGCGGAGCATTAAAGAGCTCTGCGATAGTGCACTGATACCCAGGGGCAAGAGTGCACTCTTCAACGACCTTCAACCCTCTGATGTTGCGTAATCCCCTCCACGAGCCGCTGTCCTGGGCTGCTGCCAGGGCAGTCTCCACCTCCACCTGTCCCCCCAGCCCCTCTGCTCCTCTGACACCGCTGCTGCCTCGGATGCTGCCTCACACGCCGCCTGACACAGACGGAGACAGACGGACGGAGGGACACGCATACAGTACACCCACGCACACACACACCCGCGCGTACACACACACACACACACACACACAGACACGCCGACGCCATGGGCTGCCGCTGTGACAGGAGGTGCGGGCTGATCTCTGGAGCTGTGTTTGGGGCGTTGTTGGCTGCGCTCGGAGGCATCCTTATCCCCGTAGGGAACAAAGTCATTAAGGACACAGTGGACAAGGTTGGTACCAGTTTACTATTTTGCCGGGGAGGTAAACATATGTGAGGAGCGGTCCGGAGAGAGGAACAGGCAGAAACATCCAGTCATGTGTTTGGGATGTGCATGCGATACGACGACTCGTACTCTGAAAATCAGAGCGCGGCTTGACTCGGGTGGCAGAGTGATCCGGGGTGGCAGACAGATCAAAGGGCCTTTATTAGCGATGCGCCATTTTCAATACGGCAGCGAAGGAGCAGCTGCTCTGTTGGAAATCTTGAGCATCGTTTAAAAATAGCCATCGTCTGTGTCCGCCCGCTCGCAGGAGGCTGTCATCGAGCCTGGCACCACAGCCTATGACAACTGGATGTCCGCCGACACAGTGGTGTATCGGCAGTTCTGGTTGTTTGATCTGAAGAACCCCCTGGAAGTGCTTGAGCATGGAGCCAAGCCTGTGGTCATAGAGAGGGGACCCTATGCGTACAAGTAGGTGTGCCTTACTCTGGAGCCTAAGACAAAAGACGTCATTAGATGCATGTGCATGCATCCTTGCATTCTATCACAATGTTATTCTTAAAAAGTATGTTATTTTTTATTATCTATTATTATTATTATTATTGTCTATTATTTCAACTGTGTGCCACTGCACGTGTAATGTCACTTAGCAGGAATATGTTGTGCAAAGCGTCGTTCATACAGATAACGCTACTCAATCTGATTCTACACATAATAATCAGTTCAAAGGTTTATGCCTGGTGTTTGGAGTTTAAAGTTTGTTTTTATTTGTCTCTCTTTAATCCCCGTCCCCCCAACCTGTCTCTCCCAGGACCAGGTACATGCCAAAAGAGAACATAACAGCCTTTCCCAACCACACCGTGTCCTTCTTGCTGCCAGCGGGGGCCATCTTTGATCCCTCAATGTCTGTGGGACCAGAGGAGGACATGATCACAACCCTCAACTTGGCTGTGGCTGTAAGTGGCTCCACTGTGTTGTCAGGAATGGGGCGGGTTTTTAGTATTGAGTGTCTTTGACTTTAAGATGGAAACCTGGACTCAAAGGTTGCTGGAGAACATCAGAAATCACCTGTGGAAGACATCTTAACCACGTGACTGCAGTCATTCAGTCTATCTGCGGGCGCTCAAACATTTGATAAGGCTGATAAGCCAATATGAATGGTCCTGTCTTCTTGCAAGGCATTATATCTTAAATCATAAAAGAAAACTGTTAATAACTCATATTATGCCTTTATCTCTGTGTTAAAGGAAAGGATTATCATACCCATGTGATGTGTGCTCATAATAGAGTTTACAACAAGCCAGCCATGAATGTGTGATGTAATATAGTTGTGTGTTGAATCTCATACCATGAGTGTTCTCTCTCCAGGGTGCGTACACACTGGTTCCTAAGTTCCTTCACTTTGGTTTGGAAATTCGTATCAAGAACAGCAACGCCTCTCTCTTCCAGCGCCGCACAGTCAAGGACCTTCTCTGGGGTTACCACGACCCCCTCCTGGGGGGGGACTGTGGGTATTTTTGCCCCTGTAAGTTATGCTATAACGTGTTCTACAGTACCAGTCATGCATGTAGCCACACAATATCAGTCATTTGTTGGGAAGGGGTGGTTTAAATGATTTGATAACGTATTCTTACCCTTACACCGTTGTTCTCCAATCTGTTTCCAGTACAACGGTACCTATGATGGACCCTACAATATCTTCACAGGGAAGGATGATATCTCCAAAGTCTCTACCATTGACATGTTTCAGGATATGAAGTAAATTTCCCACGGAACCCCCCACTCTAAAATAGCCAGAAAGTTAAGGTGAGAATGTCAATGCTAAATTGCTTGTCTAATAGTTTACTAACTGAAGTTGATTCTTTGTCGTTTAGGACCGTGCCTTACTGGGGTGACACATACTGCAACATGATCAATGGCACAGGTAAGTGGTGAAGTTTTTATTTATTTATTTGTTTACTTATACTGTGGGAATATAATATAGAAGCACAGGCTATATATAAGTACCAGACTTAAATATTTCTGTTGTTATTGGCATTGGAATATGCTATTTTAGTGGAATTTAAGGAAAACAGAGTTAGGGTAGAAGAGGTTCATTATTATTATCACTAATATTAACTTCTTAACGTCATTGAACTGTGTGTTCCAGATGCAACCTCGTTTGCTCCCTTCCTGGACAAGAAGAAGCCTTTGTTCTTCTTTGTCTCAGACATCTGCAGGTGAGGGGTTTTAAAGAATATGTTGAATGCTCCAATCACGACGATACCATAGCACCATGCACTGTGGAGTGTCCCAACACTCAATTTGAATCATGTTTGTCAATAGCACAATTATACAGTGGGTGGCTCACCATGATAAGGGAGTTTGTATACCCCCCACCCCGCAGATTTCATGCACAGTCAGATGATTTGGATACAAGCTGAATAAATGAATGCATGAGTGTATTTTGTGGATATTTCTCTCAAGTAAATACCCATGTTATTGATGCTTCTGTGGATCGCCACTAGAGGTCAGCCTAGCACTCACCAAGCCCCGTAAAACAAGGTACAGCACATGTCTACGGGGGAACCCTCACACTTCTGATCCCTCTTAGGTCTGTGTCTGCCGAGTATGAGTCCAGCCAGGACCTAAAGGGGATCCAGGTGTACCGCTACACTCTGAATGAGAAGACTCTAGCTGCCCCCACGATCAACCCTGACAACCAGTGTTACTGCAAGGCAAAACAAGTAGTGCTGGCCAGCAAAAACTGCACCGTAGGAGGAGTCCTTGGCGTCGGTCCATGCCGTGATGGTGAGAGCCAGCATCAGCTATGAAAGCTAGTGACGTCTTGGCCATGGGTTCGAATCCCACCCCTACATGCGATCAATGTTCTGTCAAACTTCCAATAGAAAAGCATCAATGTTTAAATGCTTATGATGTTGTTGTTCCTCTCAGGCACCCCGGTCTACATCTCCCTGCCCCATTTCCTGTACGGCTCTCCTAGCCTGACTGAGGACGTACTGGGCCTGAGTCCTTCCATAGAGCACCACTTCACATACCTGGATGTAGAGCCAGTAAGCCACAAACAAACCTGGCGCACTAGTGCTAGTTGTAATGTCATGTATTAATTTAGCCGACACTTTTATTCAAAGGGATTTGAACCTGCAACCTATAGATCCGTAGTAATGTTATAGCACTGAGCTAGTTAACACTGTTTAGGCTCTAGTTTACAGGTGATGTACCTGGATGTACCTAGGGAGTCAGGTGGGCTGAGTGGTTAGGGACTTTTACGTAATCAGAAGGTTGCTGGTTCGATTCCCGGCCATTATAAATTATGTTGTGTCCTGGGGCACGGCACTTCACCCTACTTGCCTCTGGGGAATGTCCCTGTAATTACTGTAAGTCGCTCTGGATAACAGCGTCTGCTAAATGTCTAAATGTAATGTAAATATAAATGTACCTGATGGGGATGTTTGCTTCTCTCAGACCACAGGCTTCACTCTGAGGTTTGCCAAGAGGCTTCAGGTCAACATGATGTATGGACCCTCAAACGTCATCACGTAAGTTCAAGCGATGGAGTCTATACTTAACATACACATTGTTGATTTATATGATGGGACACTAATCACCACATCTCTTTTTTCTACAGTGTATTGAAAAAAGTGAAGGACTACACCATATTCCCTTTAGTTTGGTTAAATGAGGTAAGTCATTTTGAATCATGCAACACATGGTTGCCTCATCGGAAGGAGTAGTAGCTTTCACTATAAGCCATTGAGTGTGTACACCCCAAACAAGCATTCCCAGCCATGTTGATTTCATTTTTCTTCTATTCTGGAGTCATTACAAACATACAAGTATTTATGTAGAACCCAGAGTAAATTACTCTAGGTTCCCTCAACTGACATAGGTAGCGTATCACTATAATCTTGCTGTCATTAATTAAGTCTTCATCACTGTGTGTGTGTGTGTGTGTGTGTTTTGACAGACTGCATCGCTCGATGATGAGACAGCAGACATGTTTAAGAAAGAGCTGCTGTCCCGTGTCAATATGCTGGACATGATGCAGAAATCTCTGATAGGCCTAGGGACAGCCATCTTTGTTCTCTGTATGGTGGGGTACTGTATGATCAAACAACGGCACAAATTTTTGGCCTGAGGTTCCACAATCTATGAATGGCATCGAAGTCAACAAGCTGCTCTTGTGCCTCTGACCTATTTGGACAAATATGTAGCCATTTTTGTAATTTTAGCATATAATGCTAATATAATGTTTATAATGTCCAAAAGCATTGCTTTGATACACAGAGGAAATACTGTGAGAATTTCTAATGATTTGTCAATAACGTTGTTTTAAACATTGTTAATGTGTTTGGTATGTTCAACTTTTTGCTAAAATCCCAATGTAGTTAGGGATTTGTAGATGAGGCTTCCCCTAATGTGACTGGACTGTTAATGTAATTATCTGAGCTGGATTCCCACTGTGAGAGAAAGGTACTCTGAAGGGGTATTTATATTCAGATGAAAATATGAATATGCATCCAGTTCAATGTTGAACTGTGAGTCGTACGTATTATTAAAAGGAAAATTGTTTATTTTTTTCATTTTATGCTGTACTCAAAGGATCTTAACACGGGGCAAGTCTCAATCCAAACCAGACCATTTTGGAACAAAACCCTGCATTGTGCACTTTAAAGCGATATCATTCAGTTCACTTTTCACCCCATGCGGCCTGTAAATCAAAACAGGAATAAAATCAGTCTAGGAGATGATTATTCTGTGGTTCAGCATGTCACCTGGGTTTGTTTGCTTAAAAAGCGGTGTGTGTTGCCCGACTGAGGAAACCCTTTAGTTTTATGGGTTTTAAATGGGCCACTGCAGGTTTCCTGTGGTTACGGGTCCTCAGTTAGTCTGAGATAGAAGCTGACATCCAGGGAAGTGTTTTATTCAGATTACCAGGGACATGTCTGGATGTCCTGACCACCTCTCCTCTCTCTGACCATGGCTACCATAACACAGTCACAGGTGTCCTCACAGTGTGTTCAGTGTTTTGTTTTTTAAAGGAACAGTACAGTAGTGGCTAGGTTATGAATGACTCCTTTTTGGACAGAACGTGACTAGCATAATAATTATTATAGCATTATTGTGGTTCAATTTTTTAAATATGTGTTTATATATTTTTAAGAACAGAAGTTAAGAAAAGCAACAATAAAATGTACAGTTTAATGTATTTATTCAGGCTGACATTACATTAATAAATAGTAATACATAAGTTTCATGAGAACATTCACACGACATTGACACAACATTAAATATGATGATGACGAACCTATGGGAACAATATGTTAGGTATTAAAAAATAATTTGAAAATGTATCTCTGCAATGTGCAGATACAGTCATGGTTACCAAATGAATATGTTGAAATTATATACAGTAGGGTCACACTGATGAACACATATCCACAAAAGTCCAACATTAACATAAGTTACAATGGTGAAAATAAGAAATGAACTGTACACAAACCAAAGACATCTATATCTACATTGGCTATACTTGGCGAAACCACAATGAATGAATTATTCACACTGTATAAAATGAGGAAGCTAGTTTGACCCTCTCCCAAACATTGAGTCAAATGAGTAATTCACTATGATAGCTTTGATAATAGTTTCATTATGTCTTTCTTGATTCTGCTGGCTTTCAGGGAAAGGAAAAATATTCCCCTAGTTGAACAAAACACTGAATTATATTATAAGACTGCGAAATCCAATATATGCGATTCTGTTATGATTGTGGTCAACCAATACTGTAATCCATTCACAGACCAGAAACAGCCACAAAGGATCATGCTTCTGTACAGTGAAAAAAAACTAGCCATGCATGAATTGGTTGCTTGGTGTGAAACAAACTGTATAAATCAAACAGTTGCCAGAACGATTTGTCAACAAAGTAGCAATGTTAGCCAGAGGTTGTGTGTTTTCCTTAAATTGAAGTTGAACTGTATTAAAATTCTTGAGCTAATTAGTGCATGCACAGCCAGGCTGCAATCAATTAGTGTAGCAACATGATGTTGCAATATGTTGGCTATAATGTATCGATTCAGAGGTGATGGCTTAGCAAAAAGCTTTCCTCAGTTTAGGGAACCTTTTAGAATATTTAGCATGTATGTGTTTACTAATGTGTTTGTGTGTGTGACAGGGTATGTGCTTGGGTGTATGTATGTGAGAGAGGGGAGATTGGCTATTGGCTTGGGAGGCACATCTGAACTCATGAGATACACCGATTAAATGGAACCTAGCAACCACAGTGTACCCAATCGGGACATGGTATGAGATTTCGATAAAGCGTGTCCACATTAACATGCCTCTGTGCTTAAACACAAGAACATATCACCCGTGAGTGTGTGTGTGTGAGTGTGTGTGTTCAGGCATGTGTGCGTAGCCAAGCTTCTAGGTTCATGTTCCAGCCAATATACAAGGTTTTTGCATATGGGTGCCAGCTGAACTGGAGGAGTACTTTGGCTTATCCACTGTTTTAATTTCCGACACCGCAGTATGTTTTATTAGGACAACTTACACAGTACCACACCATAGACAATCTGTCCTTTGTATAGACAGCCATGGTGGAACATAAGATAAACAAACAGTTAGGAACCCTGGGAGGAGCAGGACATTCCATGTCAACAGAACAAAAGTTCTGAGCATACCTTTAAGAATACAGGTTAACACGACCCCTTGAACATAACTCTGTCGATTTCTCAAAAAGATTAAGTGAAGTAGATGTAAACAGTAAAACATACTCACTGTGTCCACAGTAAAACATACTCACACACTCCACAATGTTATTCACATTGACCAGCCAGGATGACTCGTACGCTCTGCATTAGTTTGAAGCCAACCTAAAGCGCTCTCAAGCTGAAGAAAGAAAGACATTTGTGACGATTGATTGTAACTCATGAATCCACATGATTAGTGTCGTGTTGGTGTGTACTGCATCCCGGTCCTCGGGGGGAGAGCGCCTCATGCATATAGTGTAAGACGAGAGAAAGCCCAGGCCATGCTCACAGTCCCTCACATTCAACTCCACCATACACAACATGGAGCAGGGACCAGAGGACGCCTTTAGATCCACTGGGTGGAACATCAGAGTCTATGTTGTAATGTGTGTGTGTGTGTGTGTGTGTGTGTGTGTGGGGGACTGGAGGGGGGGGAGGATGTGAGTGTGTGTGTCCATCACCCGAGTCACCACACTCCTCCTAACCCTCGTGTTCAAACCCCGGAAAGGTGATTCCGGCGGTTCCGGCTCTTCCTGTGGTCCATCAGGGGCTTGAGCTTGGCCAGGTCTCCCCGGAGGGGCCCCTGGTGCATGCTCTGGAGCTGCTTCCTCTCCTTGCAGTACTGCTGCACGGCCAGGCTCTCCGCAGGGCTGAAGGCAGCCAGGAGGGCCTTGGGGTGGAGGGAGCTGGCCCACGCCCAGGGGGACTGCTGCTTGTCTGTCAGCACGCTCACCATGGCCTCGCTCAGGACTCGCAGGCGGATTTTGGCCACGGTGCGTTTGAAGGTGTTCTCGGTGGCCAGGCAGTAGTACAGGCCCTGGTCGGACAGCTGGACAGAGCGGAGGAGCAGGCCGTACTCTGTGGAGAGCACCCTGTCACTCAGCTTTACCTGGAGGGGGGAGAGTAGGAGAATATATATATATATATATATATATAGAGAGAGAGAGATACACAGAGACAGACACATTCAGAGAGAGAGAGAGAGAGAGAGAGAGAGAGAGAGAGAGAGAGAGAGAGAGAGAGAGAGAGAGAGAGACAGACAGAGAGAGAGAGGGGGTGTTTTCACAATCATACTTACCATAGAATATTGTATAAACTCTCAGTTTAAAGTACTGGCTCATATGCATCACTTGAAATAGCCCTCCCAGGGCATAATGATATTAGCCCCTAGTTCACTAGCTTCAGAGTCAAGCTGGATCTTATAACAGTTGGAAGTTAAAATGCCCAATTTACTGTAAGAATTCAATTAAATAAGGACGGGATTTTCTACCCTTGAGTGAAACCAATACCAAAGTAATGGAAGAACTTTACGAGCAAGAAATAATTCAAGGCTAAATTAGTTAAAGATGTGAGCAGTCCATCTCATGCTGCTACCCCCTGTGTGTAGTCCCATTTAACCATGGTATAAGGGAGAGTTAGGACAGTTTTAAAAGGTGTCGGTTATTTCTGAAATATTTCCCTGCAGAGAATACCACTCATTAGTTATGGCCCATATCTTGTTTGATCTTGACTGCAGATGATTATACTGTTCGGTACCACCGCCAGTAAAACATTTGAAATATCAATTCTGAAGCATTGCAAACTAGGATCAAGCTCAGAGCACATTCATTTGAATGACTTGAATGACACAATATCAGACAGTAACAGTCTCTGGACTCCCCAACGTATCTCAATACGCCGGGGCAAAAGGAGAACTGGTCATTGGTCTCATTCATATCAAAGAGATTATATTTTATGTCTCGTCTGTTACTCATTTACAGGGAATTGGGAGTTTACTGCGTTTCGCATGAAGCTATCCACATCTGCGACCTTGAAAGGGGATATTTGACCCCTGCGTGAACCCTGACCTCTTTCCGCCTGTCGTTGTCTCTCTGGATGAGCCAGCGGATGGAAGCCTGGGGAGATTTGGGCAGACACTCTAGGAAGGTAGTGTTGTTCTTCACTCCGTACTGCGTCATCTCCACTGCATTTCTGTAAGCTAGCCCACACACACACACACACAAATGTACACACACACACAAGTACACACTTCAATATCACAGATCAGCAGATTGCAGAGCTGTATTCATCTCACTCGGTTCTGGGTATTTGGGTGTTAAGGGGAGGGTGACCAGACCAAAGATGAGAATGTGACACATCCCAATCAAACCCCAACCTAATCATCAGGCGCTCTGCTTCATGGGAGTTTGCATGCACAATGAAAAGCTTCCTGTTGCTGACAGACAGATCTAGGCTGACCTTGACTTCAGCTGTCAACATTGTCATCTGTTGTTTGTGTTCTGGCAAGTAATCTGTCAGTGTGCTGGATGAATGACAGTGTATCGACTAATTAGTGTAATGGCCATATGGTAAGATCTCATGGGACACATTCATTCACAGAAACCCCTGGAGACTGAGGCTCCCACTCTGCTGGACTGAAGTACGGCAGCTGACGCTCTGACTCATCGCTCTGAACAGGAGAGAAGCCCACACACCCAAAACATAATACACACACATACACACACACACACACACACACAGACACACACAGATACACACACAGACACACACAGACACACACACAGACACACACACAGATACACACACAGATACACACTGTGTGTGCACCCGTTACTGAACCTTCATTCTTGGATATTACGAGAGGGTCTGGACCTAAATGACACCCTTTCCAATGATTCAGTGGACCCCATCAGGTGTGCCTGGTAAATAAGAAGTGATTTCATTGATGGGATGTACCATACCTTTCAGATTGAATCCCCTGCACTGTGTTAGAGGGTTTCCATGGATAATGTCCTGCCTCCTGCTTCTCCTGTGTAGCAGATGGTACACACACACACACACACAGACACATCACACACTTTTTAATATTACTGTGCAAAGCACGTTATCAAGCTGCAGAACACTGTACATCTGAAAGGATTATGAGCTTTCCAGGCTGAAACCACAAATGGCAACCATTCTGTCAACTGAGAGTGAAGAAAGAGGCATGCTGAGCCAGACTCTGGGCTGTTTGAGGAAAATCTGACTGTGTTATTCCACCGTATGGTGCAGTCTCACTTCCAACACTTACAGGATGGCGCAGAATAAACAGCTGACACCTTTCAAGCAGATCGAGGCTAGAGAGAGAGGGGTAGGGAGGCTCTCTGTTCCGGGACCAAGCTGAACATGACCTGTGGCTGACTGATAGTGGGAGGGGGAGGGGGTGGGGGGAGGAAGTGCATGCTGGGCAGTCCCGTCTCACTCACTGAGCTGTTTACGTCTCTCTTGGACAAAAACAAGTTTAACCGAGGCCAAGACTGTCAGTCATTAGATGAGGTATGCTGAAGTGAAGTAAGGTGTTAATGTTTAACCTTTACAGTAACAGGCAGGGCCCAGCTGGAGCAGTCTGTGTTGCAACCAGAAGTGTGTGTATCATTGTGTGTTAGAATCAGGAGGGTGTGTACAAGTGTGTGATAGAATCAGGAGTGTGTGTACACGTGTGTTATCAGGAGTGTGTGTACAAGTGTGTGCTATCAGGAGTGTGTGTTAGAATCAGAAGTGTGTGTTATCAGGAGTGTGTGTTAGAATCAGAAGTGTGTGTTATCAGGACTGTTTGCACATGTGTGTGTTAGAATCAGAAGTGTGTGTTAGAATCAGAAGTGTGTGTTATCAGGGGTGTGTACCTCTTGCCAGAGGGGTAGAAGCGAGAGCAGCTCAGGCCATCCCAGGCACAGTAGGGGTCTCTGGCCAGACAGCAGTCAGCACATGCCTCCCCGTAGGCATGGCAACGGTGCAGGGACACCTGGGAGACCCCATGCTCGGAGCTGACGTAAAGTTGTTGCTGTAAGCCGACAGTTCAAGGGTCAGCCAGACAGATGATGAATGACTTACTGACAGACGAATGGAGCATAGCATTTATGCTCAAATATTGGGTTCTCATACATGTTTTTTTCTTTGTCAGTGTTCTTAAGAAGTGATTGTCACCAGTGTATGATACTGCATAGAAAGGTATGGTGAGTAGTGGTTGAGATACCAACATACTTTTTTAGACGATATCCTTAAGTTTGTCACTGGTGCCTGGTTCTGAAATTAAAAACAAATAAAAGTCAACATTGGCAAAATACAACATTGTGAAAGTGAAACAATTGAATGCACAATGCAGTCCAGGTGTATTCAGACACTACTGCAGACTTTGCTCTGATAGATCCAGCATCACACATGGCCTATCTGAGATCAACAGTCGAGGCCAAGAGAGCACGTATGAAGATTCTGGAGAGGTGATAAAGTATCTGGATCTGGTGTGTATGTTTCTCAGCTGTCTCAATGGTGCCCAGGTCATCTATCTCCTGTCCTGAATATGGCTCCCTGCATTAGCAGTCCATCTGCTCCACCCCTCTCTGCTGCACCCGTCTGCTCCACCCCTCTCTGCTGCACCCCTGTCTGCTCCACCCCTCTCTGCTGCACCCGTCTGCTCCACCCCTCTGCTGCACCCGTCTGCTCCACCCCTCTCTGCTGCACCCGTCTGCTCCACCCCTCTGCTGCACCCGTCTGCTCCACCCCTCTCTGCTGCACCCCTGTCTGCTCCACCCCTGTCTGCTCCACCCCTGTCTGCTGCACCCGTCTGCTCCACCCCTCTCTGCTGCACCCCTGTCTGCTCCACCCCTCTCTGCTGCACCCGTCTGCTCCACCCCTCTCTGCTGCACCCGTCTGCTCCACCCCTCTCTGCTGCACCCCTGTCTGCTCCACCCCTCTCTGCTGCACCCGTCTGCTCCACCCCTCTCTGCTGCACCCGTCTGCTCCACCCCTCTCTGCTGCACCCCTGTCTGCTCCACCCCTCTCTGCTGCACCCCTGTCTGCTCCACCCCTCTCTGCTGCACCCCCGTCTGCTCCACATCTCTTTGTGTTTTGGCCAAGCTTCCTTCGGTTGCTTCCCGTTTGATGTGAGGGAAGAAGAGGGAAAGAGAACTGGAGAGAGAGAGAGAGATAGACAGAGAGAGTCAGAGAGAGAGATAATAAGAAAGGGAGAAATAGCGAGAGAGTGAAAAGAGGAAGAGAGAGGGAGAGAGAAAGAGGGAGAGAGAGGACCGAACCTTAAACACTTCCAGCTCCTCCAAGATTAGGTCCTCGTCCAGGGAACGATTGGTAGGCAAGGCAATCACCTTCTGCACGGTTCCTTTATCTGAAGGAGGACACACACACACACAGGAGACAGTCCTTAGACATCAGTCCAGTCCAGACAGTCCAGACAGACACCAACCTCACCACAGGCAAGTGCACCGAAGGGTCGTGCGTGCGGTCCATGGAATTACAATACAAAATGGAAACCACCCGCGAAAAAATAAATAAAACCCGCTCAGTTTCCCCTCTCACATATTTCTCTTTGAATTAAGCGTGATTGCTGTGACCAGTATCAACAGAGCCCAGTAGTGTGTGTGTGAGGGGGGGGTGTGGGGGGAGTTCAGAATTCACAGAGGATCTGAGGACATAGGCCACAGGGAGGACAGAGGCACCACAACCCAGGCTCACGTCTGTTTATCCCCCTCCTCTGAGGGAGGAGAGAGAGAGCAGGAGTTACAGCCATGAGCTCCTGGAAATCCCTGATAAAATCCCCCCTCATCCCAGACACAAAGCACCCGCTGCTCTGCCTACCCGGCTGCAGGCAGACACTGCTGGCGTCCCTTCAGGAATCTGGAAGGCTGATAAACACAAGCAGCTGTGTGGGTGTATGTGAGAGAGAAAGACTCCCCTGGATTGTTAAACTCCACAGTAGAGTTCTGCCTCAGTAACCATCCCTTTACCTCAAAGCTGCTGGCTGCTGGACCAGGCCCCACTTCTAGGTACCTTGGCCTATCCGTCACCGACAGTTCTAGCACTGGGTGTATTCTCTAAAAACTCATCATTCATAATCACAAATCAAACTTTTAGTATTTTTAGGGAGCGTATCCAAATGTTTGTGCCACATACCGGTGGGCTACTGTGCAGGCGTGATGAAACAGCTGTGCTCTGATTGGCCTTACACATCCGTACTCAAAGTAGAAAATTGCTTTCCTCTACCTTTGAGTCAGCATTACGGATGGAAACAATGCAGCAGCGGCCATTTTGATCAATTGTGTTAAATGCACAGACGGGAATGGCATTGAAACACACTGCACAGTCAGTGAAAATGATGAGATTGTGAGAACAAAGCAAAAACCACAGATGGTGACACTGGAACTATTCCAAAGAAGAAATGTATCACAACATCAGACTGTCATTCTAACGTGACGCATCCTGGACCAACCCCGGTTCACGCCAACATTGAAAGTGGACCAGAGGGTGCTTGGTCTCCAGTACCTGTGCCCAGAAACAGCACCTGGTAGTGCCCGTCAGCAGCGATGACCTGGTCCACGGCGATGGCCGTGTACTTATAGTCAGCGTTGGTGCGCACCACCAGGGGCCGCCTGCCGATTGGGTAGATGGAGTTAAACATGACTGGGTGGTTTCTGACGAACGTCACCACCTCGTCCGGGAACTCCTTGGTCGAGTGGATGTCTGGAGTGAACGCCCCACCAGGGCACTGCACGCAGGGAGGAGAGATAGCAGGAAGTGATTGAAAGGTACGAGATAAAGAAAGAGGGGGATGTAGATAAGAGAGATAAGCTCTGTGACATACGTGGATATTTTTCCAGACAGACTTTTTGTAAGAGCATAATAAACATAAAAACAGACACCATATAAACACTATATATATATATAGACACAATCTCTCTTTATTACTGTTACTAGATACTGAATATTTCTGTCAGTTATTCACGTGTACAGTCACTGCTCAGAGTGACAGAGGTTTCCTCAGGGCTGCTGTACTCACAGTTCCAGGCCGGGGGTAGGGGATGCGCCCCTGGTAGGCCACCCACTGGAAGTTGGGCCCCTCTCTGTGTGCGAACGGCCCGTTGAAGACGGTCAGAATGTCAGCCATGTTGTACACACACACGGCCGAGCCCTTGAACACAGAGCTGGGGAGAGAAGACACACACATTCAGGATCTGTGAATCCGCCCCGGTTAAAACATCACAGTCCCTCCGAAACCTGCTGTGAGATCTGAGGCATATCATCTGGGTGGAACCACTGCCATCCTCCAGAGGGGGACACTCCCTGCTCCACACCCCCCTCCAGAAGGATATGGTGTGGATTGTCCCGGTCACTTCTAACCACACCAGTGTGAAACTGAAAAGCCCTTTTGTTCAAAGAGCAGACCACAGTCGTGTGAAGGAGAGGAAAAGGAAGAAACACGTTGTGGAAATAGAAATAACAAAGTGAGACCTCAAGGCTCCCTCTGTTTCGATTGGCTAGAGACAGAGAGACCGGCAACACTACTGTAGCCTTGATCTGGTTCTCGGGTTACCGGTGAAACAAGGGCCTGTTGCAAGGTCACAAGAGGTTAACTATGCAGACCAATTAGAGGACAGCATGAGATTAACCAGTAAATATTACCACTGCCTTGTTACTATGTGCAACATAGCTAAAACATGCAATATTATTGATTAAGTCCAGTATAAGTGCACCTTCCTTGCAACAACACAGATTTTTAATGGGAAAGTGTTGCCGACCAATATTCAAAAACATACTTTGTAAAAAAGGTGAGAAACAGTCTGCTGCAACACTAACACTGCACATGAAGGTAGATAATACATAGGAGAACCATAGAGTCGAAGTCTTACAATCTAGCAGCGTCTATATGAATCTCTTGAGTAAGCCGTTACTTTACTGTAACAAGACACTGTCTCCTCTCCGCAGGGAATCCCCCATCACATGACTCCCACTTAGATCTGGCGCTGGCTAGCATAGTTAGTATCGCATCCAAGGCTTGAAAGCAATATTAGCATTGGCCTCACCTTGTTGACGTGAAGACTCCAAACACCAGCAGGCTTTTAGGCTGCTCAGTCTCCAGTAAAAACACACTCTCTGGTAGGGAGAGAACACACATTCATCTTGTGAGTCAGCGTTTAGCGGACTCTTCATCGGTCATGGTCATGAAGAGGGCATGAAGGGGAGTGGGGAGGAATGAAGGAACATGCTTTGATAGGCCTCGACTCAAAGACAAATGCATTGTAAGACAGGACTCTACTGTATTGTCTTTCCTTAAAAAGTCAGATGTACATATGGATACTGCTAGTGCTCATACATGATATGAGGATTTGCGGGCCTTGACTGACTGCTAGTTTGCATGCTGTAGGTCTGGGCTGGTGATATTCATTGATACATTCAGGAGTGTGAGTGTTTGTCTCACCAAGCTCATCAAAGTGGGTCTCAGTGCCGTCCTCCTCTAGCACTGAACACACCATCCTGGCCTTCAGGAAGGTGGTCCACTTATTCACCAAGCTCCGCTGGCCTCCGATGTCATTCTACCATCACAGACATACTTTAGGGTTAAATATCTAGAAGATTACACACACATACACAGACTTAAACATCATAATTCTTCCTGAACACACTTACTGGACACACTCTGGCGACCATGGTGTGAATGTTCTTGGTATTTCCGCTGTTGTCTGTCAGTCTTTCCCGGAAGAAGAAATAAAGTTTGGCATCGTTGGGGTCCGATCCATCCGGTATCAACTGGGCATCGATGAAGATGGGTTCTAAGAGAGGCAAAGTAAACCTTGTAGTCCGAAACAATGCTGGCCGTTTGGCCTCTCTTAGATGTACAGTACTTGAGAATAATAAGTATATCTGCAATCTCGTAGATAGTAGTTGAATCCATTCTAGTCAGCTTCATTATCATCTTCATCATGATGTCATTGTTATGTTCAGGATAAGGAGCATCATTATAGCTCACCGCTCAGCCACTTGGAGTTGTGCTGGTCTGTCCTCACTGCGTTCCTGGTAGTGAGGCTCCTGAAGATGGCAGCATCTGTCCCCATGAAGTCAATATACATGCCTGAGAACAGCTCCTGGTCTGAGGAGAGCACACAGACACACACAGTATCGCATCTGGACAGCTTCACACACACACCTGGCCAAACAAAACACTACAACTCCCACAATGCCTTTTAACACCTTTTAACCAATACAAAAAAATGATTTTCCTAGTGCAATAACAGTGATGGAAATTCTTCTGTGATTGATTGCTTCGTCTGAAACAGAGAGTCTATCACGATGACAGTAAATCGGTAATGCCGTTAACCTTGGCCAGATTTACAGGCCTTGTGTTTGAGACTCACTTTACTCCGCTAATAGCCTAGCGCAGAGGGCAGTCCTTTGGCAACATGCTTTCTATCATTCCATTACTCTGTCACTTCATCATTCCATCAGCCCCCCCCCGGTCCCAACCTCCCCTCACGCCCAGCCTCTAACCCCCAGGCCTGTAGCTTTCTGGGGTTATGGCCCGGGATCCAAGCCTGGCCGTTCTTGGAGGGAAAGTGTTGACAGGCCTCCCGACAGCCCTACAGAGTCCAGTATGAGGGGCTTCAGTGTGGGGACAGGGGCACATACAGATAAGGTTTCTTTTTATCTGGCCCAGACACTGGCTCTGATTGTTCTAGTCTGAGTCAGGGACTGCCTCTCCCCAGTGCTGGATCACTGCTCTCACACAGCCAGCCTGCCAGTGGTCTTGGGTGAGGGGGGGTGGCAGAGCAGTGGGGGGTTGAGGTTCAGTGTCCTCCCTGCTTGCCCGCCCCTTGTGACCGGACGTCCTACGCTGCTAGGCGAAGCCGCTGACTCGGCGACGCTCGAGTGTCGGAAAGCCGATCTGTTGCGTGCGACACGTCGGCCCCTCGGCCCTGCTCTCTGACTGTGTCAACAGCGATCTGACACGCACGGACCAATCAGAGATCACAGGACAACACGGTGTGACATAGGGGGTGTGCAGCCTGACCTAAGAGGTCGCAGATAAGGAGGGGTGAGGGGGGAATAGAGGGGGCCATGGGGGCATGTGTGGGGTGAAGAGATAAAAATACATCTACAGAGAGAGAGACAGAGATGAGACCAGAAACAGACAGACACCATAGAGAGACCGGAGAGAGAGAGAGAGGTAGAAAGACAGAGAGGAAGGAGGAGAGGAAGTGAGACAGACAGAGAGACCGAGAGAGAGAGAGAGAGAGAGAGAGAGATAAGTAGGACTCACTGAGCATGACGGAGACGGTGTTGACCTGGGGATTGAAGGAGCAGCGGCCCTTGCCAGATTCTGCTCTCGAGTCAATGTGGAACACTTGCTCCTGCAGGAGAAGAGAGGGAATCAGGAAGAGAGAGACATGTTTATAGCGGAATATTAGGGGGAATTCTGGTCTCTGACCTATTTGGCAAAAAAAAGAAGAGATTAGGTGCACTCCACATGATCCTGTGGTGTCCTGCGCCTGGTTTTTACAAAGACAGTCACTGGTCTGGATGGGACATTAAATAGAACATTCCATGAAGGAGAGGAGGAGGACTTTCTTCCTAATGTGTTAACATTATGTGGTTCACCCCCCTCCCCTTGGGCCCCTACCCCTCAGTAAAGGGGTTCATCCAAATCTGATAGGCACCTTGGTGACTATCCACCCCCCATCAGACTATATCTCCTGGCTGGGGGATGTGATGAAGATGCTTCAGTCACTGCGGGACTAGTGTAGGAAACCAGGCTCCTCTCCAAGCGGTGGTGTTGAGATCTGGACGCTGTCCGTCTCTGGCACAGAACGCCGCCATTCCTCGCCAGTCTGAACACTGGCGTCACTCCTGTGCACACGGGGCGCCCCTGTCAGTCTGGGTGACTCAACCTGGCGGGCCTCGGATACATGCGGCCAGGCCTACGCATTAACATCCCATAATAGCATCTCAGTATACTTACCAGAGCCAGACTAAGACTCTGACACGTTCTAGCCAGGAGGGGTGAAACAGAACTGCCGTCCTTTCAAACAAAAGCCCACGTGACACAAGACGAGGACCCAGCCGAGAGAGTCTGGCTGCAGAGCTTCATGCTTATTAGCTCTTGGCAGACGCTGCTATGGTCAGACTGCAGGAACCGCACTTCTCTCCTGGAGGGGTTTCCCGCTCTTACTTCCAGGGTTCCTGAGGCCGGACACAAGGGCAGACGTCCCAGAAAGCAGTGCTCCTCCCTCCCTCCATCCCTCCCTTCTCTGGTCTCAGAGAGGCTGATATTTGAGGCTATAAACTTGAGGCTGTCACGATGGCTTTTCCTAAGGAAGTCATGGGTTTACAATGTGTCTCTTTGATCAGATTCCGCATCTTTAATCTCACAGCCCCTTTAAGGATTCCGGTTGTCTGAAAACAAACCCCCCAAAAATCCATAGGATTTGCTGTTGAAAACGAACTCAGTTTAAATGTGACATGGGGTATAGGTGAGTACTGACCTCAGGTCTTCTCCCTCGGTTGATGTAGGCACACACAGGACTGAAGGCTCCACTCCCACAGATGAACAGGTGGGTTCTGTTAGTGGGCTGAACCACTCGGATAAAGTTCCCACAACCATGCTAGAGAGAGAGAGCGAGAGAGACGGAGAGACAGGCAGATAAACAAAGTTGGGATGGAGAGAGAGAGAGAGAGAGAGAGATGAGAAGGATTTATATGGAGAGAAAGAAAGAGAGAAAGGAGAGAGTCAATCATAAAGGATGAATTAGTAGACGCCAGGCAGCAATGCTTGATGATTGATCGAGTGGCGTTTCTCTTGGTGGTTATGAGAACTTCAGCCTACAGGTAATTACGTTCCACATGAGCAATGTTATATTAGCCCATCACATTAGTAATAATTGGGATATGCAGTCACGTGCTGCATGATGCTGGTTGTAATATCCAGTTCTCCTTCTGGCAGTGGTGGAGGTGGAAAAACCAAGTCAGGAGGGAAGAGGATACCCGGCCTAAGCTGCGGTGTCCATGCCAGACGAGTTCTGAGTTAACACAGGTCTGAGATCTGATTATGGACCCTCTCCCCTCCCTTCCTCGACAGTGGGAGTGCTAGGATTTGTGGGTAATAAAGGCCCAGACTGCGTAGCAGGCCAGGCAGGACAGGAGCGAGCACCTTGGGAGTCATTACAGGAACTTGGCCATCGCCACGGAAACGGCAGCTGCGGCCACTCACACACTAGGCTCCACACACACACACACAGCTCCACAGACACACACGGTTCCGCAGAGAGCAATCGGAGAAAAACAACAGATACGTCCAACATCACACGCCCTATTCACCTTCTTTTTCTCCCGCTCTCTTTTTTCTGCAATCCCTCGCCTCCTCTCTATACCCCCCTCTATCTCTCTCGTTCATCATTCTAATTCTCCAGCGCACTCACCATTAACTCTACACCCTGCTGTCTTTTCATATCCCCAGTCTGATCTACTTGACATTAGCATATATATGAACAAATCATCCTGTTATTGTATTATGTACGCAGCCAAACACAGCCATGAGAACTCATGACTTGCCACAGAAACTTCCCATCCCATAGAAGTCTAATGACACAGTTTGAGCGGAATTCATGCAGAGTTCAAAGCGGTAAGCTATAAAATATGGACTTAATCAATGTCATACTTTTTATTCATTAAATAGGTCATATTTCTGCTCCAATACCACCCTCCGATGTAAACGATGTGTGGTCGTTGTCTTGGAGCCCCAGCACCCGCAGATTCTATGTTCAACCAAGAATCACATATATACACACACATCAGGAAAGTAACCATAACAGACTGACAAAGGCACCGATTCAAGAACCACAAGTAAAATGTATTTTGGACAACTGCATGAAACTGAAATTGAACAGAAAGGAAGGTGGAAAACTAGAGCGAACAGGGGAGGAGGGAGACATAGAAGTTGGAGCAGAGAGAGAGAGAGGGAGGGAGATGGAAGAGAGACACTTAATGAAACAGAGAGACGGAATAAGAGAGAAAGTGAAGGGAGACAGAGCCCTGGCAGGTCTAAAGGAGAAAGTGAAGGAGCTAAAGGGATGACAGGGGAGGAGGAGTTGGACAGAGAGGAGGAGGAGAACATGGAGGAGGCAGGGTGACCACTACACAGCTCCACACAGAGACAGCTCATCCAAATATTTGTGGTATCCTGTCCACTCAGAGGCATGACTCAAAGCGATACAAATCACCCAATGTCAGGAAACCGCTTTTTCTACGTCCATGCAGCAGTGGACAGACCCGCTGTCTCTACCATGGCTGCTGTACTTGCCCACAGAGGGCTCTGTGTTGGTGTGTCTATCGAGAGGGTTGATAGAGGCTATCTATTTTCGTCTGTGCTAATTCATATTCAGTCACTGCACACACAATTCTCAATTGTTGCACCTCTAGTTTTACCGGCCCAATTAGCTGAAAAACATAACAAACTCATTTGGAATTCGGTTCAGCTATTTCTGTGTCTTCATGATACCGTTTCAGGCCGTACAGTGTTTCTTTGTCATGGAAAGTGGGTGGGGGCCACTAATACTGTGGCCAGCCGGTAACAGACGGTGAAGCAGCAACTCATTTGCGCGAGCTTTGATGACTGTTTATTATCTCAGCGGTGGAGGGCTCACTCTTATTCTGTCGAACCAAGAGGCTGCCAAGAGGAACCAATGACCCACCACAACCAGTCCACATCTGCTGCTACATGTGTATTTGGACCTGGCACCAGCACATTAATTCAGAGAGAGAGAGAGAGAGAGAGAGAGAGAGAGAGAGAGAGAGAGAGAGAGAGAGGAGAGAGAGAGAGAGAGAGAGAGAGAGAGAGAGAGAGAGAGAGATAGAGAGAGAGAGAGAGAGAGAGATAGAGAGAGAGAGAAAGAGAGAGAGAGACTCAGAGAGAAAGAGACAGTGTTAGTAGGCTGGTGCCTGGTACCCAGACTCAGGCTCACAGAGAAAGAGAGATAGAGAAAAAGTAGTGGAGTGAAAGAAAGTGATCGATAGAAAAAAAGAGAGAATGGGGTTGTGATAGAGGAGAGAGTTATCATGATAAGATGTGCTTTTGGAGGATTCACTAATTGCTTTGTCCTGTTTAGGAAGTATTGTGGCATTATTAAAGAAAGCCCATGATATACCAAACGATTACTTAAAAGGATTTGCCCCAGTGCTATGTTACCTGATGGCATATGTGGTCATATCATGAAACTATGACCATATAAGGGAAAAACACTTAAGTGACCCAAAGCCTCCTGGACCTACAGAGTTGTCCTGTGTGTTCTTACCGTGGGGTCCTTGCCAGCCATCTGACATTCCTCTATCTTGCTGGTGGAAGCAGGCCAAAACACCTGATGAGAGAAACCACAACATCGCTTAATGAGGATCAGTGGCCACAAGGCCTTCAAACTATAACTAGAACCAGAGACGAGAGAGAGAGGGAGAGAGAGAGAGAAAGAGAGAGAAAGAGAGAAAGAGAGAGAGAGAGGCCTGAAAACTGAGAACAGAGAAGCCGAAAGAGAAAAGAGAAAACCATGACAAAGATATGCCAGCTTTCTGGCATTTTATTAAATGCTATTTTCCTGACAGGTCTAACACAGTGAATGTGTGCTTGGGAATTACTCTGCTAATGGATCCGCTCCAGCACTCTCCAGAGAAAAATAAATGCATTCCCATCTGTTTCTGCTCTTCATGCTTGTCAATTATGGCAATGATGCATTGCTCACTGCACAAAAAGCGAGTTATCACTGAACTTGTGCCTGTGCCATGTCACCTGACATGCATCTAATTCTTGTTCCCTTTTATGACGCTGATCAAAGATAATGTACTTCAATCTGAATATTACAATTTTCACATTTGCAGGATTAGACAAATACATTCTGCCACACCTTGTAAGGAAAGTGCAACATAAAAAGGGTCATTTTCTCAGTTGAGGTGGAATTTTAACACATGACGTGCAGATAGGAACCACTCATCCTAACCACCCGAAGCGTAATAGCGGGGGTTTATTGAGCGGAGCAGCGGGAATGAAGGACTGGCAGAGCAGTTACACGCCCCTCACCTTCAGCAGGCCCTGGGTGATGTTGTTGATGTCCATGGAGAGGACGTGGTCCTTACAGCCCACGTACATCCTGTCCTGGTCCTCATCCACCAGCAGGATCCTGTAGTCCATGGGCTTCTCTGACAGGCTGTAGTGCTCGAAGGCCTGAGACGCCCGGAGCTCTGGGAGAAAGGAAAGAGACACGGGGGAACACGATGAGCGCATTTGAAGGACCTGAAAACAGACCGGAACACTCCGCTCTCCTTTGAACACGAGCTGAGAGCGGCGGATCGAACGCGAGCGCATGTGTAATAGTATTTATATACAAACATAAACGTACCCTTTAGTACTATACGTTCATGTTAGCTTTCAATCACTTAGGTCCAGCCTTTGTTTAATAAACTCTGTGGGCCGTGGGAAAAATTCCAGCACACTGTAAGAAACTTGTTCCAGGTCTCCTGACGCTGTCTCTGGGAGCGGTTGAAAGCCCTTCATGTTGTGGAGGGACAGATCTGAGGTAAACATCCTCGATATGCGCCTCGGACAAAGTTACCCTCAGAGTCCGGCTAGAGAGGGAGTACTTAGCGTTAGCATCAAAGCCCCTTCACTGTCAAAGCCAAACTCATGCATATTCATCCCTCTCCATCGCCATGGAGAGGAGAAAGCTGCGAAGGGTGAGCCGATCCCTGCTCTCCATCCCCGCCCCACTCTGACCTTTAGTGGAGCTTTGCTTCTTCTTTTGTGTCCCCCCTTGCTAATCAAGAAACAGGCTGGCCCTGGTCCTCGTCATTGCCCCGATGCTGAAGTCACATTTTCCATGATTCAGTTCTGCCTGCATGCCCTTGAGGTGAAAACCTGTTCCACCAATGAAGTGCCACCCCCTCTGTTTGATCTCAGCCTGATGTTAATTGATGTGGGGAATGCCATGTAAAACCTGGGTTGTTGAAACTCCCAAACAAAGCACTCAATTTCCCACGACTATTCGCTCTTTCTCCAACTAGCTTACCTAATGTTGAAATAACACACCTTTCATGGTTGAGAGTTTTCTGACTCTTGGCTAGGGTTCTATAAGCCCAGGCAAGAGCATCTCGCAAGGACCCTAATGAAGAATACACACAAAACACAGGGACAGGAGATACTTTGTTTCCACCTGAGTCTGCAAAAAAAGTCATTTGAAATGAAAGGCCTTGTCAAAATCCCTGCTGCAAATGTGTGTTTAATAAAGACAAGCCCATGGAGAAAGAGATCCCATCTCAGCCCTGGCTTCAGAGCTGAGGAGATAGCATCATGTTGGGCTCAGGGCGGCACAGTTGGAGCAGGCTGCAGACGTTCCTCCCCTCCCATGCCAGAGAACTTGGAAGTGAGGCGTGCCACCAAGGGCGAAGGAGTAACTAACAACTAATTAGAAACACGCTGAGCTCCAAAAGCCGCAGCCAAAACCGCATTCTCGCATCCTCCCCAAAGTAAGCAGTCGGAGAGATTTAAAGCACCAGTTAAAACTTGGTTTGATTTGATCCGTTTCTCATGCTTGAGGTAGCAGGTCTCCGTATACGTTCCCATGGCTCCAGTCTCACTTTCCCCTGGAACACAAGATGCTGAATCCACACACAAGAGGATAAGATACCACCTACGGCTGATACACTTGGTACAATCCAACTCGATCCACAGTACACTGTCCCTTCGGAACATTCCATTAGGCGAACACTTTGTTTTGAGGGGTGGGAGAAGGGTGCAATAATTTTATTATTATCATGAACTCTGTATTGTTTTTTCAGTTTTGGAGACTTTCATGTTTCATCCTGAGGCTGGAAGCAACTCTAACCCTGGCGTTATGGGGGGAGCCAGCAGGGAGTAGGTCACATGACCCCCTAACAACCAGCTGAGCAGTGAAGAGGCTTGTCTACCCTCTGGTGTGTACATACCACGGGATCCAGTGTCTGGCCAGCATGACCTACAGATCCGAGCCCACGAGTTACGCCTGCATTAGGTTCATAGCCCTACATCACAAGGGGATGATACTGGATGGTGCACCTGCATTCTCTGATAAAAGAAGCCCGGAGCTCAGAGTTTCTCTCCTCCTCTTCTCTCCAGACCGACTAGCCCCTTCTCTCCAGAGCCTGCTGAGAGGGACTGACTAGCCCCTTCTCTCCAGAGCCTGCTGAGACAGACTGACTAGCCCCTTCTCTCCAGAGCCTGCTGAGGGGGACTGACTAGCCCCTTCTCTCCAGAGCCTGCTGAGGGACTGACTAGCCCCTTCTCTCCAGAGCCTGCTGAGAGGGACTGACTAGCCCCTTCTCTCCAGAGCCTGCTGAGGGGGACTGACTAGCCCCTTCTCTCCAGAGCCTGCTGAAGGGGACTGACTAGCCCCTTCTCTCCAGAGCCTGCTGAGAGACTGACTAGCCCCTTCTCTCCAGAGCCTGCTGAGAGAGACTGACTAGCCCCTTCTCTCCAGAGCCTGCTGAGGGGGACTGACTAGCCCCTTCTCTCCAGAGCCTGCTGAGAGGGACTGACTAGCCCCTTCTCTCCAGAGCCTGCTGAGACAGACTGACTAGCCCCTTCTCTCCAGAGCCTGCTGAGGGACTGACTAGCCCCTTCTCTCCAGAGCCTGCTGAGAGGGACTGACTAGCCCCTTCTCTCCAGAGCCTGCTGAGACAGACTGACTAGCCCCTTCTCTCCAGAGCCTGCTGAGGGACTGACTAGCCCCATCTCTCCAGAGCCTGCTGAGGGGGACTGACTAGCCCCTTCTCTCCAGAGCCTGCTGAGAGGGACTGACTATCAAAAGGTCAGCACACGATAGGCTCGTTTACTAGGGAGGCTGACAGAAATATGGTCGCTGTTGGTGTTGATCCTATCATCCACTGGTCCAGGATCAGACGGAGGGGTTGTGTGGGAGTCACGAAACCCCCCCCCCAAACCCTCCGCCACCCCCCACCTCTCGAAGTGAGTCGTTTAGTCAGAAATATCTCATTGAAATGTAGCCCCTGCAAACTCACTGTGTTGGGTGATGAAAGCAAACTTGCAGCTGTGGGAGTGGCTGTGTCCAAAGGAGAGTTAGACATTGTGACACTAAGTGTGAGTGTCACCAAAGCATATTCCCACAACAACAGCTGTCATTGATAAGTTAAATCTCTCTCTCTCTCTGTTTCTTTCTCTCCTCTTCTGGGACATTACTGGAAGCGTTTGAGGACAGCTCGGCTGACAAGTGGAATATAGTACAATTATGTAAACCGAAAATTGTGCGTAAAACAAACACCACACTCCGACAACAAGCTAAAGATAATTTGATTTGAAAAACAAGGAATTCTGAGCCGTCCCATATTTTTCTACATAATGAACAGAGCTACGAGGTCGTTATATTCCCTGACCACATGTGATTTATTAGTCATGCGCTCTAGAAGCATTCCTCCACACTTACATCACAAACAGAAATCCTGAGGGTTTGTCAGGCATGTTTGTGGACCTAACACCGCTTGCTGCCTGCCTTGTTGTCTGCCTTGCTGCCTGCCTTGCTGCCTGCTGCAGGGTGTTGTTGTTTGTGAGTTTAATGACATTATCGCTCAGAAGTGGTTTAAACAGGCTTAAAGTGAAATACAGTGAGTTCAAAAGTTATTGGCTGCACAGTGCACATGACATCTCCACTTCCCAGAAATGTGAGCAATATGAGGACCACACCCTTGACAGTCAGCCGTTGGGAAGTTGTTGACATGCAGAAGAGGCTGTGAGTGACGACAGTGGCGAGATCCCGGGTTGTTGTGGCTTCACTAAGAAACTGAAGACATGGCTGCCATTACTGCAGAGTGCAGAGAGATGGAGGGGCGAGGTCCGTGATGAAGCCTCCAGGTATTGGATTATTTATGTGGGCAGGTGGGCCGTGCCGCAGTGGGGAACCTGGCAGGACACCCAAGGTCATTTTGACCGCAACCGTTCACCCATAGAGTTCTGCTGTGCAGCAGGTTTTTCGACCGTGACCCAACATCCATGGAGCGGGACAGGCGTTTGGCACGGTAGCCTAAAGCAGGTAGATAGGAAACGGTGCCTTTCTCTTTGTGTCTTTGAAGTGGTTCATTTTGGTGAGTTGGTCCAGCGGAAACAGAACAGATTCATTGTGTGGGACCAGGAGACCACAGGGGTCATTCAATATTAACGAGAGGGAGAGTGTTGCGGCGTGCGTGTGGTCGAAAACACAGCCTCAGAGCACATGTACAGACGTTAGCTGAAGAAACGCAGAGATGAATCTCGTCAGGAACTACAGGGCAGAGATGTGCACCAGAGAAATACTTGTGACAATTCGGTTGAGACCTACAGTAGGTTCATCTTAATGAATGGATAGATAATTACTGACAGTTTTAACACCCTTAAGAATCCCTTACAAATTTTAGAATCCCTATTCTATTCACATTTAAACGTATTCATGGTCCTACAAATGAGTTGGTGTAGAAAAGGCAAACCTGGCCAAGTTCAGTTGGAAACAGCATTGTTTTGCCTCCACCCTAAGCCAAGAGCAAGTTGTTGAGCTTTGATCATTCAACCAGACCCACCAGCCTCCCGTGTGGCGTGAGGAATTGATCCTTCAAGGTCTTTGTGTGATAGTGAAAGAAATACTGCAGTCTTCCCAGTCACACAGTGAGTTCACAAGGAACAGAATTCTTGTGATGAACATTCATGTGAAAACTTCAAGTCGAGGGCCGAGTTTTGTCCTGTCATTCCGTGTTGTCTTGGCTCATAGACAACGTTTGTATTTGTTCGACCATTGTTGAGATGAGAGGGGGGGAGGAGATCACAGCAGGTGTTTTGATCATTTCACACTGATCACATTCAAGGAGACCACAGCTTCCTTCTGACTTCGATCACGGCATGCCTCTCGGAGCGAGGACTCTTGTTTGTTTGGTGCATCAAAGTAGCGTGGCTCTGCAATGCTGGCTCCTGCCAGTAAACAACACAGCAGTATAACAAACCAGCTTGGCTCGCCTTACAAGGAGCAGTTTGTTGCTTCGAAGACAGATTTACTGTTAATGGGGAAGTATGCTGTCCCTGTTAGGGGAGCAGGTTGTGCTGTTAGAGTCACCCTGAATCTGGTGTGAAGACAGTGGTCTGGGATGGGTGGGCCTCGCTCTCCGTCAGCCTGACAGGTTGAGCTGTGATGGACACAGCTATGATTTAGGTGGACATTTCCCTACATTTTAAGTCAGGACATCAGATGGCTGGGTCTCTCATCTTTTATAATTTAACCCATAGATTGACTTATTTATATCTTCCCACCCATGGTTGATAAACAGGAAGCATCAAGGGAATCCCTCTAGACAGAAAATTAAATGTGCAGATTCCGGCTTTGCCTTAATACCATAACTAGGTCTACAACACAAGAGCAGCCAGTACTGTGAGTGAGGTGAGCGAGGTGAGATCTCCTCATAAGAGCGGTGGAGACCTGCAGGTAGGGGAGCAGCAGCTGGGGTCAGGGCTTCCTGGATGAGCCAAGAGGTCTCCAGACCCCATTAACACCACAGGACTGGGCAGGCGGCCAGTCGAGGAGCGGCCATTGTGGCTCCTATACAAGACCCATCAGAACAGAGCACTTCAACTGGCTGTGCCCTCAAAGGGCAGCATGAGGAAACGGGTCCCATGCCAACGAGGCCTCTTGTCCATTCACGGGGGGAGGAACCTGTGCCACTGTTGTCAGGGGCAGCCGGTGGGAAGACCCCAATCAGACGCCTCGATAAATATTGAAGCAGGGGCTTAGCACGCCCCCTCCCATTCACAGGCCCCTCTGAAGATGGAGTGGGTTTCATCATAAAGGACCTGACTTCAAACCTCTGCCAAATACCACTAGTCTTTGTCCAGACAATGCTGAGGCTTCTTGGTTGGACTTCTGCATGGCTGCTCTCACCTAATACAGTGTTGGTGCACTCACACATGCTGAGACACTCTCAGCCTTGATCCTGGCAACTCCATCCCTCCCTTCAGCGACGCCAAACACACACACACACACACAAAAAGCCACCAGGCCTTAAAGGGATAGGGATGAGCTCCTTGGACACATGGCCTGACAGTATACAGTAATGGGCTATGATATATTGCCATGTCGTGCCATAGCATATCACCCTCTCGTGTTCTCCTCCAACAGACCACCCGGGACGTCGGAGGCTGCGCGACAGAGTCGTCTAACTGTCTGTCTTCCTGACATTCTCCACATTCTCCGGCAGGCAGTGAGAAACACACACTCACCGCATAGACAGCAACACACTCTTCTCTGGCTAGAGACTGTGACCGCTTGTTAAGGAGAGGATCCAGCCTTCAACTGACACATTCAATCTCATCTTGGGTTCTGTGCTCTCGTCCTTCCTCTATGGTCTGGTATTCAGACGCGAGTAATGGGAATCATATGGTTTTAGATGCCTGTGGCCTGAATGATTGATGTTGATTTCTGGAGTTAAGGATTTTAGTATTTTGACAAAGCAGGGGCAGGAGGGTCTGAGAAAGGGTTTTCTGATTGGCCCACAGAGCGTTAAATTCTCCTTATTCTGGGGTTAGCGCTGATGATTTCCAGCACCAGCGTCATCGCGGGCATCATTACACGGTTGACTTGCTGAGGTGCCGGGTAATATTCCCTCCAGAAAGCTGAAACCGGAGATGCTAACAGCTAACCAGTCGTTACGCTAGCAAGTCCAGAGCTCCCGGTGCTCCAATTAGCACCTGGCCTTCTCTTCACCTGTCATAAGCATGCCCCCCCCACCCACCCCCTCCAGGGCCCTTGGATGACCTTTCACCTAACCAGCAGGCCTCTGGTTACCTTTCACCCCAACCGGCTGTTAAATCAATTTATTTTTCAGTGTCAGGCAAGCTACAGGCGCAGAGAGACTCTCAGGTCGAGGTAAGGTTATAAAAGGTTACTCAAAGGATTCTTTGAGCGTATGGATTTATGTGAGATGGAGGCGAACCAGAGGAAGTTTGACCGGATAGGTTGACACTGCCCTTCTCAGATGGTTTTGTCAGATTAAATAGTCTCCTCACGGACACAAAAGGCCATGGGGTCATTCTTGCTGTAGAAGGATGGCAATGATTGTACCACACCTGTCATTCTTATGGACAATTCCAATAGTCTAATGAAACACACATTCCATCTAAGCCTGAGGTAACGACTGTAATCCAGCTCTCAGACGCTGGTGTTGCTTTAACCTTTCCCCTCCATGATGTTGAGCCCTGGCCTTCTCGGTGGAAAACCTGGGCAGTTTATGTGCCAGCGTTAGTCAACGTCCTAAATCCATCCAGCCACTCTTCAAATCGGAAAATCCATCAGGCTGCATGCTAGAGCCAGGCTGCATCCAGACAGCATATTCTAACATCAGAAAGCATATTCTAGAGTCAGACAGCATCTTTTAGAGTCAGACAGCATATTCTAGAGTCAGGCTGCATGTGCTTGAGAGACAGCTGAAGAAAACCTCACAGGTCTGCCTGGGAAAGACGTACAAATATTTTGTCTGGAATATAATTGGATCAATATTGTTTCGAGGGTCAGCCAAAGGAATTTCCATTTGACCTTGTACATCTGAGAAAAGATCTAAGCATATTCCATATCGATGGGTATTGATTACCTTTCAGCGTGGCACAAAGGAGGGACAATAAAACATTCATCAGGGGTTGCGAGGTCACAGGCAGGACTGTCAAAACACAGACAGCAGAGAAACACCCACAGACAGAGGGGCCGTCAAACCTCTGACACATCGGCCCGCGGCATCACCGCGCCCACTAACCTTCACTAGAGAATGTCCACAGTCTGACTCCATCTCTGAGCTGTTGGCTAGAGAACACATGAGACTGATCTGGAGGTCTGGGAAACACACACGTGTTCGCACAAACACTTGTGCACACATACACACACACACCACAAGCTGCAGCCTAGCCTGGTGGTTATTTGTATGTCTCAGTCTTCCCCTCTTCCCTCGCTGACAGCTTTGACGTGTCTCTGGTTTGTGTTGCCAAGAATTCCCCGAGATCACGGAGCATCACTGATTCAAGTCCAAAGCAGCCATATCTTTGCTAATGGCAAGATTAGATGTAAGTATAAAATGAGACTGTATAATTAAAACCAGAGAAGAGATGTTCCTTCTCAATAGTACTGTTCAGACTGCCGTGTCCCCCCGAGCACAAACACAGACATATTGGTCCACATCTGTCCCAATCAGCACTCCTCAGACCCTGTCACGACCTTTAACCTCAGTTTGACCCCAAGGGGGACCGGCCTGCAGGCTGCGGGGTCAGGAATATTAGGTCCAGTCAAAGGTCAAACCCATCGAGGAGACATGACCATGAAATCCTTTAATGTGGAGAAAAGTTGTCCAATTATTAAGCCTCTGTTTATGCTCCACAAACCACCAGCTCTGACCTTCCCAAGACGCTCACGTTTGAGAGACGTTACCTTTGAGGTGGTGAAGGGAATATTTTCTTATACTAAGGGTTGTACTGTTAATCTGTCACCTGATCTTCTTAAAAAAGAATTTTGAAAATGCTGCCCTGGATAGGTTTTAGTTTCAGTGGCCGCTATTGTTGACTTTCCACAGCAACGCTTCAGATGGCAATTTAGATTAAAATCCTGAATGTGGTCAGATGTTTTCAGGAGAGCTGAGGAATTTAACCAAATCCACTCGAATCCGCAATTTCTCATAAAAAAAGACGATGGAAAACCACGCTCTTTCTTCCAGCGGAAAGTCTAGGTTTCACCTCCGCAAAGAAATATGATGAACACTCATACACACACACTCGCTGACACGCAGACACGCACCCCCACACACACGTACCCCCGCATTCCCACCATTAGGTAAACATCCTTCACAGTTGGACTCCCACCTTACGTCTTCCTATATGAAGAATGAGGGGTGAGCGGAGATTGTAATGAGCCGTGATAAAAGTGCAGCCTAATCTGTGGAAGCAGTGGAACCCAGAGCCTCCGCTCTCTGATAGGAGGGCTGGGAGAGGCTCACAACGGCTGGCTCTGTTCAGGGGTTAGCTGGGAGCGCGGGCCGGTGGCTCCTAGGACGAGGAGGCTCTCATTAGACTGCAGACGTGATCTTAATCAGTCTCTGACACATCCCTGCAGCTACTTCCAGGCTGCCTCCCGAAGACTACCACGGGATTTCAACACTGGGAGTATACACAGCACGTGCACGAGCATGCACACACTAGAACCTTCTCCCACTCTCACTCCTTCCGGCAAGCTCCTACTTTTAAATAAATACGCTCAATTGTTACTGTAAGCCAGCCAATGCTGATGAGGCTAAATGGACCTTTTCATAAATATAGGCTTGCACGCATGCACATACACACACGCAGACACACAGCGTGCAGAGACACGCGCGTAAACACGGTCGCACGAGCCCTGTCAACTGTGCAGCCATGACCATAACTTTGAACGCCCTGCGTGTCTCTGTGTAATCCTGACCCTCGTCTCAGAGAGAAACAAGGCACAAACCATCACCCAGCCAGTACACATCCAGCCTCGGGACTCGACCAATACACACGTCCCTCCTGGGCGGCCAGTCGTTAAAATGAACCTAACAATGACATCAAAGACATCAACATGGAAAAGCATGTATGAAGTCAGTGACAGTGACAGGTGCTGTGCTGGGGTCAGAGAGGAGGGGTGGTGGGGGTGGAGGTAAAACATGTCTACCCAGTCACAGATAGTGGAAATGGCACACCACTGCCATATGAGGACATCTAAGAGGCTGATTAACAAGAGGTTCACACTGATAGGCATCGTTGAGGCTCTTGATGTTCTTTTATTTGAGACATTAGGGTGGTCTCAAGTCCCAAAGTCTTTGTGGGGGTGTCAATTCACTGACGGTATACGTATGCAAATAATTTTTTTTTAAGAATTGGAAAATGAATGCTAGAATAATCATGTTAAGACATAATCATTATAAAATCATGTATTTCATCACGGTAATTCCCAAACAAATTATGCAGATCGTCAGGAAGCCTGTGATTATTATCAAGCTTTTCTGAAAAACAACAGAAGTATTTGAATGTTTATTCTTTGCCGAAGCGGTGTTTATTATGCTGTTATGGTTGCTGTCCCACTGAGTTTGCCTGTGGAAGACAAGAGTAAGCAGTGTGAAGCGAGAAGAATGTCAGAGACAGCAACTTCTTCCTGAGACGGAACGCAAGCCGACTCACTTATCCCTCTGAACCTGCCTCACCCATAGATCCTGTTTCAGGAGTGAGGCACACAGAAAGAGAGGGAGAACGGGAGAGATAGACTTCACAAACTGACCCTAGCCCCGTCCTCTAAAGTTTATTTTTCCTCAAAGTCTTGGTTTAGTTAGTTTCGGGTCGTAATAATAAAGCAGTCTTTCCCTCTGGGGGCCGAGAGAAGCGGCCCACCGGGGTTGACCCTTTGACTGGAGCGCAGGTGCTGACCCACCTGCCTCTCCTCTCCCCTACAGGACGTCCTCCCTCTCTCTCTCCTCTAACCTTCTGTCCTGCTCCCACTCCCTGCTTGTGGAGAGCGACCTTGGATAGGGCCCAAACACCATAGGCTTCCTCAGTGAGGACTTCCAGGCCAGTGTTTATGTGAGAAAAGAGCCTTCTCCTTGGGACTTAGGATTCTCCACAGACTTCCTACATCTGGGAAGTCCATAGACAACAGTTTTGGAGAAATATGAAACCCTGTCCATCTGCTCCAAAACTAATTTCGAACTCATCAACTGAGATCATGTCTCAACTCAATTCCCTAGTCTTTTCACGTCTGTCTGAATTCTTTAATCGGTGAAATGAATATGTGAGGGCTTCTCCGATTCCATTTTCCTTCTAATTCTCTCTAATGTGTCCCTGGAGACAGAGTTAGCTTAAGTACCCACATGGATCATCATAAACACGTACCTAACTCTCCAGCAAAACCAGACTCCCTCACAACACAAAAGTGACACAATAGAAAACTACCGGTAATCTTTGCACTTGTTTTCATTAAAAGTAGCTCAACATTGCAGTCCAGTCTGCTACAATCCACAACCCAGCCAGGACAGGAGAGAAACGTCAGATACACACCTGGGAAACAGGTCACTAGATCATCAGGTTTGACTCATTTTCAATATGGTGAACTTTGACCTCTGGGATCTGACATTTTAACAAGCCGGCAGGGAATACATGGACTCAGTGTATGACCCCTCTTATCTCGCTGAGTCCGTCTACAGAGACTGCAGACTGCCATGCTCCCACATGCAGCTCAAGCCTCTGCCCAGGGCCTGTCTGTGTCAGTGAACTGTGCTGAGTGGGCCAGTTCACTGCATGTCTGACAGCTGGACTGCCAGCCTGCCGCAGGGGGACTGATGAGAAGAGAAACACAGAGAGAGGGATGCCAAGAGCAGACAGGGGGAGAAAGACGGAGACTGATTTGAAAGTCAAGGAAATGGCAGATTTTGTACCGTGGATGGTTAAGAAGAGGAAGGTGAATGAAATAAATAGAGAGAGAACTTAATGTAAGGAGTTAGGAATCACAATGGACGGTTGGCAGAAGCCCACTTCTGAGTGCCTCTTCCCTCAGACCACAGGCTCAGTACAGCACGGTCACACCGTTTGCTCCCTAAGCCCCATGATAAGCCCTGAGGTACTGATCAAACATGGCTAGCAGCCCCTGCACAACATCAACCCAACGCTCACATCTCGCCACACATCCGTCCCTGGCTCTCGACATAGGCTAGAGGACAGGGCGCAAAGACCCTGAGCTGGAAGAGGAATCGACCGCCTCACCCCATCCATCTACACAAACTCATTCCTAGTTCAGAGAGAGAGAGAGAGAGGGCGGGTTAATAATTCATATAATCGTCTGTGTCAAGGAAATTAAATAAAACAACAGAATCAAAGCCAGAGACAGAAACAAAGCCCAGAGGCTTAAGTACGAAGTCTCCATTAGAGTGTACCGTGATTAAAGTTTAACCAGGACCAGGCCCAGCCGGCCCTGGGCCATCCCTTATGCCATACAGTGCAGCGCCATGTCTTACAGCAATGTGGGCCGCACCAGAGACACCGAGCAGAACCCAACAATGGAACCCTGGCTCTCAGACACTCGAAAGGCTCCGACCATGAATGTGTCGCATGAGTGTGCCTTTGTGTGTGTGTGTGTGTCTGCGTTGTTTTCCATTGTCTGACAGACAAAGCTGAATAAATATACATTGTATCAAGATTAAAGGGGCCGTCAATGATTTACTACAGTGAAGATTAGGTCAAACCTGAGCAACTCTTCACAATGTCTGTAATGATAGTATGGCCTCTGGCACCATGTCTTATTTACCATTTGTAAGACATTAACACAGAATCAAATAATGGCCTCATCACAGCTGTGTTGAAACACAACAAACCAAGATGAGACCGAGAGTTCACTTAATGCCAAACATGTGTACTGTTCTGAAGGGGTACATAGACTGGCCTAGGTGGAGTGTGTGTTATTTTGCAATTTGTTCTCCGAGACAATAACAGGAAATGAATGTTGTTTTACCTTCAAAGGGCAGGAAGACTCTGGGCAGCGGCTGAGCGAGGGAGGAGACGCAGGTGAGGAGGAGAGAGAGAGTCAGGAGGGACAGCCCCCCCGGAGGGCACGCCCTCATCACTGCCATCAGAGCGGGGGTCCGAGCCCCCTCTGGCCAGTCCATTACAGCTGGAACCACGCCCGTCCACACCAGCTGAGGAGAGAGATGGGTAAGTTAGGTTTAGAGCTCGGGAAATGGCTTGCTATAGCAAGTATCTTGTATTCTGACTTTTCATGTTTTAGATAACATTTTAAGATGTCAAAAATACATTATTAACAACCGAGAGGAAAACTGACATTTCACTAAAACGATATAATGTGACATAACCACTGCCCCGCGTGCATTGTGTAATCATACCCTGTCTCCTATTTCACATCCTCTGCCCAGCAATTCAATGATCGACATTAAACAGCAAGAGAGTGACGTGACAATTGAATCCGTCACTTAAAAGATATGGATGAGGTGAATCTACACAAAAGAGCTCAGGGAGAAAAACACTCTTCTGGCTTCTAGCTCATTCCATTACTGGACAAGGAGAGCTCAATTATTGATAAAGACAGGTACTGTCAAGGGAGTTCACCTCCTAAATAGAGAATCTCACCATTTCTACTGTCCAAGTACCACACGCAGGGTACAGCTTAGACTAACCCATTGCTAAATCTTGCAACGCACTGTATGCCAGATTTTTTTTTACAACATTTACAAAGAAGGAAGACACCGTTCTGTAGCTATGTACAAAGACAGATGTGTGTTCTCATGGCTTATAGATGAGTCATGAAAGATTGATAGGTGTGGAGAAAAGCAGAGGCTGCGGGCTGATTTCGATGAAACTTTCAATTTAGGGAAGCAGCTGGCATGAACGTTGTGTAGAGCGCAGCAGGGACGATCTATCACAGCACCGTAGTGTTACTATGCACGAGAGGTCTAGGGTCTCATAACTGTGTGTGTGTGTGTGTGTGTATATGTGTGTGTGTTAAGGAGAGAGATAGACAGAGAGTGAGATAGAGGGAGAAAGAAAGAGAGGCGAAAAGAGAGAGAGGGCGTAGAGGGAAACCATATGGAAAACTGCATCGAGTTGAGATCTCTTTGGCAGAGTCTGAAAGAGGTGGAACAGCCTTACTTCCTAATCAGGGCTGATACCTTTAGCCTCCATCCATATCCTCAGCCCTGTCCCCACCTCCCATCCCAGTGCCAAAACAGCTCCAAAACAACCCCAAAACTGCCCCAAAACCCAGCTCCAAACCCAGCTCCAGCATCAGTCTCAAGCCCAGTCTGTCTCAGCCCTCAAATCCACCCTTCAATCCAGCCCCTACTCATCCCTGTTCCCAGCCCCAGTCCCAATTCTAACCCTAGCCCTCGCCCAGCCTCTTCTCCCCCCCCCCATGCACTGCCTGGTGGAGCTAGACGTCTCTGGTAGAGGGCCCTCTCCCCTGTCCTGGAGATGTCTGCCACACAGCTGCTAAAGCCATCTCTGAGAGAGCGGCATGTTACTCCTCGGAGCCAGACTCCCTGCCTGAGATAAGACACAGGGCTTCCATGACACCCCAAACACCCAGGATTAGAATCCTTTACCTCACCGCTCTCTCCCTCCCACCCCAACCCGACGCAGTCATACGAGCCGCCAGGTAATGCTGGAGCTACCAGAGATATGACTCACTGCCTCCCTTCAGCGTGCGAGAGTTTCCTCTGCTGTAGATGACACACAGCTCCACACCAGCCCCTTAGTGAGCTGTGCACTGAACAAAGTCCCATAAAGGAATCACAAACCTTCATGCGATATACAATCCAGTCCAGAAATACTGACAAAGCCCTGCCAGGAAGCTGGGCAATATCATTAAATCTGTCTGCAGCACAATGGAGGTCAGTTGACAGGTTGAATGAATAAGGGAAATCCTTTACAGAGTGGTATAATGATAATTGGGTTCATTGTGTGATCCTTGGCCCTCCTCCTAATGTATTAATCATCTGGCTCCAGTCCAGAGGCTTTATTCAAAGACTGATATTGACGAGCAAATTACATTTATTGGACATTTATTTTCTAGTTTCTGTGATCATCTGGTTTTGACTCAATGTCTTTATTAACCGGCAATAATTCCTCTCAGTCTTTGTCAACACATGTACACAATTTAACCTGTTTACACTGAAGTAGTTGAGTAGAAAACTCTCCCATCTGGATAAAGGCTGGATCGCCCATCGTGGCTCCAACCAAATTTGTACAAAGATAATTTTAGCATGAGATAACCACCACACAATTGCATCATTTACATGACAGCTCAGACACCAGATCTGAGTCATCACAGGAACAGTATTTAAATAAAAAAGGCATAAATGAACTTCGATGGTAAACAACAGATAAGAATTCAGGCTAAATTAGAAGGTGAAACTGAATAGTTCTCCAAGTGTGTGTGTGTATGTGTGTGTTCTTAAAGGTTTAGGTTTAAACACGGTGACACATAATGGTCAACAGCTCGCTTACACCCAACACGCTGCCAAGCACACATGTGACAAACAAGCTGAGAAAAAGCTGGATGCTTCCATTTCCTAAAGCAAGAAGTAATCCACTGTTGAATGGATAACAGAGAACACTGATTTGCCTTATAATATTGATCACACTTCCCTCTTTCTGCTCAGGGGTATACAAAGGCATGTTTGGCCTTGGAACAGTTTTAGAAAATGTTTCTATAAATACATGAGTGTATTTATTTTTTACAGAATGTTGTAATTGTGATTGGCCTAGTTTGAGGATGAAAGCTGAAGTGTAATCATTATAACACGCAGCATATAATAACCATAATAACTGTCCCCACAGATTAACATTAAATAGCTAAAATTCGGAACCAAAACCCCATCGTCCACCTTCAAGCAGGCGACTAATTAACTATGAAACACTGAACAGATGCAGGGTTAAACAAGCACAAGTAGTTAAGTGTGTGTTCTGTGTTTTGGCAGGCCGTGTGCCGTTCTAAATGTGTTCTTATCCAGCCGCTTCGACTTCCTGCAGTCGCACCAGTGGGACTCTGCACCTGTTAGCCCCGAGAACAGCACTCGCCCACCACCTCTTCTCTCTGTCTCCCTCTCTGTCTACCCTTTCCTCCCCTCGTCCCTCAATCCCACTTCTAGCACTGAGCAGAGCCAGGTGCTGTGGAAGCCCGGCCCGGGACAGGACTTACCTTAGAAAGGCTCCCCGGTTCTCTGCTGGTCCAGAAGCCCTGGTTCCCCTGGAGTCCCGGTCGCTATCCTCCTGAAGTCTTTAGTCCCACTCTCGGATGGGTCCCCCGTGACACTTCCAGAGCAGAGAAGAGAAAAACGCTGCTATTCCATTCAGCTGCCTACAGGACAGAGGGAGGAAGAGAGAGAGCAAGAGAGAAGGAGAGAGGAGAGAGGGAGGAGGAGAGAGAAAGAGAGGACTGGTTTCCTATTACACACTCTGCCGAAAGTCCCCCTCCTCTCTCTCAGCTCCTCTCTACCTCCCCCTCTCTCCCCCTCCCCCTCCTTCTCCGTCCCTGCCTCTACCCCTCCCTCTCTCACTCCCTCCCTCCCTCCCTCTTTTCCTTAGTTAACCAGACAGTGGACTGATCACTCAATACTCCAAGTATACACAGTGGGAGGGTGGAGGGTTTCTCCCTCACACAGGCAGAGACAGACAGACGAGCATGAGAAGGAGGCTAAGCCAGTACCATTCTCGTATGAGTACATTTTATTTAGCCAGGGATGACATTTACCCATTCCAAACACCTTCATTCATTGCCCTTTAGTTATAAGGATTTAAACAAAATCAAAATATGTCCCTCCCCACCGCTGCACATTAAATATTATTACTGGTGAATATTCCCAATCATAAATCTACTCACAGGAGACACAGCAAATATTTCATTTGTGGTGTCGTGAAATGTGATGTCTCAAGCATGCAGAGACAAAGGGACCCGTTTTCTCAAAGCTGGCATGATAACCTGATTACACTGCCTTTCCTACATTTATAGCAATACCCATAAGCATTCATTTCCTCTATTTCCGTTTCGTTATGATTTTTTTTACTGGTGTTCCATTTTAATATATTGACTTGAAGTTTGGAGGAGACCGTAGCTTATATCGTAATTCACAACGTCATCCAGCTGCTGCCTTACAGACGCACAGAACCGGTTATATAGAAGGTTCTAGTATGTACTTTCAACTCGAAGCATTCAGCTCACCTACAATGGAGTAATCCTATCGTCTTTCCCAATCTTTCAGTACCACCCCCCATTGGAAAGGGGGATGCTGGATTGTGGGCGCTTAGTCCTTAGTCAGCATGGGGAGTTAGGAACATGGGAGATGCCAAACCTAGGAGATGCTATTATTTTCCACCACTGATGTGAGCCCTGACCTCAGGATGGGAGGCGAGGTGCTGCCACCTCGTTTGGATCTGGTGCCCACAGCCCTGAGCCAAACCTGAGCCACTTGGCTCTGCTCTCTGATACACTGCAGCTTTGGCCCATAAATACATCAATGAGGTATGCGTTACCACATATAGACCAGGGGCCAAATGTCATTGTATATGCTCTATTTCCAGAGAAGACGCAACAGCTTCAGAGGTAAACTTTAACCAAGTTTATCATTCCATTAATGGGCACAGTTGTGACAACTCTAAGTTGTCTTAGAGTGACGTGATTTTTTTTTAAGGTGAAAGTGAGCATGTTAGATTTACCCTTTATCAGCAGTTTTAAAGCAGCATGGCTATCACGTCATAAAGACTGTCTGTGTATGTTTCAGTAAATTGTGTGTCTGCGTGTGAGTGTGTGTAGTTTGTGTGTGGTGTGTGTGTTGTGTGGATGTATGGTGTGTGTTCAAAGAGGGGGAGGTGGTAGATATCTGGTAGCTGAAACAGAGGGAAATAATTACCCGTCTTTCTGACAGTCTCTCTGATTTACGCCTCTCCAATTAAACTGTCAGGATCGGCTGGTGGAGTGGGACAGGCTTTTCATAGGCCTGTAAAGCCCTGTGCGCGCACACACACACGAATGCAAGCGCACACACGCGCACACACACACACACTTTTGGCAGCCCCACTACATGCAAACGTCAGTAAATCACCCTAATAGCCGGGAAGAGGCTGAGAGCACGTCACTGGGAGACAGATGAGATGAGTCTACAAGTGTCTCCATGACAGTACTGAGACATTACAACAGAAGACAGGACAGGGGGAGACTGTGAACCTGGAGCCATCAGCCCTGAGATCTGGCCTAGGAAAATGTCAAAAATGCAGTGCAGCTCTCTCCCAGACTGTGAGAAAGGCGGGATGGTTGACATCACCTGTGGAAGCTGTGGCTGTGCCAGTTTACAGTGTGTGTCAATTCTTCAAGTCAGACACGATCAAGTATCTGTAATGCCTCGTTTTCTAAAAACTGGGGTTTGTTCCGGACAGGAATACATTTTTCTAGTCCATTCCGTTTGCGATCTGGGCAAAGCTCACCTGAACCATGCTGTGTAGGTCTCACTTTGCAGATGTTTTGTGTTTGTCACATTGACTGGATTGAGAGAAGGTTGGGGTCAGGGGTGGTTCCACTCGCCTCGTCACACACATGTTGTGCATGGGGTAGATTCCCCTCCTGGAAGTCTTAAACTATACCATACCTTTATCTGTCACCACAGTATGCAGCATGGCCCATCTGCAAATCTGTGGTCCATGGAGGTGAAAGCCTCACTCTTCAAATCCAGACATTTCATGGTTGATGCTGTAGGAAAATGTAAATGTTTTTCCCCAAACTGAATTTTATTCCATTTGCTCAATCCCTCTTTTTATATTTGATCAATGTGAGCATGCTGTTACTGCAGGCCACAACAAATGAGCAAATTAATCTGATTGGATATGATTGGACACATTTAAAATGATAGAGGACAAAGCGAGTCAGTCTCATTTAACTCCACGCGGTTGGACTGCAATCGCTTCGACTTGAAAAGCTCACACGGAACCAGCTCATTGGAGGAAACGTCCCAATCAACTGACAACCCTAACTAACCCTTCAAACACAAAGGCAGCTAAACACAGGGTTTCCTGACGGACGATGTGAGCGTGTGAGGAGAGGACGCATGGACGCAGCGCTGATTGATTGATTTGCGTGTGTTATTACGAGGAATAAGGCCATATTGTTTTTGCGTCTAGGCAGCTGCTTGGGGTTTTTGCATATCTCCCCCCCATCTGTGAACACATTTCATACTTGCGGGCGGCGTTGCCACTTAGCCATGAAGGGCTGGAATAACAAAGGGCCCGGCGTGAAGAATGAGAATGCTAATAGGGTGCCAGTGAGCGAAGGGGATCAGATACATGTGAAACCTCTCGCCCGCCCATCGCCCTCCACCCCGCTCACTCACTTAGATCGAGAGAGAGAGAGGTGTAGCCATCTGGATGCAGAGGTGAGGAATTCTCTCTGTCTCACGCTTGGCGGGAAGACCGATTGAGTCAAAGCTCAGAGGATCTTTTGAAATGGTCAGCAGGCATGTGTTTGAGGTTTGCATGTAGCACAGCTCAGTATCGAGGAGTGCATATAGTGTTCCTGTGACGTCAGCATCACTAAGACCTTCTCCAGGCTCGGAGGCAGGATGACTGGGCATCTGAAGGGGGGGTGCAGAGAGAGGTTGTGCGAACGAGAGCATTTCCACATCCGAAGGACGTCAGCAGCTCGTGGTCTCGCGTCGCAGGGGAAAATGGAGGCTCTGAATGCCAGATACTAACCAATGTAAGGGAGGAGAGGGGAGGAGAATGGAAACGAAAGGAAACAGGCAAAGAAAAGCAAAATGTTTTCAAATCCCCTGTTTGTTTCTCACCAGAGATGCATTCCTTTCGTCTAACTGGGTTACTGCAGTGACTCAAGCCCACATTTCCAGAAGTCTCGTCAGAGCGGGGCATTGTTCCAATGCTACCTTGTAAATGACTCCTCTTGGCCCCTAGACTGTATCTGGTGCAACTGAAAAATATATTCTAATCGTCTGTCTCACAGTCTAGTTGAAAACAACCCAGTAAAGTCTGCTAGAGAGTGCTGGCCTTGAGGAACAACACACACACATCATCAGGTGTCTAATAATAGCATTGTTTCTCACTGTTATGCCAACACATGGTCCCCAATGAGAGCCAGGGCATGAAAGGGTCAACCAGAGGTCAGCCCGAATATAACGTCTCCTGCTTCCTCCCCTCCTCCTTCCTCCCCTCCTCCTTCCTTTCCTCACACCCACTCACCCTTCCTCCCCTCCCTAAGGTGTATTGTAATGGTAGACTCTCCTCTGAACCTGGATCTGTGTCTCATCCAGTCTGGCTCAGTAAGGGGGCTTCCTGTTTCGTGTTGTTATGGACATGTACAGTATATGGCTCGTCACTCACTCGTCCCCATCATGTCCCTCTCCCTCTCCTACACACACACAATCCCTCTGCCAATAAATAATATTATTGTCTGTCACAGACTGTGCTATCCTCAGCAGGAGGGCCTATAATAAATCACATATGCCCACACAGGTAATATCCTCTGAATTGCATCTGTCTTGGCCGGGCATTAACCTCAATAGGAAAAACATATTGGATTTGAGCTATGGTTTATCTTATATCCTGGAGTTTGTCTGGTCTGTGTTTGTCTGGTCTGTGAAGCAGGGTCCAGTTGCTAACAGAGGTATGGTTCATAATGCTATCCTGGGAATAAGGCCACATGCATCTGATTGGTGGGGTTCAGGGGGTTCACTGTGGCAATACTGATCCAATCATAGGCCTACGCAAAAATAGTTCTGGGACATTATGGAAACCCTGTCGTTAATGGCTCAGAATGGCCATCTATGTATTTCCTCCCATGGTCCTGCTAGTCAAAGCCCTCCATTCAGTGACCATTCGGCGCAGACAGCTGTGTAGCATTACTCAGCGGATGTTACCATGCTTTAAATGAGTTATTCAAATGATGAACATGCCACAGAGAAAGAGAGAAAGAGAGGGGGGAAGAGAGAGAGAACGAGAAAATGAGAGAGAGAGAGAGAGAGAGAGAGAAAGAGCCAGAGAGAGTAGGGGGAATAGAGAGAGAAAAAGACAAAGAGAGAGAGACATAGACAGAGAGAATGAGAGAGACTGAGCGAGAGAATGAGAAAGAGAGAGCAGGGACAGGCAAGGCTGAAGACTAATTCATTCATCTTCACTCCAGCTATTTTAATTAGGCTTCAGTCATGGATCCTTCTCGGTGTGACAGGTACATGGTCTCAGGTCATTAACCTCTTACATCAACTCATGTGCAGCATCACTTTCATTACGGTGTCTTTGATTGAATTGTCATCCCTTCATTTCACAACGCCGTTATCGCCGTCATTTATTTCTCCTTATCTCACGCGTGCCCGCTCACGCACGGACACAGCATTCTGCCCCCCCCCCTCCGGAGCGCTGAAACGTTCTCAGAGGAAGGAAAACAACGAGCTGATCTCAGAAGAAGAGCAGACCACCGCCATCCCGTGTGGCCCCTTCCATGTTCAGCAACACCTGCAAGCAGTTTCTCTGAGTCCCATCTATCTGCTCCCAGGATCTGAGACCGAGCACGAAACCAGAGTCCTTTCTGGAGCGAGGAGCTCCTGGCCTCAGCTGGGAACAAAAAGAAAAGGGCGTGCGAGGGAGTCAAGATGTGAGAAACACAGGTGGCTGTTTGGAGTTGATTCAACTTCCCAGAAGAGAAGCAATTTCTGGACAGGAGTGCTGAATAACACACAACAAGGGCATTGGGAAGAATGCAGTACTCCGTGTGCAGACCCGCCCAGCGGTTTGGAAAGCGAAAATCTGGTATGAAAAGCAGCTTTCCGTCTTGTCGGCAGGTTGTTGCTTTAACCTCCCTCTAAACTCCCTTGCAGGCAATGTGTTTGTGATTTTACCAATGGGTCAAAGCTTTGATACAATCTACTGTGATTACTCTGACACTGAACACCCTCAAAGATGGATACTGATGAGTTTGACTGGACCAATCAGAGCTTCTCTCCCTGGTCAAGAGAATCGAAAAAACCTATACTTACCTATGCAACAACATTCCACTCCTACCCATTCATCATAATTGACGTCTGCAGTTGACAGGTGAACATGGGGGGGCAGAGAACGGGGCTAAAGCCGGCTTCCAGTCAGGGGCTTTGCGCCTGCTCTATCTTCTGCATCTCAACTCCACTCATTTGGCTGTCATCACGGATCATCATTAGGTCGTTTCAGCTGTTCCAGAGGATTCTCCATTGGAATGTCAATCGGCCAGGGTCAACGAGGAATTCTCAATAGGTATTGCTCCTCATTCGGGTCACGGTAGCCGAGGTCGCTCGATAGTCGTTCGACACGCGGCAGCTGATGCCAATAAAGATTCCACGAATGCTCGTCTCTAAGGAGATCACGTCAATGCCAATCCTGAATGGGCCATGCTTCTCCGATTGAGCTCCCATCAAGGGTCAGAGGTCATCCTTCTGTCATGATCCCCGTGTCTGTCAGAGGCCTGACCTTGCTAACCAAGCAGGAAGTGGAAAGAGATGCTAGATCGGTCGCCACGCCGACTTCTCCTCTTCACCCAGCATCGCCAAATGTCTGTCGATGGTTTGGAAGTCAGAGCACTGTTTGGGTATGAAGACGTAAGCGCCTACAGACGTGCTCTCACAAGGTATAATATATACAAAGTCTGCAAGCAGAAGAAAGCCAGCGTCATCGCTCACAGAACACATAAACCCCTGATGTTAGCCTGAGACATTCATTCACAAACACTTTCAAAAGCCAGACCGCTAAATGGTCTGTCTATGCATAGTATTATCTCCACTTTGTTTAAAGTATCCATTGATAGACAGAAAACAAAACAAAAAACGCACAAAAGACCAACCCGTTTAACATGGTCGCGCAAATATTTAACTCTCTTCGGGCCATTCATCAAAGTTGTTTGAGATTTTCGTGAAAGTTCAAAGTTCAACTTCCCCTGACTCATTAGGAAAGTCCAAACCTACTTAGGGATGCTGGAACTAGGCAGATGAGGGTCAGGGTCTCCCGGGGCTTAAAGCTCAACTGCTGTCCCTTTCCATACATCAGCAGATCTCTCCCGTTGAACAGAAGCCTTGGCCCGCACATGCTACCTGCCTGTGAACAGATGTGCCAGGAGCCCAGCACCCTGATCCCACCGAGCATGACGAATGCTTGGATTTCTTTGAAGGTCGAAGGTCAAGCCGTATCCATTACATGGCCTGGCATTAAACACAGATGCATGATGTCAGTTTTCGTGACGGCGGAGTGGCGGACCACAGCGGAGAGTCTAGAGGTGCAGCCAGACATCCCTACAGAGCATCCATCCCAACAACCAATCACCCTGAACCATGAAACACAACAAGCCCCAATACTAACACCGGCCCTACACTCTGAGACCCAATCCAGCCCCAAGGTAGGTCTCAAGGTAGATACTAGTTGGTGTCGTCAGTCAGGACTTCAGTGTGCCCTGCTCGTAGCTTTTCTAAACACAGATGGAGTTGTTTGTCTTAGCCCACACACATATGAGATTCAGGGCTTTGTGTTTCCACAGGAAGATCATCTGCAGAATATTATCTCTGATTTTCACGGTGTGTTATTTGCTTTATCATTGAATCGTCATTGGGGTTTTTTCCACAGCTGGTTTCACAGTCTGAACCACTGGGTATTGCAACACATGCTCCTTCTCTACAATACTGTTACAGTTCTTACTATGCCCTTCAGCGTAAACATGTTTACCAGCAAATTCCTGCTCTGCCATCCACTGTCACCATGACAAAAGGTTTAAAGTTGCAGCATCCCAATGGAGAAAGAACATGCACAGTAATGGGAACAAATACAATTTCAGTGCAGCCTCGGTTTCTAATCCTCACACGACAGCCTTCTTTAGCTTAGCCTTCTTTAGCTTAGATTGCGTGATCAATACTGTCATACATTTTCATTTTACCTTTTGACTTCATTCCCCGTAAGTAACCCTGGGCCACCGAGAGAGGTAACGATCTACCTCCTCCTCCTTCTCCTCCGCCTCCCCATCCACATGCTGTATAAATTAGTGTGAAACAAAGCCTCATTTATCTGATTAGAGCGCACTGCCAGGACTCCAGGAACAGGGAGGGGATCTCAGCCCCTGCACACCCGTCCACCCTCCAAACCACCATCCCCGGCACCACTTATAAATTGGCCTTGTGTAAACATCCTGCTGTTTTATATGCTTCCTGGGGTCAGGGGTCAATGGAGGAGCATGACCAATCACAGTATAAATCAGGGAACTGAAAGCATTCTGTCAGCAACACAGTAGAATTCAATTATGTTTAATTCATTTTAAAGACCTGCTATCGGCCTCGTTGTTACTCAAGGTGATGAATGAGGTTTTTAACAGTCAAGGGGCACGCACATAGCCGTCATGTAAAAGGAAACTGCAATGACTGCATTAACTGAAAGTTGAGAAATATCTCTTGATTCTGCCTACAGGGTGCATACTATACTCTCCTTTTGAACTAGCCAAGCAGATAATTAGTTATCTGTATCCACATTTCAGGGGGTCCCCGAAGACCAGACTAATCAAAGGCAGAGTAACACAATGATAGGGGTCCCAGACAGTTGAATCAATAACCACAGAATTGGTTGTGAGTCTGTGTCCTCAGCTTTAAGTGGTTTGTTTCATTAGTGTCACAATGAAACTGGTGGGCTGGTGGGACTTGACACTGCTGTCTTCTCAAGTGAGACAGCATCCTTAAAAACAATTAAAAGTTTACAATAACGTTGAATACAGAAGATAATGTGTCCTGAAAAGCCAATTAAAATGACTCAAGTAAAGAAATAGCCCGAAGCTATAAAACGACAAGAACATTAAGCAATACTTTAAGCATACAAATTAATGTCCTTTTGAATATGCCTATAATTTCCTCTTTAATGTTACGTGATAGGAAATTGCTGTTCCATCAAAGCTGATCATCTAATCTTTTTATGAACTGATTGTACAAAATAATCTTCCTCAGCTCTGGAAACGATTAGGAGACGTAGCAGGACGATTGGAGCCTCTCCGTGGGTCAGATATGAGCTCACTCTCGCCAAGGAGGGTCTGTGGGGCGTGCAAGGCCAGAAGCTCTGCGTCATCACAAACAGCAAAGCTCCTTGCACAAAACATTCAGGAGACAGGATCATAAACACGGGAACAACATGCTGAGGATTTATGAGGAGGACGAAGTACCAAACAAAGCAAACACACAGGAATATTCACACACACACACACAGACATGGGGCAATATCAATACTATAATGAAAAGTGTACTCTCAGTATTAGAGTAGAGAATACCACTCCCTGTACTTGATGTTATTTAATGATTCTTCTAGTACCCCGTCCAGCGGTTCTTTTACAGCCAGGGCTACGACCCCCACAGTTCCAATCAGAACTATTACTCCAACAGTGACCCTTCTATTAAGCACCTACCATGTATAGGGGATGACCTCAAACCCGATCAATAGCCATATCCACAGGGGAGAACCTGTGATCCTCAGGTCACCATCCCACACAGGGACCCCCCAGAACAAGCAATATTACTGAGTATGGGGAGGAGACTGTGTCTGTGTGTGTGTAAATGTGGGGGGTGGTAACACGTCTGTATAACCATGGGCTTAATTAGGGGGCCGTTCGGCCTGCACTGGGGGGACCCTACCACCTCCCCTGGGATGAACAGTGCTAATTATGGGAATGGATGACCGGGGTCCAAGCGAGGCTAATTCTATTTAGGTTGATTGATTCTGTCAACGTTAGCCTGTGCTCTTCATTTCGATGGTGCAATCCAACAAGCCATGGAGGTTCATCCACCACATGGGCAGGCGCCCAGCCAACCAGCCAGCTGGGTCACTGTGCTGCATCTGCAAATACGAGGCTTCCCTCTGTGTTCAGTCACGCCGAGCTGAACACCGTCACAGCACTAGTTAGTCAGCATGTAGCGGGTTGAGTACTGTAACATACTGTATGAGTTTCGCTGGAAGATGAATTTACTGCATGTGTGTGTGGCATGTATATCGACCGGCTAAATGCACATGCACGATATTCATGGAGCTTTCATCTGAGCAAAAGCTCAGAGCAGTGAATCATGTATCATACCAGTATAACGTTCACTGTTCATGTAGGCAAAGGGCATAGATGAATTGTATCCAGAATATACATGACCTGGTATATGACTAAATGTGAGCAGATGGCACCAAACGTTTCTTAATGATCTTATGATGAGTTGAGCCGTCTTTGTTTGAACATTGGAAACACAGAGCAGGCAGGAGAATCAGGGCTGGTGCTGTGGACAAAGACCAGATGGTAGGAGAGAGGTTGGCTCACTCAGGGCAGTCCTGGCCCTGGTACCAGACAAGGATTTCCTGGGTAAACGAGGAGTCGGCTGAGTTTGGAAAGATCCTGAGGGGGGCAGAAGGAGGGTAAGCTCCTCAGTGCATACAGTCTCCATACAGACATGTACAGACGTGTAGGTATGAGGAGGTTCCTGGGGAGGGAACAGAGGGTCTGCAGCCTCACATACCTCAGCTAATGAAAACTCCATCAGAGGAAAATTGGGCTGTGGGGTGAACACAACTTCGATCACAATGTTGACAGTTTGAAATATGGAATCGATATTCTACTGGTTAAATCACTTTTGACGACCAAAGGAGGGACCTATTGTTCATTTAATGTGTTCATATATGCTGAAGGGACATTGATTTTGGAAATTGACGACCGTGTCATCAATTTGTACGTGGTCAAGCATTCCCTGGGACACACAAGTGTCTCACTGGGTGGTGAGAAGCCTTGGGAGACCAAGTTCCAAGTCATCAACCAAGAGCATCTGCAGCTCTGTGTGACTCAGTCAACATCTGGTCCCTGCAAGAGCACTATAAAATAGGGGGGGGAAAGGATGGAGTGAGCCAAATCTCCCCATTGTGGGAGGAATGCCAATATTTGAAATCAGGAAAAAGTCACAGGAACCCCTTTCAAACACTGTCCTTTGGACAGATTCTGCTTAAGACCATTTGTTGATCGATGAAGCCTTCAGGATCTTTATGGGGAGTGGAAGTGATGACACGTGTCTGTTTGTGATGAGGTCATAATGGGTGTGAGGGCTCATGGGTCATGTGGTTTGTTTCACCGCAGGAGGACAGGCACTTGATATACAAGTCAGATGATGTGTTGAAATGGGAGGATGAGGCCAGGTTGACTTGGAGGTATATTGTGGTGGACTCGTCTGGCTCTCAGGAGCCCTGCACACTTCGTCACAGCTAGTTTCACACCAAACACACTCATAATGAGGTTTCCTCAGGGTACTGGCATGTCGGGGTGAAGCGGTCGAGACGCGTGTCACACACACAAGCACACACACATACATACAAATACACACACATTGCATTCGACAGATACAAACACTTTATTCGCCAATGCGTCAAGCCCTAACACTTTGTATCCTGCCTATGTCTGTAGAGAAAACAAATCTCAACCACCACAGATCCCCGGTCTGTTAATGATTAATTCTCAGATAAACAAAAGTAAAGCTCGCGTGGAAATCTGCCAAGGAGCTAAACAGTGCTGAGCTGAGTCCATTTACAGTCAAGTGTCGGATGCCAGACCCACCTGCTGTAGGATCACTTACCATTGATCACAACCCTCATCGGAGAAGAAGCTGAGCATCAACAAACAAAGACATAAAGGCCTCTGCAGTCTGAAAAGAAAACCAATGTTCAATCCTGCAGATGCCTGTCCTTGTGACAGTAACTGAGCTGGCCGTTTACATATTGAAAACATGTTTTCTTACAATGACTGAAACGAAGTAAATTCTTAGCAATCAACAGATACACACACACAGTGTGTGTGTGTATGCGCGTGTGTACATCCAGTCTGCCGTACAATGTAGTGATCAGGTCCCAGTGTTTCCGAGCCCCCCTCTCCTCCCCGTCTTGTGTTTAATCAGCAGACCACAGGTTCATGACAACAGCCATTTGACTGAATCAACAGAAAGTCACCAGAGGCCAGAGCTAAAGACTCCCTCCTCTAAGGATGAAAGCGCTGGACCCCCGCCACAAACCCTCACCTGACCTACACACACACACTCTGACCTGCATTGACTCATACACACAATGACTGTCTCGATTGAATACACACACACAGAAGAGCTATTCACAGTCTATTCGAAACACGCGCGAGCATACACACGTGCACGCTCGCAATATGATGGAGAACTCTGACTCATCTGGAACGCATTGCAATTAGAGGCGATACTTTAGATGTTCCTGGGTCTGTTGATGTTGCCTGCATTAAGCCCATGTGTCTCGAAATAAATGACAATGTGAAACGCCAAGCGGGCGAATACGAGATGGAAAATGCCGTTTGTCACGGCCAACCATTTCCAGCAACAGTGACGAGTTCAGATGTGAATTTACTGCAGAGAGCTGCTTTCTAGCTTGGCCCTCTGCCAGTGCTTGTGTGAGTTGACATGCATCCTGTGGTTTGAATCAAACTCCGCTCCAGCACGTTTAGTGGGCCTGATGGAAAAAATGAATTGACTGGAATACAAACAACCTCACTGAAAGACTTACCACTGTTCTACCCAGTAGTAAGTCTCTGTCCTGGCAGAATGTGCTGTGTGTACAGTCTGACGTGATCTTTACGGTGGACCTGCCAAACACCTGGTCATCCCTGGTCTGTGGTCTAAGGTTATGGATGGTCATATCAATGGCCATTTCCCTTTGACAGTATTACAATTGCATCACTGCAATTGACCCTTATCTGAAGTCTCATCTTATCCGTCTCTTATCTTAAGTATTACAATCTATATGTCTTGTGAGAGAGTACGGTTATTTTGAAGGATGGTTTCAACCCCTTTACAAAATGAGGTAAAGTTCCTGGAATAAACTCACTGGACAGTATAATAAGAAAATTGATAATGACATCTCCGGCACGCATAACCCTAACCAATCAAAGAAAGGATGTCATTAACCTTTCATGTGCTGGACTCGTCTTCCCCAGGGAGGCCCCTGGCCCCTGTGGTATGATGTGGCCGAGCCTGAGTGGGTTCAAACCCCAGCAGGGTAGTGTTGAAGCTAAGCATACCTGCCCCTCTCCTGTGAACCCTGCTCTGTTCCATAACAATGGAGGACGTTTGTTTGCTGATAATACCCAGCAGGATGGAGACACTACCTCTCCACATATCTCCTTCTACTGATAGTCAAGGTCAGCAATGTTATGCCAAACAAATTCACTCTTTGGGAATGTGGGATATGTTTTGTAGAAAAGGTATCTGATTGGCCAGCTCGTTGAGGGTTCTGTCTGTTTTGGAATCCCATAGGGTCAGAGACAACACATTAAAAGGAGGAAAAGTGTTGTAAGCTGTTGACAATCTTCCCTGTGAGACACAACGCCAAAAACAATGACATCATGGTAAGGCTGAGACTCAAATCCATATAAACACACAGTCATGAAGGGGAACGTTATATGTTTTCTAGTTATCCCCCAGGAAATCTCTCCAAGCTACAATGTTCTGTTTATTTAATTTGAAGTTGATATGAAGTCATGCAGGCAGATAGAGCAGTCTGTACCCTACTCTTGCTGTGTAATTGGTGGTTTGACGCGGAGGTATCCAATTGCCTGTCTAACGCATCATCCCCTAGCATACCGCACACACACACACACGTACACACACACGTGCGCGGCCCCCCCGCTGCTCTCTCTCTGAGCCAGGCTCCGCTAGCATCATATCCACTCCATCAGCCTGTCAGATCTCAGAGGGGGTGACTAAACAGCCCTTCCAAAAAACTCCCCTCTTCTGAAAACAAGGGCGGGTCCCAGTTCTAGAAGGTGACCTCCATAGGTATAGAGTACAGTACATCTGTGTCTGTGTCAGTATCACAGGGCTACGGTCCGATGGTTTGATTTTAGATTCGACATTTTGGGTGGCCGACGAAGCGAGCTACGCCAACTAAGCTGGCAAAGAGAAAAGAGGTGCACCATCATGCCACAGCCAGTAGAGGGCTGGTGGCTCATCGTGGCTGACTATCCCTGGTGGTTCATCGTGGCTGACTATCCCTGGTGGTTCATCGTGGCTGACTATCCCTCGCACCTCAGAGCCAACATGCCGCCTGCTTGTGGAGTCCCTGCGTCACTCCAAAGCCTCCCAGTGTGATAGTCGTTACTAGGCCCGATATTTGTTTTTAATATCACCTCGATCTACCATTCCATTCCCACCGCCTCACCAGGAACATGTTCTTTCAATGGAGTTTCAAAGGGGAGAGATGTGGCCCACATGGAGCAGCTCGACGTTGCCAGAGGAATGTCTGAAATGGCGTGGGTCCGAGCGTGTGCTTCGAGCGTGAGATAAATAACCCTGGATTACTTCCTCACAATAATGATAGGAGGGAGAAAATACAGAGTCGCTCCTGGTGCACAGGAGACACCACATGATCTATGAGGGCTTGACAAAGCACGGTGGGTTGCCAGGTTTGTTCGTTTATTGACTCTCCTTAGTAAGTCATTGGTGGATCATAGTATTGGACGATTACAGATGACTGTGTGACTGCCACATTTATGCTTAGGTCATAGGCATACATGTGGCTCCACTTTTATAGACAGAAAGATATTTGGAGTGAGAATTTGGACGTTCACTTCCTCAAACATGTGCAGGTGATGTAGAGTGAGAGGAAGCAGCAGGGTATTCAGCTGAAGCTCACAACACTAATATGCTTCTTAATCACATTAAAAGGCTTGGAATCAAGCAGGTAACGCAGCGTCAGTCACATAGTCAGTGACAGGGTGGTGCAATGCTGCCACCTAGTGAGCACAGAAGATGCACGTGCTTATGTGTGTGTGTGTAGTATGTAGGTGTGTCTTGTTTGAGGACAGTCAAGGCCGAAAACAACTGATTCAAACACTGGAATTTTACAGGGAAAATATCGAAATAACCATCACAAATGTCACAATATCCATTGTATCCATTTTTGGTACCCATGAAGGTGGACACATTTAGGAATCTGGTAGCCTTTTTCAGTATAAGATATACTAGCACACATTTCAGACTTGCCTGTTTGTCAGCGCCGGAACTCAAACTTAGATTTCCAGTGTGAGGGTTCCACTCACTTCCTGAGCCACTGGAGAAGGGTGAACCCAAAAGTGAGACGCACACAGTACTGGAGAGGCTGAAGTGTTTAATTGGCTCAGCACAAGTAAGGATAACAAAAGGTAGTACTCCAACCAACACAAAACTTAGAACTGGCATAGACAACCGGCATCAGAAATACCTAAACATGAAGCAAGGTAGGAATGAGTCCCCTAAATACACCTAACATAACGAGGCCCAGGTGAACCTAATAACACAAATCAGAGCTGAGCAAGCCGGGCATGAGGGCCTCTAGTGGGCAAAACACAAAAGACAAGCAATACACTGACACCTGTGCAAAAAAACCTAACTTTGGCACGCTAACAGATACTCCCTTTTCTCCTTCTCACAGGAAACACACATCATTAGCAGCAGTGTTTGAGGACAGTCGAGGCTGAATAAAACGGCTACAAAAACGGTTTAATTATACAGAGAAAGATATCGAACACGTATCACCATATCAGTTGTTTCTGGTCACATCTCTGGTTCTGAATAATTGGATCAGATCAAAGACATCACACGAAGAGGACATGAGCAACTTGGCAAGATCCTATTCCCTGTTATCTCCTAGGTGTAAGCTGCTGATATTCATCACAAGCAAATCCAATAAATCCTTTTGTCGATTAGGCATGAAATATGATTGAATCAAAGACTCTAAATCTTCAATCCCTTTTTTTATGAGATTATTCTGTAGTAAAGTTAATTTGCTGAGGTAACACGAGCTACCAAGGTAAAAGGCCCCCGTCAGCAGCTTGCCTCATGGGGGCTCCAGATCCCGCTTTATTGCTTTGAACAACAGCAGCAGGGCATCATTCCAGAGCCCCTTCTGGTAGTCCGACACGGCCTTGGCCCGTGTCTGTGCAGCGTGCACCATGGTAAGCAACGTTCGCTCGAAATCCTGCCTGCTCAGGTGGCCTCTCTGCTGGGCGAGGAGAGAGGTGAGACGCCTGACCTCCGGCAGGCTCTTTGGCAGGATGTCGTCGCAAATCACCTCCAGCTTGTTAACCCTCCTCAGGGAAGCCAGCTCCGTGTCCGGTATCAGCATCCGTCTGTCCTCTCCCTCTACCTGCAGGCCGGCCAGCAGGATCTGAAACACACGTTGTTGTGAACGAAGACGTCGATGTGCAGAATGTGAGAATTGTTTTTTGGAGAGTGGGAATGGGCATGCTTACTTCAAAGAGCAGGTTGACGTCCTCCACCGAGGTGTGGAATGTAGGGTTGACCAATGAATATGTCCCACGCTTCACTCGAGAGGCATACGGGTAGAGGGCTGCAAAAGAGATGGGGTGCATGCAAACGTTTTTTTCCACTTCCTGGAAAACACATGTTTATTCAGTATGTATGACGTGTGTGTGTTTGAATGCAGGCGGTTATCAAACCGGTAATGCATAAACATACAGAGGCAAAACTGAAGGAGCTTAAGCTGATTTGGCTTTAACCACAGACGACCCTATGAAAATCCATAAGCCCCTGACACTGATATGGCTGTAGCACGCTGGGCCTCGAGTCTCCCACCCAGCGCTAACAGGCACACGTGCAGCTGCAGTGGCAGACAGATTCCATTTCAAAGTGTCAGAGCATGTGTGCAACAGACTTTCATAAATGTATAGTTGTCAGGTCTGCTCCCGGTATGACATCAGCTCCTCCTTGTTACTGGAAACAAAGGCAGACATATTTTCTTATTGAAAGCTCTAAAAAGCAACAGTATTAAGAACCTTGCTGCTGTTTTCCCCACAAGAGATGAGACGATTAATGTATTTTAGCACAGCAAGGTCAATCTGGTAAATATCTGACGTGTTTCCTGTTTCCTTATACAGTATGGTCTGGGGGCAACTTACATTGATTAACTGTTTATATTTACAATAAATGATTCATATTCACTGTATGAACTGATCAAACCTGCCCTGAATTAGTGTAGTCTTCCTATCAGCTGCTTTCGTGTTCCATTAGATCCCCAGTAGCTGTCCGACACCAAATATGTCCTCAATGGGTGGTTACACAGTCAAGTCTAAACAAGGTTACTGCAAGTAGCCTCATAATAATTCAGAGCATGCAGTAGACACAAACAAACCATCCATCGTCAGGGTGAAGCACGGATGTTTGTCCGAGGAATGTTTGAATCTCCGCAGAGCATAAAGGTCACGGCAGGATCACAGTGTGACTAAATCAACTTTCCACTTTCTGATATTTCTCAAAGTTTAACGTGTCTAGCTTTAAAATGTGCTCTCTGAAACCACACATAGGAGTCCAAACCAAAAGGTTTGAAGGGTCCATTCCGGGTCCCCAAAGAACCCCAATGTCACAAGGTCTTTCATCCTTCTTTGGTTAATGCATCACCCATGGCTACTTCAACAAGTTGTGAAAGCATGTCCAAGCAGAATACCACAGTAGTTGTTATCGATCTTATCCATGTCTTCTGCATGCTGTAGGAATGTTTTAAGTCCCATATATTTGGGGTTAACACATTGAAGGTGTCAGCTCTTGAATGACTCCTGACACACCGTAAAAGGAATCGTCCTTCCACACATTACAGTTATCAAAGTTCAATTTCCAGACAAACGTTAACAGAATACAGATCGGCAGCATTGACCAGCAATAGACAGATGTGTTCACACGACTTCAGATTTCAAAGCTCCAAATCACAAGTAACTTAAGCTCCTAAGCACTATAAAACAATTACAGTTTGGATAGATGTCGATCCCCAGTGTCAGTACACTCTGGCAGGGAACTTTGTAATCTATTGCTAAGTACTAACAATGAGCCAAGGGACCACTGAAAGCCGTTAATTACTAGCATTGCTTAATGCTTCTCTTGGCAGGAATGATGTCTTGATGAGGAAAAATGTGCCAAAATGGCCACAACAGTCCCACAGGGTTTACTGTAAAGAGGGTCTAGCCTTATTCGTATCATTTTTCCAGTTAAATAATTCACAGAACGTCCTACATTTGGACCTCGGACAGTAATGATGGAGTCTTGATTTAGAATTTGGAAATAATCTGTAAAGAGCAGCATTTTGACTGATCCCTGTGACAACCAGTGCTTATTGTTTTGAAAATTGTTGTTTATATCATAGAACACTGTATTGAAAGAATTTGTATTGGAATTTGTATTTTTTCCTGAATAATTATCTGAAAATAATTGGGGGACGGTATTCGTCTGGTATTTTTTATCTGTTAAGATAAACACAGACATATATACACTAAACGGAAAGCTTTTGACTTAAATATCCACAAAAGTAACAACATAGATAAATGACAGAACCCCTTGGCAGTGTTTTTTAAGGCAAGCTTCTGAAATTCACCCATTATACAACAGAATGTTTAGTTCAACATTTGCTCGATTGACTTTCTGAAATCTTACATGAATCCTGTAACAGTTGATAGTAACAAATCCAAATAAAGCAGCCAGTGTCCCGGCAGTTGACTCACCTTTCCTGGCATGCTGAGAAGCAGCTAGGACCGTAACGCTGCAGAGGAGAGTGAGGACCAGACCCCGCCACTGTCCCATGTCCACCCTGGTCCCAACACATCCACTGACACTACTGTTTACAATCTCTCTTTCTGCCCTCTCCTTCTCTCTCTCTCTCTCTCGATCTCTCTCTCTCGATCTCTGCTCTCTCTCTTTCTGCCCTGCTCCTTCTCTCTCTCTCTCGCTCTCTCTCTCTCTCTCTCTCTTTCTGCCGTCTCCTCTCCCTCTTTCTCTCTATCTCTCTCTCTCTCTTTCTGCCCCCTCTCTCTCTCTCTCTCCCTCTCTCTCTTTCTCGGCCCTCTCTCTCTCTCTCCCACTCTGTCTATCTAAGATAAGAATGGAATCACATCTCATCCGAGCCCCACGTTGAATCAGCCAGGCTGAGATGGGAACTGACAACCATAAGAAGGATAGCGCACATGCACCATGTGACATCTCTCTCTCCTCATCTAGGCTGTCATCTGGAAGCCATCAGAAAGTAGGGAACGCCTGCTCCACAAGCTGGGGCATGTTAGGCTGGGCTTCCCTGCTACTGGCTGTCCTGGATGGTCATTTCACTCCAGCTGCATGCACCTGGTCCCATAACATGGTGTCATCATCATTAACTGGACTAGCGTTGTTACTGCCATACGCCAATGACAACCTCTTCATAATCACCATCCCCTTCAGAGGTTTGAAGGATTTGTGTCACATCTAAAAGAACAAGGTGTGAAGGAACAATTCTGTCAGATCGGAAAGGATTTGTGACGCATACCAAGCATCTCTCAATCTCCTCTCCACAACCAGTAGCCTACTGCTAGCTTCAACTCACCAGCTCCACTCAGGGTATTCTTCAACAGAGCCCTTCAGCCCCTCCATTCTGCTGGCTCACGGCTCCTTCACCATATCCTGTCACATGTTGTCGGCTACAACAGGGACAGCTCCAGCACACAGTGCCAAGAGCTACAGTAAGGAGATGTGTGTTTCTTGTTCAGGAATTCAGGCTTATGTTTTAATTGGACCTCGCAGCTCCAAAATAAATAAATAACAAAATAGTGGACCACAATCTACTGTGGTATTCTGAGCATGTGCAAAAAAACTATTATTATAGTGTAGTTTGCCAAGAAATGGTTCAGTTTGGAAAGTCGGACATACTTTTATCGACAATGGCAAAAAAAGTCATGAAATTGAGGAGTGGATATTAAAATTCATTAATGAACAGTTTGATAGATTATTATGTTACTTAACATTGATTAGTATATTTATTAATACCCTATAATAACACTACACATTGATTGAGTCGCATAATTAATTTAAATATACATCTGATTTCTGCCTGGCCTAATTAATTTATGCTGATGCTATCTTTATGCTGACTTTCATTGCTGCTATTTCCTTTGGACCTAAAATATGTTTGTTTACCATATCCAGATGGGCACTTGGCAACGAGATGTTTCACAGAACAGAGAATAAACTCAAATAGATGAAGAAAACTAAGGAGATTCCCCAGGGATGAGTTGCAACACTTAGTACAAGAATACATTCTGGAGCTAAAACATAAGGCCAGGACAGATGGTGTTCGGAGCAGAAAATGCCAGGTCCTACAGGCATTGACAACCTGAGATTCCCCGCTCATACAGCCTGTCCATCTTTCCCCAGCTCTACCAGAGGGGCCGACGGATGAAAGACAGAATTTCTCTCTACCTCCTCTTGACATCGCCAACACCATGGGGAACTGAGAATCTAAACTGCCGGTGACCCTGAAGTACAGTGAGTCGATGGAAACATTTTCTTCTGACACCTTTAGGGGGCAGTCTTAATACATCCATTTTCCGGAGGTGTTTCGACTTCCAAGAATCTACTGCACTGCCTTTGACAGACTCTCTTGGCACATCTGCATGTGTTCTGAAAATTAATTCTGTTTTCATGGATTCATCGTGTCACATGCATGTGTCCACTTCATAGAGATCTGAGGGGTTGTGCTAGCTTCCAGTCCAGGTGGAGACCCTCCAGAAAAGGTGTCTCACCCTCAATCTGGAACTCTCTTTAGTATATTAAGTATGCAGATCATCGCGACGCTATTAGGGGTTTGCATGAGCCGTTCCTGTTGTGGAATTACGCTTGTGCAAAGCCACAGCTGCTCTTCACGACCTGCTGTTTACCACTGCTGTTGACAGCCCTGTCAACCTGTCTGACACCGAGAGCCTTTCCCTGAAGCTCTCACGTTCATTTCTGCTTATGGACTCACGTCTAAGGTCTACAGGAGGATGGCCCTGGGAGCCGTGTCTTTCAAAGTCGGAATGTTCTGGAAGAATCGGACGTGATTGTGTTTGATTTGTGGCCATGTCTAAATCCCTGATCACATCTCATCAAAAATCACAACATGAGTAGTGTCAGGTCAAAGATGGTCAGAAGAGCGCTACGTAATGGATGGAAAAGTGTACAATCTGTCTGTACAGTGACAGATAACTCTCTGTCACTGATAATGTCTATGCAATATGAGCTTGTTTGACAGGACACAGACAGCCCCTGCAGCCTGATCCACCACACTGACTGTATGTGAGCGTATGAGCTGCAGCTCAGTCAGACTGCAGTTCTTCTTATTACGGCTGCCTAAGAAGCGTGGCATCCAGCCTGTGCTCCAGCCTAGCCCAGCCTCACTGCCTAATCACAACAACCCCCTGTCTCATTTCTCATTACAACACAATAATTAGTCCTCAGGAAGAGCAAAAAAGCTCTGCCATTGCCTTGCAATTAATAGCACGCCGAGTTCTGTTTTTTAGTCATCAGTTCTTTTCATTAGACCTTTTGACCAATGATTTGATAAGAAAGAAAATAAATGTACCGGTATTCTGTTTGGTCTTTGATAATATACGGCTCCTTCACGACAGAGCCAATAGGTCTAATCTTAATTGGTGAGGTATTCCGACATTTAAAAACAACACTCAACAATACAATTATACCATTACTATCCATTTACAAAGAAACTTATCTTGACAACCTTTTTTCTTTAAAACATGAACCCCATATCTGTTGACGTCAGTATGAGAATGAGGTGAGTCACTCTGTGTGTGTGCTGCTTGATTTGCCCTGCTCTATGAAAGACTCACCTGTGTTAGACTACTCAGGCTGTCTATCTGTGGACTGCGTTTGCTGAGTAACATTCGTCAGTCAAAGGTGCTGATGTGAGCGTGTGGGCAGAGTATTATCATCCCTGACACATAGATCATGACCCACACAATCGAGTCCGTAATAGCCTGCAGCAGTTGTCAATTTTAGCAACGTGTACATAATGAGAATGCGTCGGTCGAGATAGAGAAAGGGAGAGAAAGAGAGGAAGAGAGAGACAATGAGATGGGAAAGTGGGGAAAAGAGGAGGAAGAAAGAGGGAGGGAGCGAGGAAGAGCGATGAAAGGAGAGAGAGAGAGGAATCCTCACCATCCAATATTCTCTGGGCCTTGCTCCTCTCCAGAGAGCTGTCACCTCTGGAGGACACGATGCACCTGTCCAGGAGTGGTGGACGGGCGGCCTCAAGGCCTGCGGGGAGCCGCCTGGCTGCCAACTACTGGATAGGTGACAGCTGATCAACACTTTTCAATTACTTTTCCGATAGCATACCGGTAGACGGCGTCCAATTATAATGACAAGAGACAGGAGGACGAAGCGGGACATCGAGGTGAAGACGGAACGTTCACGGGCCCTGTCAAGGTCACCGGAAACCTCACACCTGGGCTTCTTGTCAAAGTAACTTTAACAAACAATCTGTTGGAGCTTTTTGTTGGTCAGCACATGGGCTGTCTGGTCCCCTCTAAGAGGCATTACTTTGAGCCAAGGATCACGGACGTGGTGAGGTCAGAGGGGAGAGAGAAGAGGTTTGAGGCGTGCCCATCTGACCAGACGCCATGAGATCCACTTTGGGGTGCTGGGACAGGTGTCTCATACACACACACATACATTTACAACCACTTTCTCTCTTACTCACACCACACACCATGACAAGTGTTGTCTTCTGGCCCAGACATAACTTGCCTGTACATCAAAGAGTGGTGCCTCAGGCCCCAGGTGGCTAATGGCAGGATGCACTAGAGACTCCTGCGGTAGATACAACATGGAAATAGGCATGAAAGCATGAACTGTCAGCCATGAGCAATAGAGAAAATACAATCTTCCTCTGAATTTCCTCTGAATTTCCTTTGAATTTTTGCACGAGACAGAGACAAGGATTAAGGCCAAAAAAAGAAAATATTAGGAAACCATTTAGGTTCAGAAGGGTAGACTGCAGGTAGCAGGACTATACTTTACATACAATAAACCAATCTGTATACACCCTAGAGAATAATTTAGTGAGTGAACAATGGATGTGTCTTCTAGCAAATTACCATGTTCTTTCTGTCAACACAAATCAAAAACAAAACTGTCTAAGTTCCGTTTGTATAATGTGATGTCCATACCAGACCTTTGTTTATGATGTCAATAGAAAAAAAGGAACAAAGATGCAAGCCAAAGTCCTTCCCTCTGATATGGACAGAAGTGTCGATCTTCAGATCAATGTACAGAATACATGTTCTTTTTGATGCACTCTGACAATACAGGTCTCTCTCTGTTCAAATTCCCATTCCCAGCTCAATAGTGACAAATCTCCACCTTGTTAAAACCTCCCTCTTCTTTTCCCTCAATCCTCTCAAAGTCTACCTTGAGTAAAGCCTTTCAGCAGGGCAAACAGGAGAGCCCACAGATGTGCACATTTGTAGGTTCACGAATAGGCACACACACACACACACATACACACACAACACACGCACACAATGTGAATTATGTAGCAATAAAGAAGGGGATAGAAAGGAATGATCATTCTGTGAGCTCTGTACCACCATTTGTATGGAGATGGGAAAGGCTACTTCTATCTTTCCTAACACTTCTTTTTAATCACTCTTTCTCTCTCTATCCCCTGTCTGGGCACGTTGTTTACCATCCATCCCTCCTGCTGTGTCTCATTCATTCCATTCATTAGCGATCTCATTACTAAGCGCCGTCTAAAAACCTCTCTCATTACAGCCCCATCCTCTGTTAGCAGACGGAACAGACACTCTCCGCTCACCCCCAGGACGTGCTCCGGAACTGGGCCAGCTAACAGCCAGCCCCGGGCCCCTCCTTCCCCCTCCACGGCACCCGTAACACCACGTACATGCTCTACTCTGAATGGGACAGCGGGATGGGACAACCAAAGTTGTCCCTCTCTATTCAGCCTCACCCGTTCACGCCTATGTGTTGTACACTATATAATCGATACATTTGAATTCTGATCCGCAATTACACTTTATTGAATCCTCGGAAAACCTCATTACTTAAAGCAGATTGCTTCCAGGGTAGGTCTTTCAACTGTTATTTCCTTTGGGCTATTGGGATAAGTGTGAGCATCTCAAGTTGGAGAGGGGCGAGCGACAGCTAGGAAGAAGGGTTCAGGTATCCCTTAGTTCTCTCTGCCTCTGCTCCGCTCTCAGAAACTGTCCTGTCTGGTCACAGAATGTCCGCTCACAGGCTGAGGGCACTCTCTTTACAGACACAAAACCCTGGAGAAAGATGCCCTACTTGATTCAACCCCGGCTCCGCATTAGTAATCTATGTGTGTGTGGTTGCCTGAATGATTATGATGTGCGTGTATTGGTGTGCAGAGCATGCAGCACGTATATCACACACTGACAGATGGAATAAGGCCAACGGTGGTGTGTGTAGATTTTTTCTCCTCTGGTTCTTTCAGTGACCAATTCCCTCCGGACAACAGTGAGCATGGCAGCGATGGATCACCCCTCATGGTAAACAAACAAATCCCTATGGTCTCACACACACACACAGATGTGTACACATGCTCTCCGAGAATTTGAAGAGACTTGCACTGTACACCAGAGGTATAATATGTTGAAGCAACAGTTAAAAAAGATTGAAAGCAGTGATGGTTTTTGATAGAAACGTTATCTTATAGTAAAACAAACACATCTTATTTTTTTCTGTAACAATCCACACAGAGAAAGGGATGTTATTCATATATCCATGGATTTCAAAGTTGGACATTCTCCAGCTCAACTGACTTCATCCACTATTTCAACACATCTGGTGTTACACATTTGACACACGTGACAGAGCTACAGTTAGCAGTTCTAATGAGATGTTTTAGTATTAGTGAAGTGATGGCCTCAGGACTTTCACAGAATTCTGGAAACTTTGGCTTTGATGTGAATGTGTAGCCTACAAATATCCAAAAGACAACACCCACCATCTTCCAGTCTGCATTGTAGTGAG